>OZ023262.1:111397737-111512737 GCA_964006375.1 Tillus elongatus | reverse complement strand
AACTATATCTTGGTAGGTTAGTAAATACCTTAAAGAGGTTCGTTGGCCAGGAAAATTTGAGAAGTTTTTCTTTTGAGGAAAATGTTGTTTATTTTCTGAAAATGTTTTTGTAGTTTTTTCAAACATCAAGTTATTTTAATGAAATATGGTGTTACACCTGCCTTGCGCGAAAGATTAGAAGGAGGAAACAGAGACAAATATAGACAACAAAGAGGGCTGTGAGCTGGTAGCGAGGCGGTGTAATTACATCGGTTAGCTCATGCAGAGCAAGAGACTGGGCGTGGATACAAAAGGAAGTACACTCCAGCCTGAGAAGGCGCCACTGTCTTACCGCTTAAGCCAGAAAACTCTTATGTTCTGTTCAAGAAGCTCACGAACCCTGAAATTAAACGGACACAAATGATAATAAGCGTAAACGACGTAATGAAAAATGTAATAACCAACCGTTGTTACTCGATGGTAGATAACATAGAGTGTTACGTACTCTATGATCTATGAGAAGACACGGTTTATGGTAGATCCTTTGCACCAATGACTTCTACCAGTTGACTTAAAACTACAAAATGTCACGTCAAATCAAATCTAAATCTAACCTGAATCTAATGAAAGTTAAAGTTACACAAAATATTGGCAAAATGCTTAAATATGGTATTGATTTGTGTTTAAAAAAGGAGAGACAACAGGTTAGTAAAATAAACAGTAATACGCTATAAAGCCTTTGTTAAATGTCCTTTAACACATTTATGCAATCTTAAAGTAAAAAGTAATTTACAATTGCGTATTGTTTATGCTTGTTTACAGGTGGCAATGTCTATGTACCTCTCGCTCATGCATGTACGGTCGACTTACACATATGTCAATATAATGGAGAGAACGACAAAGGGGTAGGTGTGAGTAATATAATAACTCACTCCTACGAATGTAATGACAATCCAATTAGGTACAATGTGTTTAAGTAAGTACTAATGATCATTAAAATGAATTACTTAACTGTTGGCAAAGAGATTTTAAAGAACGTGAAAGGGATAAAGTGATTAAGTATTTACATTCTGACTACCCGCTAAAGTAACTGTATCTAGTTTTAGATTAGTCGTACACAAAAATTAACAATTGTACTTTCCTGGTGCAGTAGCCTAGCTTTGCAAATCCGTCCGATGTGTAGTGTAGCTGTGTGACCTGACACGGACCTCTAGTGGATCTTTGACAGCAAGCTGGTGGATCAAGTACTGTGGCCAGATATCCAGTGGTGGAACAGCAACAGGGGAAGATTAAGGAGGAATGTGATATGAACAGTGGAATAATGAAACAGTGAGGTAGTGTAGTGTCAACGAAAACACAATCAAAGTAAACAGTAGTGTACAAAAGACAAGGCGAAAGGCAAGATGCAAAAGGACAGGGGTGAATCGAAAGAAAAGATTCAAACGGAAGGAAAGGGAAAGAAAAAAACCCTCTTGGGGGGTTTTTGTTCCTTTTTGTGGCGCTACAATATTAAAACTTATCTTTCTTGGTTGGATGACTTTACTTCACACGGCCAAAGTAACAAATCCCATGAAGGCTTGGTTTTCTCACAAAAATAGTGTACTACCACAAGAGAAAAATCATTTGCTTACGTAGAATGAGTTTAAAATATCTTTCAAATGAAGACATTCACCAAAAATTTTCAGAACAGCATCTAACATCTTTGACCATGCAGTGAAAAGTAAAGTTCCTTATCTGTTATTTATGAAAATTCAAAATTCCACAATTGTTCAAAGAGAAAATGAATGTGTCAGAAAAGGATATTGACAGTTGATTAATTGGTCAGATGTCAACCAAATTCCCTAGAGCAAACTGTAAACAACAACCTAATGATAAGAGAGTGATTGTTTGGTTATAAATTTTGTTCTGAATTTTGTGTGAGTTTTAAAATGTAACAATGGTGCATTGGTTTTACTATATAGGGTACAGTGGTAACCAAATTTGATGTCTGCTTTCATTCAAGAAATACATATTTGCTATTTAAAGTATTTTTACGAAAATTCACTGCCACAAGGCACTTGCTGCGTCCAGACTTTTTTAAATATACAGAAACTTTCATTCGGGTCCAATTTTAACCCTCGGTTAGATGCATGGTGGTCCAACAAACGACTGCGTCTACATTTCGCTTATATTTTAAAAACTACTTAGGATAGTGAATTGTACTTGTAGCATCTCATAAGGGTGTGCCTACAATTTCATTGCAACGCCACACCCTCGTACCGTCCGTAGAGGCCCTGCAATAATTGACTAAGCAGAGCCGGTTCTACCCTATAATAGGGACAAAGTATGTAAGGCTAGATTAATTTATAGTTGTATTTTCGCTGCAATTAGTATGCCGTACTGACGAGCCTAATTAGAGCGAAACCGGTCTACGGTTCTAATTGTAGTGAGAATGCATCTAGCCTCAAATATTTTGTCGCTATATTAGGAACTGGTCCAGGGCTGAAAATTTACTAAATTGTTAGTTGGTTGTATACAGTCTCTATTTTTAACACTTTGTGTTATTTGGAGCTGCCGTGACAACATACTACTTGGTTGCGCAACGAGGTTGCGGCACGCGCTTCGTGTCTTCGTGTCACTTAGTGTTGGAAGGCTGGCTACCATAGCCTAATTCCTTTATATGTGTATTTTCGCTGCAATTAGTATGCCGTACTGACGAACTCTAATTAGAGCGAAACCGGTATACGGTTCTAATTGTGGTGATAATCCATCTAGCCTTACATACTTTGTCCCTTTATTAGGGTAGAAATGGGCCAGGGCTGACAATTTACTAAATTGTTAGTTGGTTGTATACAGTCTCTATTTTTAACACTTTGCGTTATTTGGAGCTGCCGTGACAACATACTACTTGGTTCCGCAACGAGGTGGCGGCACGTGCTTCCTGTCTTAGTGTTGGAAGGCTGGATACCATAGCCGTATTACTTTATAGATGTATTTTCGCTGCAATTAGTATGCCATACCGACGAGCTCTAATTAGAGCGAAACCGGTCTACAGTTCTAATTGTGGTGAGAATGCATCTAGCCTTAAATATTACAGGATAAAAAAAATTGTATCATAGAATTTTTGTTTTCAAAAATTGCTAAAAAAATTCACAACCTGAATAATCCCGAGGATATCAAGGAACTCAATCGACTTGTTTTTGAAGAAAATAACTTTGATGGTAATTCTATACATGACGAACCTTTGGATGATTCTGGGGAGTCTCAATTAGAGTCTGAGGCGAATGATCATTTGGAAACCAGGTCAGTTGATTCGGATACGGATCACGAAGTCGATGAGAGAGAATTAGGGCAAGTAGATACGACAGAGGAAAGTGATAACTTTTACAGCCTTAAGTTAAAGCAGGTTGTTTATTTCTATTGATATTTTTTTTTGTTTTATTTCAATTTATATCATCCGTAGGCCTATTATTATTGTACTCGGATCTTTTCACAATGATTATACTGAAAATACTAAAATAAGCTTTTAATAATTCTATGTATCGTCGCCAAATTTCATGAAAATTTCGCATATAATGTGTGAAGATTATAGCTAAGACTCGTTCTAATGATTACAGGCCGAGATGATACCCAATGAAGGAAAACTCCCTGGAGAGTTTCTCAAATATCCTCGTAAAGCATCCAAACTGGCAAAAACACGAAGAATATTTTAGATGGTTAGCGCCTATTTTTTGATGTCATAATTTTAGCTTTGTTTGTTGAAAAAACACACCTGCATATAAATAGTATAAAAGGAAAAAAATTTGCGTAAGAGAGACTGCAAAGAAACTATTCAAATATAAATGGACGCATTCGTAGGTCTTTTATATCTGGCAGAAGTTTTTCGGGGCGGTAATCAAACAATTGCAGATTTTTGGTCAACTGGTGGTCTTGGAATAGACATATTTAGAATGACAATATCGGAAAAGAGGTTTAGACTTCTTATTAGATGTGTCCGGTTTGATGACAGAGCGACAAAGCCTGTCCGTAAAGTGACAGATAAATTAGCTCCAATACCAGAAATTTTTAGGTATTTTCTGGAAAATTGCAAATTACACTACCATCTTGGACAGAATGTTACTATCGACCAAATGCTTCCGGCTCTCCGGGGATGCTGTGAATTTAGACAGCACATCCTGTCAAAACCCAGTAGATATTGTATCAAATTTTTCTATCTCAGCCATGCAAAATTGTTTTACACGTACAATATGGAGATTTACTGCGGTCAGCAGCCAGAAGGACCGTATACGAAAAGTAATTTAGCTGAAAATATTGCACAGAGGTTGTCCGAGCCAATTTTTGGAAGAGGTAGAAATATAACTGCCGATAATTGGTTCAGGAGTTTGAACCTTGTCAAGCAGCTAGAGAAAAGAAAAGTATCTTATGTCGGAACTGTAAGAAAAAACCGACGGGAGATACCTTCTGCTTTCGTTGTTTCCAAAACGAGAAACCAATACGACACTATATTTGGGTACACAAAGTAAGAAACATTGATGTCATATGTACCAACAAAAAAAAAACAAGTACTGATGTCAAGTTTTCATACAACTAGTTCTGCGATGTCGACTGAAGAAGATAAGAAACCAGAAATAATCGACTTCTATAACAAGACTAAGTCAGGTGTAGATATCGTGGATAAATTGTGCGCTACATACAACATAGCTAGATCCACAAGAAGATGGCGCAAGGTTATTTTTTACCATATGCTGAATGTAGCCGTAATCAACTCACGAATATTTTTTTTTGGAAATAAAATAGACTGGTTTACTTGAAAAAGCTTGCTTTGGGGTTAGTAACTCGTCTGTTGCAAAGAAGGTCAGTTATGACAACTTTGCCGTGTGAACTGCAATTCTCCCCAAAAAATATAAACCTGACCAACCTGCTAAAGAAGTTCGCACAGGACCAAGTGAACCTACCATGTGAAAAATTAGCGGCCCTTGCTATAGTACCACAAAAAAAAAGTGTTGTGACTCAATATTGGTGCGAGAGGTGTACTAAATTTTTGTGTTTGTGTCTCCATACGAAGAGACTGCGCCAGGAATGTTTTGAAAGAGATCCAGAAGAAGAAAAACAAGAGGTAGATATAGTAAATTAAAGGGAGGTACCTAATTGAAAATTGGCTTGCTAATTTTGTATTCACAAAGAATCGAATCTAATATCCCGTTTTTTTTACAAGAACCTTCTTAAAAATAAGTGTAATAAGATTTATGTCAATTAATATAAATATATTACATCATAAATTCTTAGAAAAAAGCGACAAACAATTGGACCCACGCGCCTAAGCGCGTTACTTTAAGTGATGCGCCTAACCAAGGGTTAATCCACTTGTAACTTGTAACTAAGGCCAGCAATAGCGTTTTCCTACCTGGCAAACCCTCCATATTTACTTATATATATATATATATATATATATATATATATATATATATATATATATATATATATATATATATATATATATATATATATATTACCCTCAAAGCATACAAGGCATGTCCACATCTAAAATATAAGCATAAACAACACATAAAGACTACGACTATCCAATTAAACCTACAAGTAATAAACCATTATAACACAACTGTAAGACACTTTGATCAATATGACTAAAAGCGACAGGATAAATATTCATCCACAGAATAAAATGCGTTTTTTAATAAAAAGTTCTTTACAGATTTTTTCAAGATCTTACTCTCTAGTTCCTGGAAAGCTATCAGCAGTTTGTTATACAATTTAACGCCAGTGAACGCTCAGAAAGGCTGGAACCTTGCCAAGCGATGCCTTAGTGTGATAAATTTGTCCCTCTTTCTTGTGTTGTGGCAATGAAGATCTGAGTGCCTAATAAATTCACTTTGTTGGTGACTGTGGATATAACACAGACAGCAAAGAATATACACGCACGGGATGGTAAGGATTCTATACTTCACAAACAAATCCCAGCAACTTGTCGTTTGAGGCACACCAGCCAACACCCTCATCACTTTTTTTTGCTTCATGAAGACTCTTGATGCACCACCCACAGCACCCCAAAGAATGATGCCATACGTCGCCACACTATGAAAATGCGCATGGTATGTTAACAATCCTGCACTCTCTCCGACAACCATTTTTATTTTTCTTACGGAAAATATGGCAGTTGACAGCTTAAGGCAAAGCGCATCAATGGTGCGGAATCCACCAAAGCGTGTCATCAACTACAAAACCCAGTAGTAAAATAGTAGCATGTTCAGGGGATTTTTGTTGGTAAGGATAAGTTTTTGGGTTTTGCAAGAATTAACAACCCAACTGTTTGCCTCAAACCAAGCTTCAGCAACATCCAGGCCGGCCAATGCTTTCTTGTTCAACACGTTTTGCAGCTCTTTCGATGAGGGTACTGTCATCTGCAAAGGCTATTATGTTCTTGCGATGGAATTGGTTCATATATATATATATATATATATATATATATATATATATATATATATATATATATATATATATATATAGAGAGAGAGAGAGAGAATAACAGAGGGCCTAATATAGACCCCTGAGGAACACCTTGTTTGATTAGCCTTAGAGACGATTTTTCTCCATTTAGGTCCACTAATTGATATCTGTTCTCAAGGTACGACCTAAGCAACTTCCACACAGTGCGTCTCTTATACCGTAATGATGCAGCTTTATGAAAAGTCTCTCGCGATCCACACAATAGAACGCCTTACTCAGGTCTATACTGGAAAGCATTGTTTCCTCCATTTCTTCACATGACGCCAAAATGGTCTCAATTATCTCGATAATTGCCGTAACTGTTGACTTTCCTGCACGAAATCCATGTTGATTTCCACTCAGAATCGACCTTGATTCTATAAAATTCACCCGCCTCGACTTAAGCAGAGCCTCAAATTTTTTTCCAATTACCGGCAACACTGATATAGGTCCATAATTTCCACAAAAAATGACATCCCCCTTTTTGTACAAAGCAATCACCCTAGCCAACTTAAGCTGATCAGGAAATATTCCCTCCCTGAAACAAATATTTATTAAGAAGCAAAGTGGGACAGCGATGTACATTATACATTTCTTTAGCAGGTGGACTGAAAATCCATATATGTCTTTTGAATTTTTATCTTTCATATTTGCCACTGCTGTCTGTATAATTTCTTCAGGGGTTGTTTCAAACAAGAACATGGAGCTTGGCGAGCTCGCTACCTGCTCTTTTAGCATTTGTTCACCTTGATCAACTTTTGAGTTTCCAGCGAGACTCCCACCCACGCTCACAAAAAAAACTATTTAGTTCATCCGGCATCAAATTGCAATCAATATTCTCGTCGACCTTCTTTTTTATTTTTGAATTTATGATGTCCCAAATGGCTTTGTTCTTATTTGTTGCCTTCAGTAAAGTATCTTGATTGATCTTTCTTATTTCTTTTCCAGGCTTTCGTTATACAGTTTTCTCAAATTCTTATACGCAGCAAAATACTCATGCCCACCCTTGACAATTGCGATAGTGTGTGCAGCCTCCATCTGGTTTCGCAGGTGGATTAGGTGTGGACTACTACTCTCAACTTTCTTTGAAGTTTTATCTAGTCTTAATCTTCTTTCAGGAAAATATTTGTTGAATATTTTTAGAAATGTCTCGTGAAATAGCCCGAATGACTCACCAGCATTGTTAACGGTGTAGATCTGGTCCCACACCAAATCTCGAAGATGTTCCATGAAGTGGCAAGTACTGGTCTCATTTATAACTCGAACCATTGTAAAATCTCGTTTCTCAGGCTTTGTTATAGTTAGAATCTGCAGGACCTGCACTCTATTATGATCAGATATACTGCAAGTTATCAAACTCGTCTCAAGCACACCACACTCCGCGTCACCAAACATATTGTCTATACATGTGCTCGAAGAAGATGTAACCCGAGACGGCTCCGCAAACAAAGCATGCAGACCATACGTTTCCATAAGTTCGATTACCTTTTAGCTTCTCTGCACTTTGTTTTAAAAAATACACATTAAAATCACCCACAACAGCAACTCTTTGAGAACCCTTTGAGAAGACCGAATCCAAAGCAAGATCCAGCTGGTCAACAAAAACATCGAAATCCCCATTTGGCGTTCTATAGACACATACGAATACCATGTTTGACTCTGCTACATGCACTGCTGAAATTTCTACATGTTTTTCAATAGAAAAGTTCACAGCTGAGTCTACAGCCATCCATTTTATGCCATCTCTCATGAGAATTAAACAACCACCATTAATATAATTCTTACGAGTATAATGACTCACAACCGAAACCCCGGAATTATCACTCTGTCTATTTCTTCTTCCCTTAACCAATGTTCTGTAGTGCACACAATGTCGCACATTTCTTCATTGATTTTACACGAAAATGTGTCAATTTTATTTCGTAAACATTGAGTGTTCATATTTAAGACTTTTTTGCATCTTGTTTTAATCGATGCTGTTTCCCTGGTTGTATGTTTTATTTAGTTGCTCGCGAAAAACCTAAATCTTTTTATAGCCACGCCTTTGGGACATTTTTCTGGACTATATAGTTCACTAAGAATCGATAGATCAGTCCCAACCTTGAAAGATGCACTATTCGCATTTTCTCTCTCTGGCAACCTTTCTACTAGTAAAGTTGTACCATGTACCTTTTCCAAATGGACTGCTATTTGCTCCGCCTGGACGTCATTATTAACTCGACCCACGTATATCCACGCTTTTTTCACCGCACTCGCAAAGGTTGACAAGCCACTGCCACTTCCCGTAATCACCACACCACGATTACTGTCGTGCCTATAAACTTTATATTTTCCAGCAATCTCCTCTAGGTTCTTCGGCACCATACTGTCTTTAACATGAGACTGGATTTCAGTTATACCAGAAATATCTGTCACATCGGCAACACTGTCGCTTTTAGTGGTGCGTTTTGAACTACTTTCACTGTTCTTATCACATTTATTTAATAAACTTATAATACGTTCCTTATCTTTTACTGTCCTTTCCAAGTTTACAATGGCCTTTTTACAGTAATCTAATTCAATTTCTGCTGTTTGAAGTCCATTTTCCAGAATTATTGTCTTTACACTACATTTTAGGTTATCTGTGTTTACTTCGTTAATTTCACTCTCAGAATCGTGAAATTCGTCGGTATTAATATTTTCAATAAGTGCTTTTGATTCAGGCGATGTTAACACACCAACCGGCACTTTTTTTTGTCAAAATAATTTCTATTAAGAACTCTTTTTTCAACTTACACAATTCACTGAAAACATCCACGTTTGGCGCCATGTTTGATAACCTATGTATATATATATATATATATATATATATATATATATATATATATATATATATATATATATATATATATATATATATATATATATATATATATATATATATATATATGAATGAATATTGGATAATTCCCTACTAATTAATTTGTTCTATAGGGGAATGCAGTAAAATTATTGTCTTAAATGTGTTAGGCTATAAGAGATATTTGGTGTTGTATTACGCTTAATGATATCTATTGAAACTCTTCAGGGATCTGAACTTTTTGTTGCTGACAGCGCAAACCTAATACTGTTACCAACATTGTTTTTCGCTTAAAGCGCGTCGTAAAAGAGGAATACAAAAACTTCCACAATTCAATTATTGGTTTGCTGCTTTTCACATCTCACCTAACAGAAATGGCCACGATTTTATATAAAATATAGTGCAGGAAATTTCGTTGATGTCCCGTATATTAAATCATGCTGAAATTAAATTTAAAGATTCTATTATTGGAAATTCAGCTTTGACATTCTGTATAATTTATTATCTCAAGAAGAATTAGCGGCATTGACATTTTTATATGTTCTCAACAGCCATAATCGAAATAAGTTTGTTGATTAAGAGAATACTTTCCCCGCCTGGATATATTCTGAATTTAGAGCCTCAGTGGTTCAGGGGTAAGAACGTGTGCCTCTGAACCGAAGGATACTGGGTTCGATTCCAGGGCTCTCCTTTCACTTTTTCAGTACAAACTGTAACATTAACATCAACCGAGGTTCTGGCATTGTATTTGAGCAAGTTGAATGTCTGCACGTCCCGCCCTACGGAGGGGGCGTAAAGCCGTCGGTCCCGTGTCCATGCGATGTTGGGCACGTTAAAAATCCCTACCCTCCTTACAGAAAAGCAGCGGTTCGGTAAAATTTACAGGATAGTGAGGTGAAACTGCTCCCTGGCGTCGGTGATTGGCCATAGTCTCGGAAATAGGCCGACGTTAAAGAAACAAAACACACACACACACATATTCTGAAATTTTTATTTTGGATTTTCCTGGTGTGCTATTTAGCTAATTTTCGTAGAAAAGAAGTCAAGAAATTACAAAAAAAAAAACGCTTTAGGATTTATAAATTTTCTTCTTTGAACGTCAAAGTCGCGATTGAAAACGTCAAGAGTGAGGACTTTCAAACAAATATTCTAATATCAATGCGATTTATGTAGCAGAAATGTAATAAGAGGTGTGTTTTGCAAAACCTTAAGTTTAAGCTTCAACCGTCATTGTTCTTCATTCCACTAAAATGTTTGCAGAAAACTATTTTGAAATAGAGCCACTCGTTGATGTTTTGGCAGTAGTTTAAGTTATAAAATTTATGGATTAATAGTCTATAATATTTAGCGAAGTTTCGTAGAAAAAATTACATAATTGCACTTTTGAATTTTGAAATATTTGGGATTCAAATGAGTGAAAACTATGTTAAAACGCCACACGGGCTCTGTTTCAGTTTTTATCTGTCTACGTATATACAGGGGGCGCATATCTATCTTAAAGCTTAATAAGCGTCTGAGATGCATCTTATAAAATTATTTTGACAATCACAGGTGGCCCATAAGAGATTGTTAAGTCGGTAATAACAAATTTTCTTTTTTTTTAATAGAACACCCATATGTTATTGCATTTTTGCATTTTCCACCGAATTATAATGCATGTTTTTGGAAATAAATGATCGCGTCCATTGTTTTCAAAGTACTTTAAATGTTTTCCTACTTTTCTAAAATTATAATTTTCAGCAGACATTTTGTTACTGTTGGTATTTAATTTTTATTAAGAAAATTCACAAATAGACAATTAGTTTTTAAAAAACTTTTTTAGCTGTCGGAAAAAACAGTTTTATTAAGTTAACTCAAACGAAAGCATCTAGGTGATTGACGTAGAAAATAACTGCTAGGCTTATAATTTGGCAGATACATTACTTTTCTAAATATGAATTAAGGTACATTGTGTAACTTCAATGAAATTTGTAATACAAGTTTTTTTTAAAGAGAATTACACATCTATAGATATAGAAAAATTTATTTTCTAGTTTCTTAGAAAATTGAGTTTGAGGTATTTTTCCCAGAAGGAGTTAGAACACAAGATTTTTTTTATATTAGAGAGATATCGATAGTAACATCTTCGAAAGAATTATTTAAATGGGCACGTATAGGGATCGCTAAAATCTAAAATCCATCTTCAAGGTCAGTCTAACTTTAAAGTACTTATAGTGTAAAATTCTTATGAAAATTCACTACCATAACGCACCTTCTGCGTCCCTGATATTGTTTGATTTAAAATTACCCTGTTGGGGGATTTTTAGTGAATTTTCTTTAAAAAAAATCACTAATCCCGACTTTTGAATTATATATATATATATATATATATATATATATATATATATATATATATATATATATATATATATATATATATATATATATATATATATATATATATATATATATATGTGTGTGTGTGTGTGTGTGTGTGTGTGTGTGTGTGTGTGTGTGTGTGTGTGTGTGTGTGTGTGTGTGTGTGTGTGTGTGTGTGTGTGTGTGTGGGTGGGTGTGTGTATGTATGGATCACATAGATAATTCAAAATTTAATTGGCCGATTTTAATCAAATTAGGTGAGTATCCTCCTACGTGGCTTCGATAAGTTTGTTAGCCAGGAAAATCGGTCTGATTTTTCCTGAAAAATTTTGTGTTTTCTTTCGGAATATTTTTATATCTCCGAAAATAACAAAGTTATGGCAACCAAATTTATTTCGCAAGTTTGTATAATGGAAATTAAACTATGCAATAAAAATTAGACATGTAAGTTAAAAGACAAAAAAGTTATAGGAATTTGAAGAAACCATTTTTGGGATTTTTCTCTTAAAGCGTCAAGGTCGCGATTTGAAACGTCAAAATTGGCAACATTGAGGCAAATAACCTGTAACGAGTACGGTTTACGTAGAAAAAATGAAGTAAGAAGACTGTTGTACAAAGCCTAAAGTTTCAGCTCAACCGTCATTGTCCGTTATTTTAGCAAAATGTTTCGAGACAACTCATTTCAAACAGACGCTTCTTTTAATGTTTTGGCAGTCGTTGAAGTTACAGAGTTTATTGTCTAGTGGTCTATAATGTTTTGCGAAATTCCTTAAAAAAATCTTCAAAGGGGATTTACTCAAATGAGCGCGACCTAGGCCCCTAGAACCCATATCCGGGGTTAGTTTCAGTTTCTATCTATTTTCATATATACAGGTGATGAATTTTGACGGCAGACTCCATATATCCGTTATTATACAAGATACGAGAAAAACTTGTATACGTTAATTATAGGGTGTCTAGATGTATAGCTGCATCTTACAAAATTATTTCTACAATTCATGGAGTGGCCCATAAGTCGTTGGTGATACCAGTTTCCATTTTTTTAATCGAACACGCCTTATATTATTGCATGTTGGAATTTTTTATCGAAATATAATGCATGGTTGTAAGGAAAGAAGTTCTTGACGCAGCAAGTGCGTTATGGAAGTACACTTTTATTAAATGATTTAAACTCTACTATTAACTTAAAGTTCGTTGGCCAGGAGACCAGTTTTTTTTTGGTTTGGGTTTTAAGTTTATTTAAAACAAAATGTTTGTAAATTTTCAAACAATAAAGTTATTTTAATGAAATGTGGTACATTGTTGCTACTATATAGATTATACTGGCAACCAAATTTAATGCCTGCTTTCATCAAAAAAATGCATATTTCCTACTAAAAACATTTTTATGAAAATTGAGAAATCATAATGCACTTGCTGCGTCCATTAATATGCAAAATAATTGAGATGCTGCATATATTCCAGTTAGCTGTTTCACACTATATATAAATTTAAGAAATAAATTTAATCACGTAAACTATGCAAGTGGTCCATTAAAGAATATATGGCACTTAAAAGATAATAGCACAGAGTACAAAGAAAAAGAGGTCTCTACCATAAAATTTTATTACATATTAAACGAGCTACATCAGAATTACACTGTCTTTCTGGTGCATTAATAGCTAAAAGTGCATTAAGCCTTATCGTAGATTTCCGTTCCGGGTGAATATCTGTAGCATTCACCCCTGAAAAGGACTTAGTTGAATGGGACGCTCTTATTCCATCCTGCATTTAAAATGAAGCACCATTTCTACATTACGTCTAGAGCATCGTAAATTACACTTTTATGTTAACATATAACACATGCTCTGCCTGAGTATACCGCGTATGATTTAGTTTAGCAATATTCGATAAATTCCCACGGGAGGGTTCTCCATCTAGAATTGGGGTATGCAAGTTTCGCTCTAGTTCCCGTTGTGAACAAGGGACGGCAAAATATTAGATTTCAGTATAGATATGGTTATTTGAGAGAGCATATGATTTTCTTAACTTATAAATATTAAACAAATAGGCACTACGAATGTTCTACAGTAATCACTATTATCAAGAGTGCCAGTTTAGCGAATTTTTGTAGAACTAGTTTACTAACGGGCAGAATTCAACTTTTAATATTTTCTCTAATGTTTTTAAATAAGCGCTAACTCTCTCTCTTTCTTTCTCTCTCTCTCTCTATATATATATATATATATATATATATATATATATATATATATATATATATATATATATATATATATATATATATATATATATATATATATATATATATATACAACGTGAGTCATTTCCCCGATAAAGTCCAATAGCTTCCTTAAACTGGACTTTTTGGAAAATACTTTTAGACAAAAGTTTTCTACCATGTTAAGGTCTATAACCTGAGATTATTTTTAGCTGCACAGCGTGGTCCATATGTCACTGGCACTAGGTAACTTTGTTTTTTAAATTAAACAGCCTATATATTATTATATTTTTTGATTTTGAATAGAATTCTGATTACAAATTATAGAAAGTGCTAGGGCATAAAAGTCAATGCTTTTCAAGTTATTCAAGTTTCGTCAAAAAATTTGACAGATGTAGAGTTTTTTCAGGTACTGGTAAAAAATTAATTTGGTTTCAAATTTATATCCAACTGTTTTCATGTAAAAGCGATACATTCTCTATTTTTTTAAAGTTACCCGGTAAAGTTTCGGATCACAGAAGATTATTGACTTGGAGCTAGTTTAATAGATATCAGAGGAGAAATAACGATGGAGTAAACAAGTAATAAATTAAATGTAATAAACTGATGATATCTAATGGATAAAAAAACGAAAAAATAAACGAATAATCAACAAATAACGAATAATTATTATTTCTGGAATGGCTTATAAAAGGCACTCGAACTGACGACAATTTTGTTCAAGGCAAAGTTGTAGCCTTATTCCATATGATCCGTGGGCATTGGAAAGTATTGCACCACTAATTTGCCAAAATTCATTTTGTACTCGCCCTCTCATATCTTCTCGTGTTGTTGGTGGAGTGCGATATACATAATTTTTCACAAATCTCTATAAAAAGAAGTCACAGCAAGTAAGGTCGGGACACTTTGGAGGCCAGGCTACCGAAACTATCCAACCTGGCATAAAATTATTTATTTTACGTACACAGAAAACCTCTTCAGCCAATCAAAAACCCTGGTTGTCTAAATTCTGTGACAAGGCCAGACTTGAAAAGGTCAAAGCTCACAAAACGTTTTTACACAATCCCAGTCAAGAAAACCGTCAAGCATTTAACGACGCAAGAAACCGCTATGTCCGCATTCTTTCTGAGGCAAAAAACTCGTTTAATAACCACATCAAAAACAAAGTCCTCTCAAGCTCCAACGGCAGCAAACCCTTCTGGACTTTTGCTAAATCTATTGGGAATGATTTCTGCCAGAGCACGTTCCCGCCGCTTGTTTCAGGGGGTCAAATTTTTCTACCGCCCAGGGCAAAGCTGAGTTTTTTGCCTCGTTGTTTGGCGGCAGTTCTACTCTCAACCCACCTCCAAATGTTCAACCACCAGCAGTCCCCAATGTCGCGCATAAAATGACGGATATCATTTTCACATCTGAAAAGGTACGAAATATGCTCTCTTCTCTTAATACCAGGAAAGCCTCTAGCCTTGACGAGATCCCAGCAATTGTTTTCAAAAAATGCGCACCATAACCTACTCCTGTCCTGACTCGTATGTTTCAGACATCTTACAATAGAGGCATATTCCCTAGTAACTGGAAAACTGCTCGAGTACAACCCGTTCACTAGACAGGATCCAAAGCGATTCCAGGCAACTAGAAGCCCATTTCTCTCCTTTCAGTCGTCTCTAAAGTGATCGAAAATATATAAACACTAAATTACCAAAATTTCTTGAAAAACACGGTCTAATCCACGACATGCAGTGCGGATTTCGTTAGCGCAGATCAACTGCCGACCTCCAGCGCTGCTTAATAAACTTCCGGCCTATAACCTACCACCAAAACTCTGCACCTGGACAGCAAATTTCCTCTCCAACCGGACCATTTCTCTTATCGTGGATGTATATTCCTCTTAACTATATCCAATTAATGCAGGAGTTTCTCGGGGTTCAGATTTAGCCCCTACTTTGTTTCTTCTAATCAATGACGTCCTCTCTAGCACATTCAGCCCAGTTCACAGTTACGCGGACGACAGCATCCTTCACTCAAATATACAATATTCTAAAACTGTCTCTTTAGCCCAATTAGATGAGGATCGCAGACTCATGGAGGGTTCTGTCTCCGTGGATCTCCAAAAAATATTAGACTGGGGAAGTAGAAATTTGTACAATTCAACCCCACAAAATCTCAGTCTTGCGTTCTATCTCATAAGAGATACGCCAATCCTAGACCCATCACAATTAACAACCAAGTTTTTTAAAGTAATGAGTCCTTTTCACTTGTTGGCATTTCTGTGGGTCGAAATCTCAATTGGCGCCAAGATATCACATCAATTGCAGAAGCGGCTGCTAAGAAATGAGGTTTCCCCTTCCGGGATTTTCACCAGATAATCTCTATACATTATATACTTCAGAAATAAGGTCAAACCTCGAATACTGCTCCCACATCTGGGGTGCCGCTGCCGCTTCTACACTCGCTATCCTGGACTCCATTCAAAAGAGAGCTATGCGTCTCACCGATGACCCTACACTCACCTAAAGGCTAGCATCCCTTGCCCACCGACGTGCCGTTGGTGATCTCTCTCTCTCTCTCTCTCTCTCTTTTATAGATATCTGCACGGGCACTGCTCAGAGGAGCTTTCCTCCATAGTTCCCCCACCTGCTGCCCCCAACAGATCTACCAGGGGAACAGAGCGAATGCACCGTTTTACTGTCCAGATCACCCGACATGGAACATGTTGTTATCCCCGCTCTCTTGTCCCGAGGACTACCAAGTTGTGGAATTCCTTGCCGGTACATGTTTTTCCTTCTCCTCCGAACCTCCAAACCCTCAAGTCTAGAATTATTAACAGGTTGCCTCTTTCCTCCTTGTCGACACCCACGGTACGATAGTATTTAGGCTGTAATCCCTCGTGTTGTGTTGTTGAAATAAAAAAAAATACTATGTGGTGCCTGTAGCAGTCCGCTGATGATGACAATTATCTGCTGTGGGACATGTGTCATAGAAACTAATCAAGGATAATTTTAATACTTTTTTGTACTACAATGCACTGATAATAGTAATAATTTTACGTCTTAGTTGTCGTGCAAATTGAGGACGTATAACTTTAAACCTTCGCTCTTTCAAATTAATTATTAAATTATTCGTAAAATGCGTTTATCAGTAGCTCAAAGAATTGAAGTTCTAATGATGATTGGTTATGGTGACAGGATCCGAACCCAGTCAGAGGTGTGAATTCTCTTTAATACTAAATATCCGAATATGTCTATCAATCAACCAACAGTGAGTCGAACAGATAAGAAATTTCGAGAAACATCTAACGTGAAAGATTTGTCAAAAACAGGCCACCGGTCTATAAGTGAATAAGTGAATTAAACGTCTTATTAGCAGTGAAAGGGAGTCTTCATAGGAGTGTTCCGCAACTGGGCTAAGACAATGAAACTCCATTTCAGACGGCACATAGAGTATCAAAACCTGAAAAGCTTCATCCTTATAAAATACAGCTTTTGCAGGAGTTATCCGAAGACAATCCAAACCGAAGGATACAGTTTTGTGCAACATTAATGGATAAATCTGATGACAACTTCTTGCAAGTACCGAATATTCTCTTTTCTGACGAATCTGCTTTTATATTACATTGAGAAGTTAACCCTTGAAACTGCATATATTGCGCAAGTGAAAAATCCAAGATGGATGCCGCAGTTAATAATTATTATTGCTGTTTTACTTTATTTTTGCTTGTCTGTTTTTTTTAGAATAAAAGGTATTTTTCTCACTGTTTTTTTTTATATAAGCCGATTTAAATTTTATAGTATCATATAACGAAAGAGACGTTCTTTCCGGAAATACAAAACAAATTAAATCTCACTATTGGAAAAATAAACTTAAGTTGCCATAGCAATGAAGTTATTTACACCAAAAAAAAAATGAATATCGCCAGTTTGCAACAAAAAGCTTGTCGAAAATTTTTTTTATACTTGTTTTCTGAATAACGAATATCACAGTTATTAATTAATTAATATTACGGTTTAATTAATATTACGGTTTAGAGGTAATAGTACACAGATCAGAGGAAGGGCTCTAGCCTTAAAATGTTACGTTTTAGTCAAGCTTACTTCAGTCCAAAAGTCAAAATTAAAAAGACTTACACTGTGTTAAAGTAAGAAGTGGCATTTTGGTTTCTTTTTATACTCAACAAAATATGAAATGTATTGTCTTAAAAATTGGCACATGTGCTTATATATACTGATAAAAAACAGTTAATTTCCAATTTGGCACCAATGGATACCAAGTTCGTTAAGTGAGTGTTCGTTTCTCACAAACCACAGTGCCTCAACCCCTATTCGAAACATTTTATTTTGTAGCCATAGTGTTTTTAAAATGTTAATTTTAGAAGAATTATACCACACACCACACGCATTAGTATTTAAAATTATCATACTTGTATAAATTAATAGAGAACACTTTGTTTTGAGACATAATTTTGCAATACGAAACTTAAATCTTATTCTCGTTACAGGTGCAGAAGAGAGTGGCTCTAAAAAGTTTCGGGACTTTCTACAAGAGTGGCCAACTCCTGGTACTGGACCATACTTTGATACTTCTGTAAATTCAAACATCACAGGGCTTGTCGGCTCAACTGTGCTGTTACATTGTCGAGTAAAAAATCTTGGAAATCGCACGGTAAGTTTATACGCTCATAAACTAACTGATCTCAAACCATCCAACTTATTTTTAAAAATTGTTGCCTGTTTGTTATAAAATGAGAAGTTTATTAATTTTTTGTGCTGAGTATGGGACAATGCCTCTTTTCTATCATCGTACTTAAGACTAGATGCATTCTCGCAACAATTAGAACCGTAGACCGGTTTCGCTCTCATTAGAGCTCTTCAGTACGGCATACTAATTGTAGCAAAAATGCACCAAAAATAATACGGCCATAGTATAGCCAGCCTTAAAATACTAAGTGAGTGGTGGACGTGCCGCCACCTAGTTGCGGAACCAAGTACTATGCTGTCACGCCAGCTCCAAATAACACAAAGTGTTATAAAAATAGAGACCGTAACTAACAGTTAGCTGTATACAGTCTATATTTTTATAACACTTTGTGTTATTTGGAGCTGGCGTGATAACATACTACTTGGTTCCGTAACTAGGTGGCGGCACGTCCACCACTCACTTAGTATCATCGTACTGTTGATTTACCAGAATGCCTTAGATATTTATTTTCTAGTTTATCTTATAATAAATCATTATAGCAAAAGAAGCTCAATTTTAGTTTTTGTGGTCCTTGTAAGATACTTGTAACTATCAAACAGGCACTTCTTTAATTGGAAAGTCTTTCTTATGTTGGTTGTGTCTTTAACGTTTATATTGTAGGAGATAAAATTTGCGTTATAAGCTAACATTATATAGTTGAATGAAACACACTAATTATCAGCAACAATTTTATTTAAATCAATACACCCTGTACATTCCAATTTATTATTTGATATTCCATCCTACATTTTATTTTTGTTCCCTGACATCCTCCATACAGGCTATGTCCGATGTCTATGCATATGGTTTGATCGCTATGTTGTTGCTGACTAAAGGAACCATGATATGCGTACCAAGCTTCGAATATATAGTGCTTTCATTTCAAAATTATCCACCCTTAATAAGTTCTTTATCAAGAAAATCTGGTTAAAAAAACAGGTAATTGGGATTTCGAGGGCCACGTTCAAAAACAGTATTTTTGGAATTTTACTTTTCACCCCCTAAGCCCCAGTCACACCAACTTTATAATTTCAAATGACACCCCATAGCTTGAGATACATCATTTTAAAGGTATTTAAAATCATAATCCAACGGCGGTTACGAAATTTAAATCTACCGCCAAATTTTGAATTTAGAAGAAGAAAACATCATTAAATTTGGAATATTAAAAAAAAAATAGTTTAAGACAAAAACCTACTTTATTAAGTGCTCAAAATGCCCTCCGTTGTTAGCTAAACCATAAAATAGTCGATCGACGAATTCTCGTCTGACGTTTTGAAATGTTTCTGTAGTAATTTGTCGTCAAGCTTGGGTGATCCTACCTTTTAGAACCTGAACATTCTCTGGTGGAGGATTATGGTACACAACTGATTTCAAATAACCCCAGAGAAAGAAGTCCAGTAGTGTTAAGTCGGGAGATCTGGCGGACCATTCCAGGGCGCCTCGTCAGCCAATCCATTTGTCGTGAAATCTTTGATTAAACCACTCTCGGACACGTTATTCATTATGTGGTGGTGCACCGTCCTGTTGATAGTGCAAATTTTGTTCATCCAGCGGTGGGTTGCCTTCTTCATTAGGTTTGTTTTCTAAGGACTTTGTTATGAGTGGGTCAAAATAATTTTCCAAAAAATTTAAATACAAATTACCGGTTAAATTTTATTCAATAAACAAAGCGCCTATTATTTCATTTCCAAGAATTGCCGCCCAGACATTAATTTTTTGTGGAAACTGTGTATGACCCTCTACGAACACTCGTGGATTTTGATTATCCCAATATCTACAGTTGTGCTTATTAACAAGACCATTCAGAAAAAAACGTTGATTCATCACTAAAGCAAATATTCTTTACCAAATTCCTATCGTCTTGAATTCTGGCAGTCATTAATTCACAGAATTGAATCCTTCTATCATAATCATCCTCGCCGAGTTCATGGAGAATGGTAAATTTATAAGGAAGGAACTTGTGAAGTTTTAATACTTTATGTATGGAATCGACGGAAATATTCCTTAATGCAGCGAGTTTTGGAATTGAAGTCGTATGTGCAGCGGCAAAACGTCCTAAAACCTACATTTTTGCAGCTTCGTTAAAAACTCGTGGTTGCTTATTTGCTTTGTTACATTCTGAGCCAGTTTCTTCAAATTATCTTGCGTCCCATATTTTTTTCAGGATGCCTTTTGTTGAAAACTCGGGCGGTATTACGAGCACACCTATTCTGAGCACCATACAAGTAAATTATTTCAACTCTTTCTTGTGGAGAGTAAACCATGATTGTTAGTTTTATTTAAATTTATTTTTTTGAATGATTTAAATGAGTTTGAAGTTTTTAAAATTTAAAAATTTTATCACCGCAGACTCAAGAAATCGAACACTAAATACGAGTAAGTAACAAAGTTATCAAGAAAGTAAAACTGGCTCATTTTATCTGAAATTTTTTCTTTAAATTAGACATTGGCGTTATCGTTCCCATATCACCTCGTACCTGGAAAATTGATAGCCGCAAATGGCACCGGGGAGCTAAATTTGCAACTGCATTTCGCTCAGAAAAATTACTAATTAGAAAAATTCAAATGTTAGAAGAAAATTCGACAGTCGACTATTTTATTGTTTAGCTAACAAAGGGGGGCATTTTGAGCACTTAATAAAGTAGGTTTTTATATTAAACCATTAAATATATATATTTTTAAATATTCCGAATTTGATGAGGTTTTTTTTTATTATAAATTCAAAAGTTGGCGGTAGATTTAATAGAGCTTAGGGTGTGCAAAGTAAAATTCCGTATATACTTTTTTTGTACCAGCCTCTCGAAATCCCAATTGACCTGTTTTTTTGAACCAGATTTCCTTGATAAAGAAATTATTAAGGGTCGCTAGTTTTGAAATAAAAGCACTGTATTCTCTAAGAGTAAGATAAGTACCAATGAAGACGGAAATATTTATGCTTACCTGTTATGCACTCACAAATGGCGCCAGTAAGCAAAAGAGGGTAAATCTCTTGGAATGAAATGAACGTAATGTGAACATGTGAAAACCAGGTGGGAGGATAATTGTTACTGAGGATATGAATGGGTGCCTAGGGGCAATAATAATAATTATTATAATAATGATAATAGTAATTACAATTTCATTTTCTTTTAGATTGCATACATATCGCAATGGAGCCGTCAATAGATAATATAATATATAATTACAACAAGTGAATAACGACACACATTACACAAAATAATAAAACAGATACGACAAAATAATAACATTTGTTTACTTATATCATATAGATAAAAAATAAAGTGGGATAAAATCACAGTAAAGATAATTGAGAACACTATTTATCTATCCTTTACCCTATTCAAAATCTCCTGAATGCTATAGAAGCAATTGTCTGAAAGGTAAAAATTTAAAATATTTTTAAGGATCTGAATTTCGAAATCACGGTGACGTTACACGAGATAAATAGGCCACCTACAATAGGCTAATATTACAACAAATACCCTTCCCAGAGCAGGATGCCGAGTCGTCAAGAATATAGAAGGAACGTTCAAATTAGCAAGATAGGAGACCCCTTGGGAACGGCCTAGTAGAAGTTCACATGTGTGTTAACATTTACATATCACACTTATGTTGATACTCGTATTTGTCTTCACTTTTATATTGTAATTTATATTAAGTGTTAATTGTGTAAATCATTAAATAAATTGTTTAAAAAATTCAAACGCCTTAACCGTAAAGTTAAGTGGCGCAGTCGTTAGTATCGGTTAAAAAGTCGAGCCAAGTAGAACCAAGTAAAAGCAGAAACAGTAGCCAAGCAGCCAAATGAGAGACGAAACCATCATATAAGTGTAAGTTGTTTGCCGCTTTCCCATTTTTATATTTCCTGCATAATTTTTCATATAGATGAGTTTTATTGATATAAAGTATGTCTGATTCAGAAGACAAATCACAAAGTTTATTAAGTATAGAATATAGACTTAGATCAATTAATATCAGTGATGATATTATGATAGAAAACCGTTTAAGTAAAAGTAGTAATAGTAGCAACATGGCAGACCAATTTAAGGAACTATTTCTTAAGGATATTCCGGAATTTGACGGTCAACTAGCTAATGTAGGCAATTTTCTTAAATCATGTGATTTGGTTATGAACCAATTTTATACGTCTAACAAAAATCTATACATGAATCATTTCTTATTAAATTACATACAAACTAAACTAACTGGACAAGCACGGCTTATTATAAATACCAAGATTATTAACTCGTCGCTAGACTTGAAAAATGCAATTGCGCAAAACTTTACAGACCAGAGAGATGATACCAGTCTACTGGCTGAAATGTTGACATTGAAACAGAGAAACGCAGAGGCAATTTAGTTGCGAACGAGAATAACGAGGCAGTACGGGCAATAAAAATGACGATTTATGAAAACCAAACGCTAAAAGCATTCCTCGGGGGATTAAGGAACCCGATGGGTAAGGTGCTCAGGTCCAGAAGTCCCAAAAGTATAAAACAGGCTTTAAAAATCGTGTTTTCGAAAGAGAACTTCTATTACCGGGATAAAACCGTACGTAAATTAAATTTTAGTAATAATAGACAGGAAGGACAAAAACAACCACCTATTCAGAGACAGAATAACCCACCGTTTAATAATGTTCAATTTCAAAGGCCATTCCCACCCAATAACAGACCATTTAAACAACAAAGTAATACCCAAATTAATCAGCAACACAAAATTCTCATCAAAATGTCTCGACTCAATTAAGGAGACCCAACTTTAATAATGAATCAAATCAAGTGCGACGACCAAATTTAAATCAAAGCCTAAAGTAGAAAAATCTAATTTTAATAATGAACAAAAATTCACAGTAAATAAAAAAAGTTATTCGAAAGCAAATCCCATAAAAATTAAAAATTCCAATACGACAAATAGAAGTAGTTCGTAAATTAAAAACAGCATCCGAAATTAAGAAAAAAATCATGTTTTCCCATGAGACCAAAACGAGACATAGAACCACAGATGAGACCTATGTAAGGATGAAAGATAAGTTATCTTTTCCAAAAATGAGAAAGAAGATTAAAGATTTTATGATAACATGCGAATATTGCAGCAATAAAGAAAATAACCCGTTCATATTAAGCAAGCTAAATAAACACGCACATTATATTACCTAAATAAATTAAAACATCGGATAAATGATACTAACACATGACGTAAGAGACTGACTAATATGTCTTAAAAGACAATTAGTAACGCAGTAAGTAAACTAATCGTAACGAGTAATTAAAATACAAAAAAATAGATAAGAATTTATATTCAGGAACGTATTCAATAATTTCACTTTTGGAACATAACAAAGCTATTCTAATAATATCACATTACGTAATTTACGCCTCAGATTCCTAGCAGCAGAAATAAGTGGCCAGAGTCACAAAAGACGATCTTAATAAAATACCCAATTTTAATATAAATAACTAAGCTGATGATTAATATTATCGACAAAAAAATATTTTTTGCTATTACCTTGTTAAAATTATAATCAGCAGTTAAACAATACATTACATAATTAAGAAAAAATTTGTGAGGATAATTCCTAACTGTTAAAAGTCACATTTTAAATTTATTTTACATTGGAACAATTCTTTTACAGGACTTAGTAAAACATAACGATGGAAAGTACACGTAATATGTAAACCCTCCATAATATAATAATAATATTGTTAATAATAGTAATAGTAATATATTGGTACAAATAAAGTATACAGGGTATCTTACATAAAAGCACTGCTTGTGCATGAAAACAATACAAATTTTAATATAAATATCCAAATCAAAATCCTTCGACAATGTCACGTGTAAACTTCTTCAAAATTTTAATTAGGAAAACACTCGTATCAGTTTTAACAATACTGACACCGGACCCATATTATTACATCATCATTATTGGTAAAATATTTTTATTTTTCCAAAAACAAGAATGTGTACACAAGGACGTTACATAATTATTAGGAGACTAACAAATGATCATAATAAAAACATAATGGAAAAAAAGTGACGAGTCAGAAAATATTAACGAGAAATCAAAAACGATCCCTATTATACAATCTATCCATTTAATAACAACAATACTAGTTAAAAGACACAAAAATCCATCTTTTGAATCTTCACAAATCAAGTTCTTAACGACAAAACTAGACAACCCACACCAATATAATTAAACAAATGATAGACTCAACGCACTATAGGAACACCAGAGAAATTTGACACGTAAGCATAACATATTCAACACGTTGATGATGATACATATAACACCACGAGACCATGAACGAAACGACCCACATATCGACTCAAGTATCAAGCTTATTTCTAATTTGTTTTATAGTACGTAGCATAATTAACATAACTTAAAGGCCTTTTCAATTAACACTAGTATTAATAAAGTATATATCAGCAAGAAATAATAATTGCAATAAATCACACAAGTTATAAATGGTTTAGGGTAAGATTTCAAATCAATTACGTAAGAGACGGAGAACGTATATATCAGGCGATAGAGGCGATAACAGAGTTCTATCAAACAATAGGCAAATTGAGGAGCGAACAACTGAATCATTGCCACCGCATATTTTTTTTTAGAATTACTCACCGAGGTGGTAGTGGACTTTTCCTTTGCCTGATAGTAAAGGATTTTTTCACGCCCGAGGAGGTACCACCCCATACATCAAGTGGCCGGTGAAGTCCAAACGGACGTTTCCGGTTCTGGTGTATGAGTCGGTTTCCCTTATAAACAAAAATAATGATGGCTCCTCCTTGTACAAAAGACTCCGGAGATAAAATACCCCTCCATTCGGATCTCCGGAAGAGGTATGTGCAGGGGGTGCCGGAATCAAGATTTAACATATCCTTCTCGAATATATGTGGCCTAAATTATAACCTGAACTCCGTCCACCATTTCCTCCAGGCTAATAAGCCCCAAACCTTCTTCCTCACCGAAACCCAAATCAGTGCCAAAACAGCCACTAATCACCTTAATTTCCCGGGTTATGAGCTTCTTACTTCCTTTTAATTACATGGAGACGTGTGCGCATACGTTCGTAGCAATCTACCCTGCACCAGACTCCCCAATTTAGAAGCGGGAAGAAAAGACATACTTTGGATGAAACTCTCTCTCTCCCTGGGCTGCAACTAAATTCATCTGTTGCATTTACCGGTCACCTTCTGACAACAACTTTATCCAGCTCTTCGATTATCTTTCTGAAAAAACCGACCATCTAATTTCTGAATATCCCTCCTCCGAGGTCACTATTCTTGGTGACCTCAATAATAAGGAGTGGGTAGGATCTCCAAAAACCGATCCACAAGGGAGATGAGCGGAGCACTTTGCAGTCAGCAATTCCTTAGCCAATATGATTCAGCAGCCCACTTACTTTCCTCGCATTCCAACACACAGCTCAAATCCCTTGGATCTTCTTCTTACTACAAAACCTAAATGCTATAGGACATCAGTCACCGCCTCCCTTGGTCGCTCAGACCACGGCATGGTCACTGATTTCTGCGCAATGCAACTTGAGGTCACACAGTCATCACACCCGCGTGTCGTTTGGCACTACAACTCCGCGAACTGGGACGAAATGCGGAATTAATTTTCCTCATTTACATGGGCGTCTGTCTGCTTCTCTCATCCTGGCGCCTCTGATATCTCACAAAACGTCATCGAAATGATCCAAGCTGACATGGAATTATTTATTCCACGTACACAGACAATCTCTTCAGCCACTCAAAAGCCCTGGTTCTCTAAATCTTGTGACAAGGCCAGACTTGAAAAGGTCAAAGCTCACAAAACGCTTCTACACAATCCCAGTCAAGAAAACGATCAAGCATTTAACGACGCAAGAAACCGCTATGTCTGCATTATTTCTGAGGCAAACAAAACGCTTAATAACCACATCAAAACAAAGTCCTCTCAAGCTCCAAGCCATAACGGCAGCACACCCTTCTGGACTTTTGCTAAATCAATTGGGAATAATCTCTGCAAGAGCACATTCCCACCTCTTGTTTTAGGGGATGAAATTGTTTCTACTGCCCTGGGCAAGGCTGAACCTTTTGCCTAGTTGTTCGCCGGCAATTATATTCTCAACCCACCTCCAAATGTTCAACCAACAGTGCCCAGTGTCGCGCATAAAATGGTGGATATCATTTTTAAAACTAAAGAGGTACTAAAGATGCTCTCTTCGCTAAATACCAGGAAACCCTCTGGCCTTGACAAGATCCCAGCAATTGTTCTAAAAAAATGCGCACCAGTACTTGCTCCTGTCCTGACTCGTCTGTTTCAGACATCTTACAATAGAGGCATATTCCCAAGTAACTGGAAAACTGCTCGAGTACAACCCGTCCGCAAGGAAGGATCCAAACCGCTTCCTAGCAACTACAGGCCTATTTATCTCCTTCCAGTCGTCTCTAAAGTAACGAAAAAGTATATAAATATACTAAAATTTCTTGAAAAACACAGCCTAATCCACGACAGGAAGTATGGATTCCATCAGCGCAGATCAACAGCCTCCATTCCTTTGTCACCCATTCTTAGAACAAGTCTATGGAACTACACGGTGGACCCCAGATTGCCCTTTTAGACATATCCAAAGCATTCTGCCAGGTCTGGCACGCAGCGCTGCTTAATAAACTTCCGGCCTGTGGCCTACCAGCAAAACTCTGTACCTGGGCAGAAAATTTCCCCTCCAACCGGAGCATTTCTGTTGTCGTGGTTTGCCACTCCTCCAAATTGTATCCAAGTAATGTAGGAGTCCCTCAAGGTTCAGCTTTAGCCCGTGCTTTGTTTCTTCTCCACATCAATAACCTCTTCTCTAGCGCATCCAACCCAGTTCACAGTTCCTCGGACGACAGCACCCTCCACTCAAATATACAATATTCTTAGCCTGTCCCTTTAGCACAATTAGATAAGGATCGCAGACACATGGAAGGTTTTGTCGCTGTGGATCTCCAAAAAAATATTAGACTGGGGAAGTATGCATATTGTACAATTAAACTTCACCAAATCCCAGTATTGCTTTCTATCTCATAAGAGATACACCAGCCCTAGACCCATCGCAATGAACAACCAAGTTATTCAAAGTAATGAGTCGTTTTCACTTGTTGGCATTTCTGTAGATCGAAATCTCAATTGGCACCAACATGTAACATCAATTGCAGAAGCGGCTGCTGAGAAATTAGGTTTCCTCTTCCGGGCCACACCTCGAATACTGCTCCCACATCTGGGGTGCCGCTGCCGCTTCTACACTTGCTATCCTAAACTCCATTCAGAAGAGAGCATATACGTGTCATCGGTGACCTACCTTTACCCAAAGCCTGCCATCCATTGCCCACCGACGTACCATTGGTGAGCTCTCTCTCTCTCTCTCTCTCTCTCTCTCTCTTTTATAGATATCTGAACGGGCACTGCTCAGGGGAGTTTTCTTCCATAGTTCCTCCACTTACTGCCCACAACAGATCTACCAGGGGAACAGAGCGAATACTGTCCAGGTCACCAGACATAGAACATCTTGCTATGCCCGCTCTTTTGTCTCGAGGACTGCCACGCCTAGCAGACATGTTATAAATAGACGGCTGGCCTTCAGCGAGGCGTTCATTCTTGTTTCTAACTTGAGACTCCGCAGATCGTGTGCTTACATTTATATATCACACTTGTGTTGATATTCGTATTTGTCTTCATTTTTATATTGTAATTTTATAATAAGTATTAATTGTGTAAATCATTAAATAAATTAAAACATTCAAACCCTTAACCATAAAGTTAAGTCGCGGCAAGCTGTTATATACATTAGAGGCTATATTATCCGGGTGATTTTTATGTCACATTTAGTCTGTTCATAGAAACATACAGCCAGCTTCTGTTGCAGGCATCATAGCAACGGATATTTTCTTTTTTAAATTATTCATTCCGATGTAAACAGAAATACAAAGTTCTAAAATATATAAGCAAGGAAAGAGTAAAATTTTATGCCCTATAAATAATAAACGGCACGAGTCCAAGGGACCAGCATTTACTAAACATCTCACAATAGGCTTCTGCGCACTAATTACTTTCTTTAACTCGAAGAGTTGCCCCAGTAAATGATTCCATATGTCAATAGACCCAACAGCTCAAAAATAAAATATTACCAATCTGTCATATCTGGCCTATTGCTAACACAACTGCAATGCTGACCCCACCTCAGTGTTGAGTGTTCCGTTAAGCTGCAGACCGACTGCCCATTTTCAAGTTTCTGATGACACAAATAAAGATCGATATCTAAAGTTCCCGCCCCAGTGGTACGGAACACAAGAAAGTTGGTTTTACTAATATTTATATACCGGTCAGGGTTGGAGAACCAAGTAGTCAGCTCGGAAAGGGCACGGGTCGCCAAAGCCTGCGTATTATTAAGCGTTCGGCATATATAATATGATTTAACAAAGGCAGGTCAGATAGTTATTTACATAAACAACGAAAAGTATGATCCCAGAACGGACCGCTCGGCAACACCAACACGGTTTTCATGGCAGTTGAAACGCGACAAAATCGCTGTGAGCAAACTGAAACTGCCCCGACAAAAATTCTCAATCCAGTCATATGCCTTACCTCCTACTCCCAATGCACATTATCTATCCAGCAATATTTTGTGCTGACACAGCCAAAATCCGCACTCAAACCACAGAAAAGCCCGACTGGATACTCGTGCTCTTCCAAAGCATCAAGAACTTCAATCAAAAGGTCAGCCACAGACAAACCTCTTAACTTTCCGGACATGGTTCCTTCTGGTATTGCCTCAGCATGCAGTGCTAATAAACAAATTGTTTTAGACGACTAAGCATGTAATGTTCAGAAATGTAATAAGGTAAGGGGGCCCAAAGCAGATTAAGTAGTGGGACCGCATTGAGATGCAAGTGTTGGTCAGAGTGAAGACTGCCTTATTGTTGTTTGTCTCAAAAAGGTTTGCTTATATCTAGGACGCCGCTTAAACATCAAAATAGCCACAAGTATAAATAGTGAAGGGTTGATATAAAATGTATAAAATATACTTTTGTTGTCTGAAAAAAGAAAGGTGCGTGGGGTTGAAATTGAATTTTATTCAGTTTGAGGATGGTGTCAAGCAGCAAAACTGGTTTCAGAAACGTTAAAAAAGATCCCAGAACATCTAGAATTCAGTAGGGCCACTTGCTCCAGTTAGCCGACGAGATGGCTACGTCCTTTATTTACAAAAATGAAAACCAACAGTGAAGCCAGGGAAGTTGTCTCCAAGTCTGTATATAGTATGAACCAGTTTCACCAAGTAAGGGCAACAACAATCAATGAATTAAATATGTTACTTATTATAGAAAACTGTTTTTAGTGAATTTTTCGTGAAACGAAAAATTTATATATATATATATATATATATATATATATATATATATATATATATATATATATATATATATATCACACCGATAACTCAAAAAATAATAGTCCGATTTTGGTAACATTTGGCGCGTCTTCCTTTTGTAAGTCGCTTGGATAAGTTCGTTAGTCAGGAAAATTGGACGAGTTTTTCCGGGAAAATTTTGGGTTTTCTTTCGGAAAATTTTTGTATCTCCGAAAATAACGGAGCTATGAAAACCACAGTTGGCATATCCGTTTCTACTACCAATCTTACCCTACACGCCAAAATTCAGATCTCTAAGTTGAAAGAAAAAAAAGTTATAGGCATTTGAAGAAACATATTTTGGCTGCCAGTGGTGATCAGAGGACAGCACAGGAAAAAATATTTTGGGTGACTAAGCAAACCAATTAAATATTAGATACAATGGTTATGTTTTCTTGACACAAAAAGTTCAAGAAATATCAGAATAATATTGTGAAATTTTTATAATTTTTCTTCTTAAAACGTCAAAGCCACGATTTATAACGTCAGAATTTGCAATTATCAGATAACCAATCTGAAACAAATACGAATTATGTATAAAAAAATGTCGTAATAAGTGTGTTTCACAAAGCCTTAAGTTTCAGCTTCAACGATCATTATCCTTCATTTTACTAAAATGTATTCGGAAAATTCATTTCAAATAGACCCTCTTTCTGATGCTTTGGCAGTAGTTTCAGATATAGAGTTTATGGTTTAATATTCTATATTTTATCAAATTTTCGTAGAAAATTTTCGTTATTCAGAACATCGCGACTTAAGAATTTTAAAAATATTTCTTCAAAGAAGCGCGAACTAGAACCCCTAAAACCCATATACGGGGACAGTTAAAATTTTTGTCTCTTTACACATATACAGGGTGATGCATTTCTACGGTAAAGCTCAATATATCCGTTATTATACAAGTTATGAGAAAACATTATATTTGTTAATTATAGGGTGTTTCGAGGTGCATCCTATAAACCTATTTTGACAATCACAGAGTGGCCCATAAGTCGCGGGTAATACACACCTTCTTTTTTTAATAGATCACACCTTGTGTTATTGCATTTTTGTAGTTTCCATCGAATTATAATGAATGTTTGTAAGGTAAAAAAAATCCTTCGTCGTTTTTGAGTTATTTCAATTGTTTTGCAACTTTTTACGTTTTGGGCCCATACCACAAACACATATCACAAATTGTGATAGGACGTTTTTAGTAATACATACTGGAGACCCATGGAAAGGACACATTCGGAGACCTTTTTGTTTGTATTAGTGGCCGAAAAAATCGAGATGCCGTACACAGGGCGCTCTCAAATAGTGGCTGACTGTTTTTAGAGATAATTTTTTGTAAGATTTGCTTGATTTGTTGGTTATTAATAATAAATGTTTAATAAGTTGTCGTTAAAAAATATTTGTCGAATTTTTGTGAAAAATATACTTTAGTGTAACATAACTGAAGGCAATTTCTGTAAAAATAAATAGTGAATTTTTATAAAAGAAATATTTTCATAATTTTTTTTCGATTTTGGTTCTAAATCTGTGAATAGATATATCTTGACAGGTGCGTAAATAGCTTCAAGAGGTGTGTTCGCCAGAAAAATCGGACCAGTTTTTTCTGGAACTTTTTAAGTTGATTTTCGGAAAATGTTTGTACTTTTTGAAACAACAAAACTATTTTAATGAAATATGTTACATTGTTAGTACTATGTAGGTTATACTAAATGTCCGTTTGAAAACCAGATATATTTGCCATTAAAAACATTTTTACGAAAATTCGCTACCAAAACGCAATTGCTGCGTCCAGACTTTTGAATTGGCACTAGCTTGCTATGTCTTGCTTCCTTAATTTCATAATTTTTTAACTTATCATTACTTAAAATGTGTGATCGTTATCTCAGCAGACACGCATTGACAAACAAAAACTAGGTATACATTGTTGGAAAGTTTTCACAAAAAATGTCTGTCCAAATATCAACAGTCTCGCCCTGTTCCATTTATGAAAATCGCAAATAATGTAACTGTCACATAAACACACCAAAATACGGCTTGTTGTCTCGTGAATTCAATGCCGAATGTGGGTGGCGCACATAGCTAATGCGAAAGGGCAATAAAACAGACCAACCTCACCCACGATACTACTCATGGCACATCGTATTGTATTCCTTTTGATCTAACCCACGCGTAACCAAGTCATTTTATAAATGATTTTGTTTCAAAAACCAATGCTATTTTTCTCTTCTATAGTGTACGCTGTGTCCATAAACTATGAAATAAATTCAATATTTCAAGAAAATCTTGCTTGATTTTAATAAGACTTTGGAGATAGGGCTATAAATCGAATACAACCTGAATACCAAGCCAGTGAGACAAAATTATTAGTGATCTGAACTTTTAGCTCAGTAGTCACGGTTTAGATGTCAGTTATTAAGATTCAGGCTCGTTTGTATATCTAATGTGTTTTCCTAATATTTTAGCGAGTTTTCATAGAGACCATTCGCTGAAAATGGCGTAATGTCTTTCAAACTTTCGAAAAATTTCCCATGATGACGTGAATTAGAGCCCCTAGAACCAATGTGCCGACTCCTAATTTATAGTTATGTGATTTTAAATAAGGAATTAGGCATGGCGTTGCGAAGTTAAATGATATGTTTTGAAAGTTTACTTTTTTAACCTTATCCTTATCCGCGTATGCAGCAGACAAGTGCATAGAGAACGCTTATGTTTACTTTACAGAAAACAAGCAAGCTAGAGTAGTAACGCTTGTAGTAGTCTTCACCCTGTGTATGTAGGTAGAGCCACAAGTACCTGGGTTTAACAGAAATCCTAGAATGTTATCGCAAAACCTGAGAATGTCCAAAGTGGCATGAGATAGATGTGGGAAACTAGCTAACACCAACGAGATCTGTGATTTGACTTTAAAGGCCTCCATTTGGGACCCACCGGAACTTAGTAGGCGCCAACTGGTTTTCGCGTGTAAAATTTATAGAACTACTAAAATCAAAGGCCTCAACAAATGTTGGACAATGAGAAAAATAATAGGGCAGTTGCCTTGTCATTGTAAGGGTTTACAAAGAATATAACTTTATTTGTTCCAAAGACAAGCAAATCATGAATAATTTTCTCCCTACATAACAATGCAGCAAAATCGAGCAAACCAGAAAACCTAAAATAATCATTTTTTATAAATTGATAAAGAAAAAGATGTCCTTGATAAAAAATGTAGAGTTTACAGTTAATCGAAAAGCACACGCCGTTGGTCTATGGATTTGTTCTATAAGTACTAGACTTAAGCATGGTCAACGCATATAATATTATGCACAACGCTACAAAAATAATAAATTAAAGGAAGAAAACACTTTGTGAAAGAACTAGCCAATACCATAACTAATCCACACATAATAAAACCTTAAAATTTCGCCAGAAGTCACGAACTGTATATATTCGTGGAGACACCCATTCATACAAAACAAGACTGTTTTAAGGTTTGAAAGTGTTCAAATTGTGTCCGTCTGAAATACATAGGAAAATTTATTGTTTGTTCTGTAAGCCTCAAATACAATTTATTTAAGTTGCAGTTACAGAATTTGCAAAGAGTGTTGATTGTGTAAGTAAAGCATATGAGGTTATCCCTTTGCGATCAGCTTGCAGGGGTAATTCGTTAAGAAACAAAGTTAATCTGTACTCGTTGTTTCAATTAGTAGTTATGACATTCTACGAAAATACCGCCACAAGCTATCACAAGACAAGAAAAGAAGCATCAAATAAAGCAATCACATGTGAAATAAGCAGTTACCATGGATTGTTACAAAACATAAAGAGCATTGAAAATAGCGTAACGTAAATACGCGAGATAACAATCGCCAACTCATACAATGTATATAACAAGTACAGATCCCGATTCAACACCCAAGGTCGCTGACGAATGGGTTAATTAAAAGCAGCGCAATTAAAAGAATAGACTATTCATAAATGGGTAAACAACTAGACCTTCAATTCAGCAACCAGCCACCTGCTAGGATCACCTTCAAGACTGCAGCTTAGGTGGAAACCGCCTCTCGGTCCACGCCCCACCAGAGACTATATATGGAAGTGACCAGACCACGGACGGACATTCCTACATTGTTATTGCTTGAGTCTCTTTTAAATTGTCATAATTTATATTTATCATTTTTTTATTATTATTCATAAGTATTTTATGTAACTATAATCAATAAATTCTTTTAAAAAGTCAAGTGTGTTAACAAGAAAGTTAACTGGCGCAGTCGCAACGGATAGTGCTGAAGAACCAAAAGTATATTGATTCTTTGCGTTTCAACGCTTAACAGCCAAAGAACCGATCAAGAGAGACGTCATGAAGACAGCAGCAATAGCATCGATTCTGTAAGTTGTTTGCTTCCTTTATTTCCTATATATATATATACTGTATTTCCTCATATATTGATAATATTATATGTCTGATAGCGATATTGATAATTTAGAACATTTGGAATATAGATTAAGAAATATTAGTATTGGCGAAATTGATATTGTAGAACAACCCGATATAAATAATTCTAGAAACAATTTAAATATGGCAAATCAATTCCAAGAGTTTTACCTTAAAGCAATCCCCGAATTTAACGGACAACCTGAAAATGTAGGGAACTTCTTAAAAGCTTGTGATCTAGTAATGAACCAATTCTATGATGCAGATAATCCAAATTTATATCTTAACCATTTCCTATTAAATTATATTCAAACGAAACTAATTGCACAAGCCAGGTTAATTATTAACACTAAAATTATAAACACATGGGTAGACTTAAGACGGGCAATTGTTGAGAACTTTACAGACCAGCGAGATGAAATTAGCTTACTAGGCGAATTATTGACACTGAAACAGAGACATAACGAGGATGCCTTAGCGTTCAGTAATCGTTGCAGACACATTGAACAATTACTCATCTCTAATTTAATATCTAATGAACGTAACGAGGGAATTTTAGTATTAAAACAAAACATGTACAGACAACAAACACTGAAAGCGTTTATCGGTGGATTAAGAAACCCCCTCGGTATGGTGGTCAGATCCACTCGACCAGACAGCATAGAACAAGCTTTAAAATTTATATTTTCCGAGGAAAATTATGAATATAGGGACAGATTATTACAACGGTCAAATTTCAACAATAATAACAATAACAGGCACGACAAACAACAAAAACCAGTTTTCCAAAGAAATACCCCAAATGTTAACAATATTCAATTTCAAAAACCCTTCCAACAACAAAATTATCGTGCACCTTTTAACTATAATTCAAACAGACCCCAAATGTCTCACCCACAATATTAGGGGAACCCTTCAAATCAATTCTCAATGAGAAGACCGACGTACAACCCTAATGACAATACTAGAAGATATCCACAGGCTATGGATGTCGGCAGTAACAACACGAGACATACTAATTTCAGCCGACAACAACCCTCACAAAATAGACGAAACAATTTTCCTTCCAACAATTTTCAAAAAAGACAAAATTTCATACCAGAAGAAATAAACTATAACGAAACGAATAATTCTTTTCCTTTTAATGAATTAGAAAGAAGACAACATTTCTTACCAGAAGAATTAAATTATGACGTAACATATAATGAACAATCACCCTCTGAATTATACGATGCACAGCATCAAAATTTTCCGATAGCAGGGAGCTCAAAAACAGAACCGTAATAGATATTAATAATTTTAACACAATATCCCAATTACCCTACGTAATAATAAAAGAACTACCCGGAAAAATACTGCTCGACTCCGGTAGTACTAAGAGCCTTTTAAACCCGTCCATAGCATATAACAACTTTTATAATAAGATTTACAATCACCCGTTTTTAATTAAAAGTGCTCATGGTTATTCCAGCCATAATAATCGAGCCAGAATAATTTTAAACTCACTAACGGACAGTGAGCAAGAGTTTTGCCTATTTGAATTTAACAAAAATTTCGTAGCTCTTATTGGAATTGACTTTTTGATAAAAAATCAAGCGAACATTGATTTTAAAAACCAGAGACTCAATTTAAAAAATCGAAGCATTAAGATAAACTTCCCTCATACAAGGGATCATGAAGATAAGATGGGTAGTAATAGTAGTAGCAATAACAATCGGATAAGTAGGCTCATCAAAGCAAATGATGAAATGAATCACCTTAACGTAAGTAATACAATAGACAGAAGCATTATTGCACTTGAACTCGAACTAGGAAAGCGTAATCAGCCATTAAATGATGACGATGGAAGGTTACAACAAGTAACAAATGACCTAGGAGAAATGTTCACCCACAATAAAGGTAAACGGGATCAAGTTTCATTAAACACATATGAATATCGTCGAAATAAAAATGTGAGTGATACGAGGACGATACAAAAAGATATAACGGATCAAATTGAAAATAAAGCGAATATGATATCAAATAATTCTTACTATCACCAGAATTATAATAATAATTATACGGGGAGTGTACAAAAAAATATTACAAATCAAATTAGGATAAATCACTTAAATAACCAGGAGAAAGAAATTTTAATTGATTTATGTACAGAATTTCAAGATATTTTCGCAAAAGAAAATGAACCACTGACGCATACAAACGTCATTAAACACAAAATTAGACTAAAAGACGATATACCAATAAACGCCAAACTATATAGATACCCATATATTCACAAACCAGAAGTAGACAAACAAATTAACGAAATGCTAAATCAAAGGATAATTAGGAACAGTCATAGCGCTTATAATAGTCCAATATGGGTGATCCCAAAAAAAGCAGATGCCAGCGGCAAACAAAAATGGCGGATCGTCGTAGATTACCGCAAGTTAAATGAGAAGACTATACCTGATAGACACCCTATACCAAAAATCGAAGAGATACTGGATAAACTCGGGCGTGCACAATATTTTTCGACCATAGACTTAATTTCGGGCTACCACCAGATTGAAATGGACCCAAATGACATTGAAAAAACGGCGTTTAGCACTGATACAGGCCATTATGAGTACCTCAGGATGCCGTTCGGACTTTCAGGGGCGCCTGCTACATTTACCCGACTGATGCAACACGTCTTAAACGGTTTAATAGGAAAAACAGGCTTAGTATACATGGATGACGTGATAGTGTTCTCGACATCATTACAAGAACATATCGAAAAATTAAGATTAGTATTCGAACGATTTAGACAAAGTAATCTGAAAATACAGCTAGACAAAAGCGACTTTCTGCAAAAAGAAGCGGAATTCCTCGGGCATATAGTGACGCCAGAAGGCATCAAGCCTAATCCAAAGAAACTAGACGCCATAAGAAAATTCCCAATACCCAAGACACCAAAAGAAATTAAATCATTCCTGGGACTTATAGGCTACTACAGGAAATTTATAGAAAACTTTTCGCATGTCACAAAACCACTAACTAAATGTTTAAAGAAAAACGTAACAATCGACATTAACGACGGATAATACATAAATGCCTTTAATACATGTAAAGACATATTGATGAATTCACCAGTATTAATACCTCCAGATTTTTCAAAGGAGTTCATTTTAACAACAGATGCATCAAACGTGGCAATCGCAGGGATTTTAAGCCAAGGAGATCCGAAATCAGACCAACCAATAGCTTACGCAAGCCGAACGTTAAATGAAACAGAATCTAGATACAGCACAATAGAAAAGGAACTACTGGCCATAGTTTGGGCCACAAACTACTTTAGACCCTATCTATACGGCAGGAAATTCACAATATATACAGACCATAAACCATTAAAATGGCTATTTTCCCTGAAACAACCTAACTCAAAATTATTAAGGTGGAGACTCAAACTAGAAGAGTACGATTTCAAAATAGAATATAAAAAAGGTAAATTAAATAATGCAGCGGACGCACTTTCGAGAGTAGAGATAAACCCCTTAGATGTAGATAACCAATCAATGATAAACAATGTAGACGAAAATGACGACGTTATAACCATAAGAAACGAAAATCAAACTTAGCTGCGAAGAAAATGAAGAAACCAAAATAATCAGCGGAACAAAACTGGCGACTCTGAAACCCAAATGCCAACTTATCATCAATAACGAAAGATTTAGTTCAGTACAAATGGCATCGGAAACACAACAATCATTCAATCTCCCAAACATCGAATTGGTAACAAATAAAGCACCCATATTCCCAGACAAATTACCAGAACTAAAATTAGAAAATGTCCAACTGCACGACTTGAACAATATCAAATCCCAGTTACAATCCATCAATGGCAAAATTCCAGGAACCATCGATTTGCCCATATACCACCCTAGTGTATGGACAATTATACTATACCTTGTGATAATAATAACAATAATCACAATAACTGCAAGATACTTCTGGCAGAAATCAAAAACGAAAACTGCTGACTCCAAACCAATTACTGGATTCCCGATGACTATTCGGAACGAACCATAGGCTTCGTTCTCTAAAGGATGGAGGAGATAACAATAGCCAACTCATACAATGTATATAACAAGTACAGATCCCGATTCAACACCCAAAGTCGCTGACGAATGGGTTAATTAAAAGCAGCGCAATTAGAAGAATAGACTATTCATAAATGGGTAAACAACTAGACCTTCAATTCAGCAACCAGCCACCTGCTAGGATCACCTTCAAGACTGCAACTTAGGTGGAAACCGCCTCTCGGTCCACGCCCCACCAGAGACTATATATGGAAGTGACCAGACCACGGACGGACATTCCTACATTGTTATTGCTTGAGTCTCTTTTAAATTGTCATAATTTATATTTATCATTTTTTTATTATTATTCATAAGTATTTTATGTAACTATAATCAATAAATTCTTTTAAAAAGTCAAGTGTGTTAACAAGAAAGTTAACTCGCGGTAGATTTAATAATCTAACTCACCTCTTATGAGCGTACTATCTTTTTCTTTTAATTGGTTAGTTATTCTTAATATTTTTACACGAGCTTACAAAAAATTCTGTTATCTGATAAACAAAAATTAAGTATAAACTGTCACTGTCGCTTTCAAGGTGTTCGTGAACAACGCCAAGGAATATGTGTGTTTTATGGGCATGAAATAAAGACGTTATAGGAAAATAGTGAATTTTATTGACTAAGAAAATAATGTACTGATATAATATGAACGCTATAATGGAAATATATATATATATATCTATATATATATATATATATATATATATATATATATATATATATATATATATATATATATATATATATATATATATATATATATATATATATATATATATATATATATATATATATATATATATATATATATATATATATATATATATATATATATATATATGTTACATACACATTTTTCTTATATTTTTTCAACAACACACCACGAGTGCTAACAGCCTAAATACTATCGTACCGTGGGTGTCGACAAGGAGGGAAGAGGCAGCTTACTAATTCTGGACTTGAAGGTTTGGATGTTCGGAGGAGAAGGAAAAACATATGTCGGCAAGAAATTCCAAAACTTGGAAGTGCTCGAGACAAAAGAGCGGGCATAACAAAGTTCTCTATATCTGATGACCTGGACAGTAAAAGAGTGCATTCGCTCTGTTCGTCTAGTAGATCTGTTGGGGGCAGCAGGTGGAGGAACTATGGAAGAAAGCTCCTCTGAGCAATGCCCGTGCAGATATCTCTAAAACAGGGAGAGGCCACCAGCGCCAGGTCGGTTTGCAAGATATGGCAGCCTTTGGGTGAATGTAGGGTCACCGGTGAGACGCATAGCTCTCTTCTGAATGGAGTCCAGGATAGCGAGTAAAGAAGCGGCAGCGGCTCCCCAGATGTGGGAGCAGTATTTGAGGTTTGGCCTTATTTGTGAAGTATATAAAGTTTATAAAGTATATAGCTGGTGAAAATTATTTGCGCACACGGAAGGGAAAACATAATTTCTTAGCAGCCGCTTCTGCAATTGATGAGGCATGTTGGTGTCAATTGAGATATTGATCCACAGAGATGCCAACAAGTTAAACGGACCCATTATTTTGAATAGCTTGGTTGTACATTGTGATGGGTCTTGGGCTGCTGTATCTCTTATGATATAGAAAGCAAGACTGAGACTTGGTGAAGTTGAATTTTACAAGATTTCCACTTTCCCAGTCTAACATTTTTTGGTGATCGACAGAGACAGAATCCTCCATGAGTCTGGATCCTCATCTAATTGGGCTAAAGAGACAGGCTTAGAATATTGTATATTTGAGTGGAGAGTGATGTCGTCCGCGTAACTGTGAATTGGGTTGGATGTGCCAGAGGGGAGGTCATTGATGAAGAGAAGAAAAAAAGTAGGGTTTAAAGCTGAACCTTGAGGGACTCCGGCATTAATTGGATACAGTTTAGAGGAATGGCCATCCACGACAAGAAAAATGCTCTTGTTGGAGAGGAAATTTGCTGTCCAGGTGCTGAGTTTTGGTGGTAGGCCATAGGCCGGAAGTTTATTAAGCAGCGTGCGTGCCAGACCTGGTTGAATGCTTTGGATATGTCTAGAGCGACAATCTGGGATTCACCGTGTAGTTCCATAGACTTGTTCCAAGAATGGGTGACAAAGGAAAAGAGCTCGGCAGTTGATCTGCGCTGACGGAATCCATACTGCCTGTCGCGGATTAGACTGCGTTTTTCAAGAAATTTTAGTAATTCCGTGTTTATATATTTTTCCATCAGTTTAGAGCCCACTGAGAGGAGAGAAATAGGCCTGTAGTTGCTAAGAAGCGCTTTGGATCATTTCTTGTACTCGAGCAGTTTTGCAGTTACTAGGGAATATGCCTATATTATAAGATGTCTGAAACAGACGAGTCAGGGCAGGATCAAGTTCTGGTGCGCATTTTTTGAGAATAATTGCTGGGATCTCGTCAAGGCTAGAGGCTTTCCTGATATTACGAGAAGAGGACATCTTTCGTACCTTTTTAGTTTTGAAAATGATATCCGTCATTTTATGCGCCACATTGTGGACTGTTGGTGGTTGAATATTTGGAGGTGGGTTGAGAGTAGAAATTCCGGCGAACAACGTGGCAAAACGTTCATTTAGCCTTGCCCATGGCGGTAGAAAAAAATTCATTTCCTGAAACAAGCGGTGGGAACGTACTCTTGCAGAATTTTTTCACAATACATTTAGCACAATCGCAGAAGGGTTTGCAGCCGTTGGAGCTTGAGAGGACTTTGTTTTTCATGTGGTTATGAAACGAGTTCCTGCCTCAGAAAGAATGCCGACATAGCGGTTTCTTGTGTTGTTAAATGCTTGAGGGTTTTCTTGACTGAGTTTGTGTAGAAGCGCTATGTGAGCTTGGACCTTTTCAAGTCTGGCGTTGTCACAGGATTTAGAGAACCGGGGCTTTTGAGTGGCTGAAGAGGTTTTTTGTGTACGTGGATTAAATAATTCCATGCCAGCTTGGAAAACTTCGGTGACGTTTTGTGAGATATCAGAGGTGTCAATATGAGCGAAGTAGACAGACGTCCATGGAAATGAGGAAAAGTAATCCCGCATTTCGTCCCAGTTCGCGGAGCTGTAGTGCCAAACGATAAGTGGGTGTGATGACTGTGTGACCTCGGTTTGCATTGTGCAGTAAGCAGTGACCATGCCGTTGTCTGAGCGTCTAAGGGTGACTGATGTCTCATAGCATTCAGGTTTTGTAGTAAGAAAGAGATCCAAGTGATATGAGGTGTGTGTTGGGATGTAAGGAAAGGAAGTAGGTTGCTGAACCATATTGGCTAAAGAATTGCTGACTGCAAAGGCCTCCAGTGCTCTCACTTGTAGATCGGTTTCTGAAGATCCTAGTAGTTCCTCATTATGGACATTGAAGTCACCAAGAATAGTGACCTCGGACGAATGATATTCAGAAATCAGATGGTCGGTTTTTTCAGAGAGGTAGTCGAAGAGCGGGACAAAGTTGTTGTCAGAAGGTCACCGGTAAATGCAACAGATGAATTTAGTTGCAGCCCTGAGAGAGAGTTTCATCGAAAATATGTCTTTTCTTCCAGCTTCTAAATTGGGGAGTCTGGTGCAGGGTAGATTGCTACGGACGTATGCGCACATGCCTTCGTGCAATCTAAAGGAAGTAAGGAGCTCGTACCCCGAGAAATTAAGTTGATTAGTTGATTAGTTGATTAGTGGCTGTTTTGGCACTGATTTGGGTTTCGGTGAGGAAGAGGAGTTGGGGCCTGTTAGCCTGGAGGAAATGGTGGACGGAGTTCAGGTTAGAATTTAGGCCACATATATTCGAAAAGGATATGTTAAATCTTAATGTTGGCGCCCCCTGTACACCCCTCTCCCGGAGATCCGAATGGAAGTTGATTAGTGGCTGTTTTGGCACTGTTTTGGGTTTCGGTGTGGAAGAGGAGTTGGAGCCTATTAGTCTGGAGGAAATGGTGGACGGAGTTCAGGTTAGAATTTAGGCCACATATATTCGAGAAGGATATGTTAAATCTTTATGCCGCCGCCCCTTGCACACCCCTCTCCCGGAGTTCCTAATGGAGGGGTATTTTAAATCGCGACTTTGACGTTTGAGGAAACCCCCAATTTATTTTTCTTTAAATGCCTATAACATTTTTGTCTTTTTACCTACAGAGCTAAGTGCTAGGTGTGTTACATATAATGATATTAATCCACGTACTGAGTTTGCTTGCCCTTACGTTGTTATTTCTGCAGATATAATTTTTTTGCGAACTTGTACAAGTCACTTGCAAAAGGAAGGTATACACCAAATTTAATCAAAATCGGCCTATTATTTTCTGAGTTTCGGTACCCACACACACACACACAATTGAAAATTGAAACTGACCCAGATATGTGTTCTAGGGGGTCGACTTAGCGCTCATTTAAAGAATTTTCGAGATCTCCTCACTAGTGATTTTTTTAAAGAAATTTTTCTAAAAGTGAAAATTTCCATTCAGATTTTTTTTATTTCTGCCAAAGCCCTATGTGAATAAATATATCTTGGCTAGTGTAGTTTTGCTGAATAATTATATCTTGATTAGTGTAGTTTTCGCGTAAATTGCTTCGACAAGTTTGGTGGCCAGGAAAGTGAAACCAGTTTTTTGAAAAAATTTTTACTTAATGTTTGGGAAATTTATGTACTGTTTCAAACAAAAAATTATTTTGATGCATTGTTTCTGTTATAAACATTATACTAAATTTGATGTTTTTCTTAAAAAAAAAGCTGTTTCAAATTAAAACACTTCTATAAAAATGCGCTACCATAAAGCACTTTCTGCGTCCAAACTTTTTTCCATGTGGTTTCCTACTAAAACAGTTTTGGTTCTCTTCATATGCATTATAACTTAGTTTTCGGGCTCATGTTTAAGCACACATAAATTTTCCCAGAAACCACATCTAGGTTATGTGATTATAAATCACAGTTACCCATTTATTAACGCTTTGATATAAGGTTCCTTCGGATTGTTCTTCAAATAATAAATGTATTGGGGTTAGGTAAAGGTGTGTGTACAATATTTATGAATGCCGTTTTCGTCGCCTTGGATTATGCCTAACTTTAAAGTAGAAAGTTATTATATCATGCTTATAAAAACAAAAGTATAAACCAGTGAGGAGAATTACCATATAACAAAGAGGCTTTGCTCTTTATTATCTACCCTACATCTAAAAGACTTTACAGGAAGTTGAGGTAAGAAGTGCCTAGTGATGACGAAATTTAATTTAAAAAAATTCGAAGGTTTTTAGTTTAATTTTTGTTAAAGTTTAGAAAGTCGAAATTTCTCAATCTCCCATTAATGAAGACACCTTAATTTTGGTACGTAATAGAGTCCCGATTAGGATAAACACGTAAAAATTCTATAGCCATGAAATGTCTACCCTTTTCAACACAGATTATTTTTTGAAAAAATATATTTTTCAATATCTCCATGCAACCTATTTGTGTGTGTGTTTGTGTTTTATTTCTTCAACGTCGGGCTATTTCCGCGCCTAGGGCCAATCACCGACGCCAGGGAGCAGTTTCACCCTATTATCCTGGAAATTGTGCCAAATCCCTGCATTTCTGTAAGGAGGGTGGGGATATTTAACGTCCCCAACATCGCATTGTTACGGGAATGACGGCTTTACGCCCCCTCCGAAAAGCGAAACTTGCAGATATTCAACTTTCTCAAATAAGGTGCCACAATCTCGGTTGATGTTAATTGTATGTACTGAAAAAGTGATAGGAGTATTCTGGGATCGAACCCAGTACCATTCGGTTCAGAGCCACACGTTCTCACCACTGAACCACCGAGGCTCTGCAACCTATTTGTAATTTGTGCAGTTCAACTGTTTAGCTATTGGTTTTGTCTTTTTCAGCAATAAACGGAAAATGTTTATCTGTTGCGCATACGTGTTCATTTGTTCTGCCTATATGTTCTTCATTGTCGAAAAATTCCTGTTTACTATTCGTTTCGTGAATTTCAGTCTCCACAATATCTTCTTCGCCGTCGTCCTTGAATACTTCATCGTTGATCTCCCAATCTTGAAGGTACCCTTCTATTCAAAGTCGCAAAGCTTTCTGCTCTTTTTCATAGGAATCTATCCTAAGATATTAATCATTAGTTCATGCCTTATTACTCAGTAAAAAAGTGACATCAAAAAACATACTTTTGGCGAATTTTCCATAAAACCAAAAAGTGGCTAATGTGGAGATTTGTTTATATATATATACAGTGTGAACCACACTTATGAAATAAAATTCATTATTCAGCAAAAATTACTTTGTGTGGAAAACGCTGATACACGTGAAATATAATTTGTCGAACATTATCTTATAATCATAGTTAGAAAAACTCCCACCATTATATCAATTTTTTTTAAATAGCAACACAACATTTTTTCATCACAAGTCGATTGATCACATTTTTCTGAATGCGGAGATACCCCATGTATATGGTCTAATATTACAGTTTTCAATACAGGGTGGAAATTTAATACCGGAATATTAAAACTAAACGGTTTACCCTGAAATTCAAATTTCGAAAATAAACTTAATAGAAACGTCACTTTCTAATAATAAATGTTCAAGACGTTCTCCATTCACTTGCACAGAACGAAATAATCTGCTCTGAAATTTTTCACTGACTCTTATCTTCAATTTCTTATCTTGTCTTTTATCTAAAACGTAGTTGGTATCATTAATCGTTTCTTAGCAACTACCAATTTTTGTAGCGTGAACGGTGACATTTAACAGTTCTGTTTTATTTTGTGGTGTATTGTGTTGAATGTACGGGCTCCTAATAAGTTAGTCGTAATTTTGTTCTGATAATTTCAATTAATTTTTGGTTTAATAATGCGATACTTAGCTAAAACTCTGCGAACAGAAATATTAATGATGATTGGGTATCGTGTTATGTGTAGAACACAGGCACAATTTGTTAACCTATTTAATGAAAAACGTCCAGATTTGCCCCCACTAACCCAGGGAACTGTGTCTAAGATACATTCACAGTTTCTTGATTATAGACACGTTGAACCACTGCCTAGGAGACACAAGTTTGTTGAAGAAGATGTAAAACTCAATATTTAATTGGCTTTTCAAGAAGAAACAACAACTTCTACCCGTCAAGTTGCACGTGAAAATGATGTTAGTCAATCAACAGTTTAGAAGTGTCTCAAAAACGAAAAAATGCATCCCTATAAACTGCAACACGTTCAAGAGTTGATTAACGGTGATTCTGATAGAACACGGCAATTTTGTGAACAACTGCTGAACATGTTACATACAAATGTTATTTCTTCTGCTGACGGTCTCTTTTCCGATGAAGCAACATTTCTTTTGAATGGCGATGTGAACAAGCACACTTGCAGATACTGGGCTGCCGAAAACCCCCACTGGATGCACAAACACATACTCAGCGTCCTCAGAAGTTGTACGTTTGGGCTGGTATCATTGGTGATCACGTAGTTGGACCTGTTTTTATAGAAAATATAGACGGCGCAAGATATTTAGAAATGCTAAGAGAACAGGTTGTCCCAATGTTATCAAAATTGTATCCAAATGTGATGGAACCAAATATTCCCCACGAAAGGATATAGTTTCAACAAGACGGTGCACCGCCCCACTTTGCTCTTCAAGTACGGGAGTATTTACAGGAAGTCTTTCCACAAAGATGGATTGGACGAAGAGGTTTCGTAGAATGGCCCGCTAGATCACCAGGTCTTACACCTCTTGAATTTTTTTATGGCGATACCTTAAAAACAGAGTGTATAAAACGCAACCTGCTGATTTGGATGATTTGAAAATAAAAATAACAACATCAATTAGGAACGTAACGCCTGATGTGTTGAACAGAGTTAGAGAATATAGAATAATTCCAGAGCAGATTATTTCGTTGTGTGCAAGTGAATGGAAAACATTTTGAACATTTATTATTATACTATTCCAGCCTGTATTGAAAACTGTAATATTAGACCATACATATGGGGTATCTCCGCATTCATAAAAATGTAATCTATCGAATTGTGATGCAAAAATGTAGGGTTGCTATTTTTTTAAATGGATAAAGTGTTGGGGGTAAAATGGGAGGAGTTTAAGTTTTTTAACTATGATTATAATATAATGTTCGACAAATTAAACTTCACGTGTCTCCGCCTTTTCCATAAAAACTATTTTTGCTGAATAATAAATTTTCTTCCATAAGTGTGTTTCACACTGCATATATATATATATATATATATATATATATATATATATATATATATATATATATATATATATATATATATATCACACCAATAACTCAAAAAATAATGGGCCGATTTTGATGAAAATTGGTAGGCACCTTCTTTTTGTAAGTGGCTTGGATAGGTTCGTTTTCCAGGAAAATTGCCCTAGTTTTTCCGAGAAAATTTTGGATTTTTTTTCGGAAATTTTTGTAACCGAAAATAACCAAGTTATGACAACCAAATTTGGCACATCCGTTTCCACTATCAAACTTGCTTTACATGCCGAAATTCATATCTCTACGTTAAAAGAAAAAAAGTTATAGGCATTTAAAAAATAAAGCTTGGTTGCCATTGATGATCAAAGGAAAGCGAACAAAATATTTTGTGTGGTTAACAAAACCAATTGAATATTACATACAACGGTTAAGTTCTTGACGCAAAAAGTTCAAGAAGTAGCAGAAAAAATATTTTGAAAATTTTATAATTTTTCTTCTTGAAACGTAAAAGTAGCGATTTGAAACGTTAAAATTTGCAATTTTTAGACAAATAATCTGAAAAAAATATGGATTATGCAGAAAAAATATCACATTAGGTGTGTTTTATAAAGCCTTAAGTTTCAACTTCAGCCATCATTTTTCTTCACTTTACTAAAATGTTATCGGAAAATCCATTTCAAATAGACCCTCTTTCTGGTGCTTTGGCGGTAATTTCAGCTATAGAGTTTATGGTTTAATAGCCTATATTTTAGCAAATTTTCCTAGACTTATGAATTTTGAAAATATTTCTTCAAATGAGCGCGAACTAGGACCCCCAAAAGCCATATACGGGGTAAGTTTCAGTTTACACATATACAGGGTGACGCATTTCTACAGTAAAACTCAATATTTTTGTTTATATACAAGATTCGAGCAAAAATTGTATACGTTAATTACAGGATATTTTGAGCTGCATCTTCTAAAATTATTTTGATAATCACAGGATGGCCCATAAGTCATTGGTGATACACATTTTTTTTCTGAATAGAACACCCCTTATGTTATTGCATGTTTTATTTTTTCTATTGAATTATAATGCATGTATGGAAGGAAAAAAAATGATATCGTTTTTGAGTTATTTCAATTGCTTTGCAACTTTTCACATTTTTGACACATTGCACAAATACTTATAACAAATTGTAAAAAGGCGTTTGTACCAATAGGGAGTTGAGCCATATGGAAATGATGCATTCAGAGAGCTTAAAAAATTCAACATAGAACGTGTCATTGGTTTTTTGAAATCATCTGGACTTTATAATAAGCTTTAATTTATTTTTGATATTTGTCACTTTTTTATATTTACTGTTAATTAGAAATAAGGTTTACAAATATTTGTTAAATAATTTATTGCCCTATTAAATATTGCAGGTGCCAATGACAATTAATGTTGAGCCACAGATTTTTCTTTAAATAAAAAATAAATGAAAAATAGTGGCTGAATTTGAGAAGTTTTCGCAGAAATGTTTTTAGTGTTTCCCTAGAAGTCATTTTTGTAACATTTTTGTGAAATGGTGGTAATTTATAATAAATGTTTAGTAAGTTACTGTAAATAAAAGCTGTCGAATTTTTGTGAAAAAGAGAATATAGTGTAACATTACTGAAGGCAATTTCGACAAAGTAAATGGTGAATTTTTGTAAAAGATATGTTTGCAAAATTTCATTAAGAATTTTTTTTCCTTGGGTCACAAAACTGTTTGTCAATAATTATATCTTGGCAGGTGTGTAAATAGCTTGAAGAGGTCCGTCGACCAGGAAAATTGGATCACTTTTTTCTGGAACTTTTTAAGTTTATTTTCAGAAAATTTTTGTACTTTTTAAAACAACAAAGCTATTTTCTTGAAATGTGGCAAGTAGGTAATGCGGCACTTTGAGCAGACAGTGACGTCACAGGAAGTGACGTCACGGCGCCGGCGCCACGCCCTGGCGCCGGCGCCACGCCCTGGCGCCGGCGCCACGCCCTGGCGCCTGCCCTGGCGCCGGTGCCTGCCCTGGCGCCTGCCCCAGCGCCTGCCCCGGCGCCTGCCCTGGCGCCTGCCCCGGCGCCTGCCCCGGCCCCGGCGCCTAGCCACGCCCCGGCGCCAAGCCCCGGCGCCGGCGCAGGCGACACTCGTCACCACCATGACACTTAGCTGACCTGACTGGTCCACCACCTTGTCCTGGACCTAACCCGGTATTAACCTGGAAAGCTTAGAGGTCTAACCTGAGCACATGCACCACCGTTTCTTGTGACGTCACTCGCTTCCAGCATCGTTTTTATTTATAGCGTCAGCTGTGATTGACCTGGTTGGTTGATCAACTAACCTGGTCGCATCTATTTTTAAAATTGTTCAAAGTCCATGTCGGTTGTCTCATGGTTGTCGTAGATGTGTTTTAAATTGTGTTCTTCTTGTTTGACTCAAAAACATTCAGCTTATGTTCCGCAAAAGAGTGACTGTTACCCATCTGCTAGACATGTGTTAGACATATGTCTGCCCTATTAGACAGCTGTGTTAGACAGCTGTATTAGACAGCTGTGTTAGACAGCTGTGTTAGACAGCTGTGTTAGACAGCTGTGTTAGACAGCTGTGTTAGACAGCTGTGTTAGACAGCTGTGTTAGACAGCTGTTAGACAGCTGTATGACCGCTGTATGACAGCTGTATGACAGCTGTCTGTCATGTCAGACAGCTGTATGACAGCTGTCGTTGTTGTCTGTTGAATATTAAGACGTGAAGCGTCCACTAAGGTTCAGTCGTTAACCAACAGTGAAGGTGAAAACAATAAGTTGTGTTGTCTGTGTTGTTTGTCGAATATTAAGACGAGGAGCGTCCGCTAAGGTTCAGTCGGTAGCCAACAGTGAAGGTGAAAACAAATAGTACCTGCTAAACTTTGTTCTTTAATAAACACGAGGCTAAACTTCGGTCCTTTAACCAACACAGTCAGTTGTGTAGCACGAAACAATGGCATTCCAAATACTTGAAGATACAGTGACCTCCAATAAGAAGTTTAAACTTGATAGACGAAGCGTATGCTTTAGACTACAAGATATACCTGACGATGTCAACGATCCAGAGAAGTGGGTCAAAGATCGTATTAAAGATATTGTGAGTCATATAGTCCATGATGTCGATCCCGAAGACAGAGTGGGGTTTACCTTTAGCTCGGAGGGGTTCGACAAGGGGGCTGCTCACTTGCCTTTCAGAAAAGCAAAGAATGTTGTTTTCGAAGACATTTGGTTCCTACTGAGTAAGATATACCAGAGTAAAGGACCTGGTTTTCGTTCTAATAGTTTTCGAATGACGATGACTCAAGTGAAAACCGCTAAGCCTTTAATACATGTCAATTAAATATCTTAACCCATCATTACCATCATATATTCAGACACTTGTACGTAGCTTGCAAGCCTTCAATATAAACACGTACCAATTCAATCTCTTAATCCATTATTAACATCATAGGTTCAGAGGGGTCCACTTGTAGATAGCTTGCTATCTCTACGCCCCTCAACGTTGGTTGGTTGGTTGGGTGGTTGGTTAGTTGGTTGGTTGCACTTTTCATAGAAAAGATTGGATATCCAACAGGCTAAGTTTAGAATGAAATCTTTACAGACATATGTACCAGATATCAAGTTGTTTTCAGTCTGTGTTCCACCAAAGTCCACCAAGTATGTAGCGGTTGTAGGCGTTAGTTGAGATGTTGCTTCCGACACATCTAGGGGGCCGGTATTCCGGCCCCCTAGATGTGACTCTAAGTGAACTCCTTCGGTTGAAATATTTAGGGTATCGGTATTCTGGCTACCTAATTGTTTCTTCAGCTGACCGTTGTAATAGGCAATCAACTCTTTAGTTTTCTTATTTTTTCATATATCACACTTTTTAATTTTATTTTACACTATCGAAAATTAAATTACATACATACATACATAAAGGCTACACCTCAAAAACAGTTGGTTGGTTGGTTGGTTGGTTGGTACATAGACTGTTATGTTCGTATACTTAAAACTTAGTAAACTCAATAAGGTTCTGAATACATCTGTTATGTACGTCGGTTCTATTTGTCTTACGGTGTTTCACTTCTGTTTTTCTTCTGTTAAAGAGATTTACAGAATTTGCATCATATGGTGTGTTTAGGATCACTTCGGTATCGGAATGTTTGTTCTTAATGTTCTTATCCTCTTTTTTCGGTTTCTTGAAGGTTGGTTCTATATTTCTGATTAAATTCGCTTACGCAGAAATAAAAATTGTTGCATTTTTCATAAAAATGATTGGTTATCCAACAAGCCAAATTTAATACCAAACATACTAAAGTCCAACAAGTATTTAGCGGTTGTTGGTGTTAATTGAAATGTTGCTTCCGACACTTCTAGGGCATCGGTATTCCGAGCCCCTGGAGATGTCTCTAAGTGGGCTCCTTCGGTTAGAACATTTGGCATATCGGTATTCCGATAACTCAAATGTTCCTTCAGCTGACTGTTGTAATAGGCAATCAACTCTTTAGTTTTCTTATTTTCCAACCAATGACACATAAAGCCACATCTCAAGACAGTTAGTTAAGAGTGTTGTATGACTAAGATTACTCTTGAAATATTTAGGATATCGGTATTCCGGCTACCTAAATGCTTCTTTAGCTGACAGTTGTAATAGACAATCAACTCTTTAGTTTTGTTATTTCCACCCATTAACACATAAAGCCACGTCTCAATACAGTTAGTTAGAGTGTTGTGTGGTTAAAATTACTCTGAAATGCTAGTGGCACCCATTTTTACCAAGTATGTAGCAGCTGTAGGTACCAAGTCAACCCCTTCTGCTTGTTGTTGTAATAGACAATTAACTCTTTGGTTTTCTTATTTTATATCTCATAAACATAAAAGCTACACTTCAAGATACTTAGTTTAACTGGTCACATGGCTAAGATTACTCTGAAATGATAGAGATGTGTTGGTTTAGGGCAATTGAAGACTGTTCTTCAAGACATATTTACTTTGGTTTGTTAGGTACGCTTGACAGCTGCCTGTGCCGTCAACTTCAATAAGTCTAAGAGGGTGTACTAAAATTTGTCTGTAGCACGCATCACTTGATGTAGTCAACATTTAAATACGCTATTGATTACTGTTCTTTCTGGTATGGTTGAAATTTTCTCCGAAAGTAACTTCATTAAGTCTAAGAGAGAGTGTGTTGTTTTTAGGTGTTAACACAGCTTGTTCTGACTTACTTAAATATTATATTTCTTCTGATCAACAAGCCGATGATTTTGAGGTGTCACACATGTATCTAGCTCTAAGAACGGCTATACCGGAAGTGTCTACCGGAAGTAACATTTTTATTGAATATGCTTATAGAGTTTGCTTTGCTGAACAGCGTGTATGTATTGGTTCTATCGTACATCTCGCCGATCTTCCGCGATAAGGGTTTGAAGTTTTTTATCTCAGTTTCTTGTAGACCTTGTTACGAAACATACATTTTTGAAGTCGGTTCCTTTCTATCACTTTCCGTTCAAAAGATATAACGATTTAAAGTTTAGACCGGAAGTGGTCATTTTATTGTATATTCCAATTTGGTTTGACCTCCTTAACACCGTGCATGTATTGGTTCTATCGTGCATCTCACGGATCTTCCGCGATAAGGATTTGAAGTTTTTTATCTCATTTTCTTGTAGACCTTGTTACGAAACATACATTTTTGAAGTCGGTTCCTTTCTATCACTTTCCGTTGAAAAGATATAAGGATTTAAAGTTTAGACCGGAAGTGGCCATTTTATTGTATATTCCAATTTGCTTTGGCCTCCTTAACACCGTGCATGTATTGGTTCTCTCGTACATCTCACGGATCTTCCGCGATAAGGGTTTAAAGTTTTTTATCTCATTTTCTTGTAGAGCTTGTTATGAAACGATATATTTTTAAAGTCAGTTCATTTCTATCACTTTCCGTTCAAAAGATATAAGGATTTAAAGTTTAGACCGGAAGTGGCCATTTTATTGTATATTCCAATTTGCTTTGGCCTCCTTAACACCGTGCATGTATTGGTTCTCTCGTACATCTCACGGATCTTCCGCGATAAGGGTTTAAAGTTTTTTATCTCATTTTCTTGTAGAGCTTGTTATGAAACGATATATTTTTAAAGTCAGTTCATTTCTATCACTTTCCGTTCAAAAGATATAAGGATTTAAAGTTTAGACCGGAAGTGGCCATTTTATTGTATATTCCACTTTGATTTGACCTCCTTAACACCATGCATGTGTTGGTTCTCTCGTACATCTCACGGATCTTCCGCGATAAGGGTTTTAAGTTTTTTCTCTTATTTTAGTCGCCATTTTTAAATTCTGCTTACTTAGACGAGTAACATGACACTAAACACGTGGGGGTTAGCTTAAGAAGGGAATTGAACCTGTAACCAACCATTGTTTCTCTCTTTGTATTTGTTTGACGCTACCATAAGAGTTGAACCTGTTGTCCATTTTGTTTCTGAGCTTCCTTCTTTGTTTTGCCAGCGACCTCTATTGTCTCTATGAATGGTTTGTTTTAATGGGGGGCGTAACTTTAAATCATAGAGTCTTCGACCAATACCATTATTCTCGCTTATCAACCTCACTCTCATTTGTCGGCTCTAAAGGTTGGGGTGACGTATCTTTAAATAATGGAGTCTTCAACCATCTTTATCAGCGAAAGGCACCATCTTTAAGAACGAAAGCCGCCATTTTTATAATGTCAGGGGTATATATGTCAGCTTAAGGTATCACAGGTTAGGCTTCCATCTTTCATTCCGCCATTTTTATTCCGCCATTTTGGTTCCTCCGTTTTGGTTCCGCCTCTAATATTAAACATTATTTTGTAAATCATCCATTTGTCTAATAATAACAAAAACTTTAATTATGTTACATGTATGGTTTGTTTGTAATTAAAAGTCGTATATATATACCAGCCTAAAACAATAAATTAACAAGCGTCTGCTTAGCTCAATGGGTAGCATCGTTGCCTCCCATCTGAATGCCCCGGGTTCGAAACTCACCTGCTCCAAATGGTTTTTTTCAAAATATAATAATTTGAAGTAATAGGTTAGACACTTTGGAATGTTTGCATGTGACTGTCTGGCCCAAGTCGTGTGACGTCACTGTCTGGCCAAAGTTTCCTAGACAGGTCAATGACCTTAGAATACATTGGAAGCCATCTTGGACGCCATCTTGGGGGCGTGGCTGGACGCCGGGGCGTGGCTGGACGCCGGGGCGTGGCTGGGCGCCGGGGCGTGGCTGGGCGCCGGGGCGTGGCTGGGCGCCGGGGCGTGGACACAGGGGTGGGGCTAGGGGTGGGGCTAGGGGTGGGGCTATACCCCCACTCCTACCCCCACTACCTGTGACGTCACTGTCTGGCCCAAGTGTCCCAATACCTACTGTGGCACATCGTTACTACTATATAGGTTATACTGCCAACCAAATGTCCGTTTAAAAACAATACATATTTGACGTTAAAAACATTTTTACGAAAATTCGCTACCATACCGCACTTGCTGTGCTCAGACTTTTTGTAATAGTCCACAAATTGTTCATTTTGCTTTCATTTTACTTCACTGGTGGCTGCCGACTCACAATCCGCAATCGGTGATAACAAAGGAATAGATCCGTATTTACTTCCGAGTTTGCACGCATACTGACACTAGCGTTTAAAGAAGGTATTGAAAACTATTGCTTCTGGAGGAGAACGATTGCGAAGTAATCTGGTTAACTGTATTTGAGCGGACTGAGAGTCCGCGCGCGACCACTGAAAAGTTATAGTCAAAAACTGACCCCAGATATGGGTTCCAAAAGATTTAGTTCGCTCTGATTTGAAAAAAATTGCCAAAATTTCAAAGCTCGATACCTCTTTATAAGCGAAACTGTTTCTATGAAAATTGGCTAAAAACAACACTATGAGCACTAGTTATATCGCGCTTGAATTGCGATGCCTATTGTTTAATAGCTCAAGCTGTGATGATCATTTGCTTTCATTAGGCAATCGTGTCTTTTTAAATGTTATTTACTTGATAACTGGGGCGACTTGTCTATAAGTGCTGTGGTGCTGCAGAACAACCAAAAATTCGAAAAATATTACTCCTAATTGGATGAAACAATTAAAAACCTAAGTTATTGTCAGATAACAAGTAAAAATTTAAAAAAATATACAAAAAATCGACTTCATTAGGGATAACCAAAAAATGCATATCAACGCTCCCACCATTTGTTAACGTGTTATCGGAGGTAAATTAAGGATAACTCAAAAACTACTGGTCAGATCTTGATCAAATTCATATCGGACCACACGAGAAGCACCAGATTTCAAATAAAAGAAGAATAATCAAAATGGGTTTACCCAGAAAAAAGATCTGAGGTAACACACATAAAAAAATACAGTCGAAGAGAAGCTCCTCATTCTTTTGAAGTCGGTTAAAAAAATACCGTCGAATTGGGAATCTCCTCCTTCTTTTGAAGTCGGTTAAAAATAGATACGTTATTGTTTGAGAGCTCGTGATTCTCTGGCGTTGAAGATTTGAGCAGGCGATCAAACGCCAAACGCAAGTCCCAGTCAGTCAATTGGATATTGAAATAATGCAAGTCTCCTAGGCTGGTCGGAGAAGTCTCTGTCTGACATCGTTGTTCTGCCAGCTGGATTACGAGCGGTTCAACGGGCAGCCCTGCCCGTCGCTACGGAACCGCCGGATGTACGCTAGAAAAGAATGCAGTTCGCAAATTTAATTTAGCAGGAATGCATCTGTATATGCATAGTGTATATTATATATTAAATGCATCTTATCGTATTATTCGTAGGAGTTTCCTGTTTGATTTCTGATAAAATTGATATAATGTTTGAGTTAGGTAAGAATAAGTTTTGCAACCTTAGTTGCCAGGAACAATTAGCAAGACAACTTAGTCTAGCTATACAGGATGCTTCTTAGGTTAGATTAGATTAGATTTTATTGTGAGTGGGCTATTCCAGTCCCTCCACCGCGACCTTAGATCTATTCTGACTCACGTCTAATTATTTTAATTTCACCAATCAATTCCAGCTCCCTGAGGGAGTCGATCTTTTCTTGAGGGTGAAAGTTTGTTTGGCAGGTGTACTGCCATCTGAGTGAAGTCGTTAGCCCGTTTCGAAGCTCAAAGAGAGGTGACCTCTCTCCGAGTTCCTCTGGACTCGACATCCGTCAGTATTTGCCTCGAGGCGGTATCATGAAGTCCGGCTCTCGAGCAGCATCTAATTTCCAGTTGTAATCCACCCCTAGAGATCTCAGCTCCGCTCAGGCTCATCTAAACCTGATACTTAACAGTGTCAGACTCAAGGCAACATCCCATCGAGTCCCGCTTCCGAGCATCACCGCAGCGAGGCCGTCCTACCGCTTCGTAGCACAGAGTGTGGGCTCGAAACTCCTGGTGTTTACCACTAATCAGAGATCAGAGCCCCCCGGGACGTCTGGACACACGACACACTCCAAGGCTCAATCTATGGCGGTATCATCTGGAATCCCGCTCCCGAGTAACAACCCAGGGAGGCCAATTGTCAGTCTCTGAGGCCACAGTGGAGGCGTCAAACCCCGGGTGCATATCACTCCCCAGAGATATCCGCTTCCCCCCAGCATCACCTGCACCAGACACCCGCCAGTGTTTCATTGACTCGAGGCGGTATCATGAAGTCCCGCCCTCGAGCAGCATCCAGGCAGGGTCGTTAGCCTGTATTGATGCTCACCGAGCAGGCCCAAGTATCCAGGTGTAATCCACCCCTAGACACCCCAGCCACCTCCGGGTTCATCCAGGCCCAACACCTGCCAGCGTCAGCTTAAATTTAACCCAACAAACCGAGCTTCCGACAGGAGACGACACCTGCGAGGTGAAACTTTCTTTGACATATGTCTGAGCGAAGGTCGCTCGCCCGTCTCAAAGCTCAAGGAGAGATAACCTTTCTCCGAGTTTGTGTGGACTAGACATCCGTCAGTGTCAGTTTCACGAAGTCCCGCAGCATCCAAGTTAAGTCGTTTGTCCGTTGCGAAGCTCAGAGAAGAGGCCCCCTTAGTTGTATTCCACCCCTAAAGATCTCAGCTCTACTCCGGGTTCGTCTAGACCCGACACCCACCAGTGAGCCCCGCTCCCGAGCATCGCACAAGGGAGGCCGCCCGTCAATTCCGAAGCACACAGTGAGGGCCTCAAACTCCGAATGTTTACTACTCATCAGAGTTGTCAACCTATCCGGTTCGTCTAGACACACGACACCCGCCAGCACTCAACCCAAGGCGGCACCCATCCGGAACCCCTCTCCCGAGTAACAACCAGGCGCGGACAACCGTCCATTTCTAAGCCCAGAGTGGAGGCCTCAAAATCAGGGTGTACAACATAACTCCCCAGAGATATTCGGCTCACTCCAGGCCCGCCTGGACAAGACCCCCGCCAGTATTTGATTCCAATTAGTCGCCTTTTACGACAGGCAGGAGTTACCTTGGGCCTATTCTTTTAGTTAGTCCCCGGACTCACAGGGGACAGGATTTTCCTTAGTCATATGCGATTATTTAAGGGTGTGAATATACATTGAAAATTAATTACAGTTTGATTTATAACCTATGACTCAAAGATGTTTTCTTACGAGAAGACGGGATGTTACAGTTTTAAGAAAAAAATGTATTTTAATTAATATTTTCAAAACCGCTCGAGATATATCAGTGATAGTACGGAGAGAGCTAATAGATATGGAGTTTTTTCAATAGAAACATAATCTGCAGCTTTAACAGTGGACTAAGTACGGGCACTGGCTTAATTTTTTATAAAAAAATTGTATGCTAATGTTTTTTCCCAACTAAAAATTATTTTTGGTATCCTCGTTCTATTGGAAACCTAAGAGCTTTTTTAAGTTGTTTTCCTGAAATGCGCTATTTTTGAGTAAAAAAATAAAAACTGTTATATTGTCCGAGAAATTCAATGGAGGCAATTATTGTGCCATAAACTTTTTAGTTTTCTCAAATGAGCATTTTATTTATCTTTACAGCACACCCAAAAATCTTAGGCACCAGCCGCCGCTGTTGGATTACCGTTTTTTTTATCAGTGTCTTCGTTTAGCGTAGCTCAAAGGGTTCATCAGTACTTTTGCCTTTTTTGTATAATTTATGATCCACCTTTTCCAAGATCCAAGATAAGCACATAAGCATATTATTTTTACCAGACATACGCAAATATTTGCCTGCGAAATAGCACACACAAAGTTATCCCGTTGGTCAATAATTCTTGAAGGCAGAAATATTAATGCTGAATAATATTCCCTTCGTGAACTTTAATTCGAAAAGATAATATTGTAATACCGCCGAGGACGCTTTCATTGAGTTAAAAGAGCAAAGTTGTGAACAATATTAAAGTTATAATATGAACTGCAAATTAAACAATACGCTTTTTAATTTTATTAATGTCAGTCTAAACACTGAAGTTACAGCCGGGGAACGAAAGGCAGTTCACATTAATGAAGCTGTATGTATAAGTTATAAGCTCCATTTCACGGAAGCCTGTGTTATTTCAACTGCAATAATGGGAGATTTATATAAAATTAGAAAGAGTGCCCTTTCATTCATTTGTCTTTATTAAAACAATACTTTTACCTCGCGTGGTTTAGTTTAAATTAAGCGTCACATTTCTGCTTCGTAATAATATAATACAGGGTGACCATTGCAAAAGGCCGCGCCATAGATTCTCTGAGAACTGCCGAGAATTTCGGAAAACCCACACACCTCGATTATTACGAGTGGTTACTTTTTTAAACCCTAACGGAATTTATAATATTTACCTGCTAGTGGGAATGCATTTCACCCCCTTAATTTGAATGGCGAAGGTAGGCCGAGTATATTTTTGGAGAGCTCTTTTGATTCTCTATTCAAAATAACATTTAAAATAAACTGATTATTTTTTTGGATATTTGCGTCCAAAACGTGACGTTCAATTTTAAAATCTACAGATTCTTTTTTTAATACCTGGTATTAAAACTTCAAGATAGAACGTCTAAAATAATAGCGTTAATTTCCGTTTAAGGCTGGAATTACAACTATATTGTTTAAACCTTCACTAGAGCTCTTTTTAGTTATATATATATATATATATATATATATATATATATATATATATATATATATATATATATATATATATATATATATAATATATATATATATATATATATATATATATATATATATATCTGTGTGTGTGTGTGTGTGTGTTTATGTATCACACCGATAACACAAAAAGTAATAGGCCGATTTTGATCAAATTTAGTAAGTCTCTTGCAATTGTAAGAGGCTTGGAAAAGTTTATGTATATATATATATATATATATATATATATATATATATATATATATATATATATATATATATATATATATCTTTAGGAATATTGCACTACACTGTAATCACTTTTAAATATACACTTTATTTGTTTGCTGTACGTTTGTGATTTCTTATTGGTTTGCGTGGACTGCAGTTTCGAACCGTCCCGGTTCATCATCAGCACGCTACTGGCTGCTATCGCTCCTGTCTGGTCTACGTCGGACCAAGTACTAAAACAAGAAATACAACTAGAAAACAAATTTAACATAAAAAACTCCATAGAACTAGTGGATAAACTAGAAAATATAAACATAAACAAAAACACACGACTTGCCTCATTTGACATAACAAATATGTACACCAATATACCAATTAACGAAACTACAAATATAATCAAAAATAAATTGCAAAATAACAACAAAAAACAACAAATTAGCGAAATATTAAACATCATATTAAAACAAAATTACTTTGAGTTCAACGGAGAATATTACATCCAAGAAGATGGACTACCAATGGGATCTCCACTATCAAGCATTATGGCAGAAATATACATACAACAGTTAGAAGATAAAATCAACACCATCATAAAAGAGACAGACCCAAACATTAAATGGATAAGATACGTCGATGATATATTAATAATATACGACAATCAAAAAACCAACATAGACAATATCCTCGAAAAAATAAACCAAATTAACAGAAACATAAAATTTACAATAGAAAAAGAATCAAACAACACCATAAACTTCCTAGACTTAACACTAATCAGAAAAGAAAACCAGATTGAATACAAAATATACAGAAAACCCACACAAACAGACATCACTATACCTAAACACTCACTACACCCACATACACACAAAATGGCCGCATACAGATACTTAATAAACAGAATGCTAAATATACCACTTCATAACGACGAACGAGAAAAGGAGTACAACATCATAATACAAATAGCAGAAAGAAATGGATACAACAAAAAAACAATAGAAAAGCTAGTAAAACAAATCAAAAACAAACAAATCAACAAAACAGAAAACAAAACACCGGAAACAAACACAAAATACACAACATTCACTTATAACCACCACATCAAAAAAATAACACAAACACTCAAACAATATGACTTAAAAATGAGCTACAAAACCAATAACAAAATAATAAACAAAATAAATAAAAAACAAGAACACAACCCACATGAATTAAACGGAATATATCAAATAGAATGTAACACATGCAATAAAAAATATATAGGAATGACAAAGAAATCAATAGAAACAAGATTCAAAGAACATATAACAGCATTGGATAAAATCCACATACCTAGCTACAAATCAAACGTAGCTACACACATTCACGACACAAAACACCAAAAACCAGACATCACCCAATTAAAACTAATGAAACATGTTAAAGACCACAAAAAAATGGAAATCTGGGAACAATACTACATTCAACAAACAAACAATAGAAAACAATTAATGCCAGAACAAATCCAAGTACAAACATTTAAACAAAACTTAATAAAGGCCATACAAATAGACAAATTATTAAACCACAGTGATCAAGACAGGAGACCGATACACACGACACAATCCGAAGGCACAACCAATCAGAGAACAGGAAACCGACCACTAGAAGCTCACGGCGCGTGCGCCACCTACAATCTCCGACGTAGACCAGACAGGAGCGATAGCAGCCAGTAGCGTGCTGATGATGAACCGGGACGGTTCGAAACTGCAGTCCACGCAAACCAATAAGAAATCACAAACGTACAGCAAACAAATAAAGTATATATATATATATATATATAGGTATCCAACCGACAACTCAAAAACTAATTTACTGGTTTGAACCAAATTTGGCAATTACCTTTATATTACTTATGGCTTGGATGAGTTCGTCCATCAGATCTTGACGCCCAATTTTTCTTAAAAAAGATTAAAATATATTTTTCTAAACGCAATATCTTCCAAATTATTTAAGTGATTGAAACGAAAGTTTTCAACAAGAACATAGATAGAGATGGCTGCAAAGCAATTTTCAAGTGGTAGTGGTGGTGGAAAAGGTGGTATGGCGTCGACAGAATTGTCATTGGCCACATATTCAACTTCAGAATTTTTTCAAGTCTTTTGATCAAAGAAAAATAAAGTTATTCGAAATTAATATTAAAATAATCCTCGATATCATTTTAGATTCTGTAATGCAATAATTACAATGCTAGACAAAGACAGATGACGTTACCTGTACTGCTATGCTATTTAAATAAATCGTAAAGAAAACTTAAATTATTTCAACATCTCAGAATGTAGGACATTGAGAGATGAACGACAGGGACGCAATCACGGTGCAGAACCAGGTGGTATGTCGTCACGACAGCTCTGGTTATCACAAAATGTTATAGATACAGACAGTGTACAAGGTTTGATATTTTACAACTGACCTTTAACTGACCTACAATATTTAAAACATGGATATAAATATTGAAAGTAAATATGGACGATGGTTCTAAATGAAAATTTTAAGCTAATGACTTAACAATACAATTTTGCATAAAATATAAAATCAGTATATCAGTAAATCATATTCTAAGAGCAGTGTTAACACTCGGTTTTAATGTTTCTTAATTGAGCCACTACAGGACCCCTTGGACAATATTATTATTGCATAACCGGGGGAAATAACTAATGCATTATGTAGTAATAGTAACAGTACCGGCATTTTTAGTGTGTCTCCTTGTCGAAGACAATATTTGTTAGGTTCGTCGTGTTAAATTTAGTACCACAGGCGTCAGTGTTCTGTGCAAGTATCAAGACCTGCTTACAAAATGAGAACGGTAGCTAGTAATGGATAAGTTACTAGATCCATCATTTTTATTATCCATGATGTCGCAGGTTAGTTGGTCAATATATTTTTTTAATGGCACTTTAAAGCGTATCTCTGTATTTCTCAAATTGTATGTTTCAAACAGTACAGTCTGTCGATTAAAATTAGACATAACTACGTTTGTTAACCATGCAAGCCTAAACTGTTGTTTTTTATTAGATTTTATAAATGTGTTTTACTAGTTTTTGTGTGCATACAGTTAGAAGTGATTTTTTAATCAAACGTATGGCTGTTAACACGATCTAAATGTCTTCTATACTTTTAAGTTTGTCTATCCCCAACGTTAATTACCGGCCCTCCTTTATTATACTTATTTTTTTGTGCTTATTGATGTAATATAAAATTAAAAAAAAAGTGAAACATCAAGTGAATTTATTTACTTTAGTGCTATATTCAATATTATCTGAAAAAGGCATTATAGGCGTTGTTGTGAAATGTAATTTCGGTGAATTTACAGTTTACTGCACGGAGGGCTTTTAGAATTTTTTTAGACACATGCTTAGAACCCTTCTTGCACAAGCCACAGGGCAAATTTGTTGCAAACAACCCCTAAGAAAGCTAAAGAACCAAGAATAAATAGGGGTGTTGTGCGGAGTGGAAATATGGGCGGAAAATGCTAAAAAATGATTTAGTCAGGCTTTGAAAAGATGAGTTTTTCACATTTTGCAGCAATACCTCCTTTAAACCATCATCCCCGCACCGCATCCATATTCGTCCAGGTCCAGTAACTTTCTTTGGTGTTACTCCCAAGATAATTTTCTTGTGCTCTATGCTTTGCAAGTAGTTGTATGCATGCCCAAGGAGTAGAAGAACCTCCGTGTTTTTAGGTGAGAAGCAGAAACCCTCTTCGACCTGGGCGTTCTTCTTCCCCTTCTGCATGCATACGATCACCCTCGATTTATTTATTTTTACATTTCCAATGCATTTTTATTGAGTTCATTTCCCGTTTATCAATTTCTTTGTTGGAGATGTGTGTCCAAATTACTGTATAGATGTTTATAATAAAGATCATGTTTTTGCTTGGCTTTCTTTACCTTGTTTTTTACTGTTCCTTAGGAAATAAAGTACTGTTTTACAACTTTTAATATAAGGCTAAATCACTATCATATGTTATTCGTATGAAAATTCACTACCATAACGCACTTGCTGCGTCCCGAACATTTCTATTTATTATGTTTTAGGTATCTGTTACTATTATGCCTGATCGTGATATGTGATAGGGATATGAGCATTTCTGTTTTGCGATGATTTTACAGCTGTGTTGTAAACTGTGATCACGTCACGTTTTTTAGTCACTGATATGAAAAAGTCGCAGTCACGATTCAGAGTGTTATCGATATAACGATATCGCACATCACTAACGGTAGTACTTGATCCTCCCAACTGTTATTTATCGTTCCTTTGTAACCTCCTTCAAATAAAGGGTTATTGCTAACAGATATTATATAGTATAATATAGTAAGCGGAAAAGCTGTTATCTAAAGATTGACCTCAAGTGGATCTAAATCCGGTCGGTAGTGAGGTCACCATTAGCTGTTAAACGCTAACCTAATGTATCTATCTATCATATTTTATTATTTGCAAGATCAGAAGCACTGGTAAGGTCAGATGATGTTAAGAAATAAAGCTTACTACTTAATTAGTTCTGAGTTGTTCTGTCTGAAGTCCCATATTTGTTGGATCCCCTGATCAGAACCTGGTCACTTTAAGTTGTAGATATCTCGGTAAGCGGTAATCAGAATTATTTATTGTGTCGCCGTCAAATGTGGGGAATATTGGTTGGGAATTACTTTTATATTAAACAGATATGCTAATGTAACAAAATTACTAAATTTATTCATATAATTAAATTTGGAAATGCAAACAAAATTAAATAAACATTAACTCATACACAAATAAAATGAAATAAACAGCAAGAACTTCAAGAAAAAGACATTATCATTTCCTATAGCACATGACACAACAATAAGATAAGATGGTTGTATGCTACTAAAATATTAACATTACCTACTTAAGGTATATCAAAGATCAAATGCTGTATTCTACAGCTCAAAAGCAAACACAAATTATTATGTAAGTTACTTGACGTTTGTCAATCAGTTCGGTTGATTTTTCAATGACTTAACTGGCCGGTCATTTGAGTGAGGCTCCATTTAGGAAAAATATTCTTAAGTGAAATTTCTACTTTAATGATTGAAAATGAAAGATATTAAAAAATGCACAGGTTAAATATTTTACAAACAAAATCTGCTAATTACAAATTCAATAACTATATATTTAAACTCACAATATTAACAAAATTCCAAAGATTAAACAGGAAATTTACAGTTGTCCTTGCAGGCACCTCCCTGACACTATTTAAGTTCAAATTTGATTGTTATCTTGAAAGTTCAAGTTGTAAACGTTTAAATAATAGATTGCTGCATGAAAAATTCTGCTGGTTCACAGAAATAAAGTTTATATCGACTCACCATGTCCTGATACCTGGATTTACCTGATGAGCGTTTGAAAATGCTTTCCAAGTGGAATCAACCATCAGTGCCTGACACAAGCTCACAAACTCCAATAAGAGAGGGAAGGCTGGAGAGAATGAGTGGTACTTCCCATTAACGGTTATTGGGCAGGTGGATTTTGTTGCTTCAATACTGGGTGAGACGATTTGTCCCCTATATCGATATTCTGGATTAATTTGACGAAATTTTTTTTACAGCAATTGAAACGTAAATTGGCTCAAGTGAAATTTATTGCCAATTGAATCAAAATTCGGTAATAATCAGAAGCTTTTTTTGATTAACATGAGGAATGCACACAGGATCACTACTTTTCTGCCAAACACGTAGTTTGTTCAAATTCAAAAACCGCTTAAATGACTTTAAACAATCACTGACAAATGTTAGTAGATAGTATTGACAACGAGAAGGATTTTATCACCTATTTTAGGATAATCTTTAGCCACCGCAATTAAAAGATGTTTAGTCGGCAACCGCCCAACTACGACTCTCCTCGGGGTAACGTCTTGTGCGTTGAGGTCTGACTTCATCCCCCTTTTAGCACATACGTCCCTCGCATATAGTTCAGGGCCTTCAAGGTTAATTTTGTGACTGAATTGCAGATATAGTTCCGACTTCCTCCAACATCGAAAATGGACTCTTCTACCCTCAAGGTTATTTTATCATTGTCAACAGATTTTTAAGATAAAACAATATTTTGTTCTAGAATATTCTTAACGTATATTTTGTTTACCCTAACGCCCTTCCAGGGAAAATGCGACACATCACTTACTAACAAAGCTATATTCCGTCTTTAGATGTTTAAATTTTTAACGTGCTTTCCTAGGCTGCAGCACGGAGTTTGGGGTAGTTGAATTTTGGCGAGTTTTCATCAAATAATTTTTGAAATCCAAAACTTAAAGTATTTAATATAGATAGGGTTATTGGTCCGTATTAAGATACCTGGGGGCTTTCTAAGTGTTTTTAAACCAGTAACGATGCCAGATAAAAAGTGAATCGGTACACCTTCTCGAATATAAAATAGTTCTAGAATCTACATACTCTGCAAGTTGCCTGTGACCATAGAGTCGATAATGTTCTATGAACAAGACCCTCATAGAGAAGGATGCAGCAGTTGGATGCTCCAAATAACACGACAGGTTTATCTTTAAAAATGTGTGGATCGTAACCGGAATCCGAAGTACTACAATACGAGACGAAGTTAAAACATAAAGTTTCTAGATTAACGGTAAAATAGGTTATTATGGTTTCTGAAATTATTTTTTTAAATTCATCAAGATAACTTACTTGCTGTGACAGGACCTTTTATGTAGCGTATTTTCAGTAAATCGATCTCAACTGATACATTTCCAATTATAAATTTCTTACATAATATTAAAATTAATGTTATCCTAATAAATTGAATTTTGAGCATTGTCGGATCCAGGTTATATTACATAATAAAAGCGTTGGTCTGTACACCAATGTAAAACGAGTATCCCATTTATGCTGTCAAAGCGTTTACGAAGGTGAAATATAATGCAATTAAAACCTTAATAACATTAGGGAGTCGCTCAGAAAGATAGAATTTCAAAGAAATGGTCAGAATTACAGAAGTCTCTCTTGTGTAACACGGTAAATAGAGCTACCCGTTATACACTTACCGGAGAGAGTAATTTCCTAAAGGAACTCATTAGAGGCGGGAATTAAGTCTTTGTTAATAATACATGTACGAAAACAAGCATCTGTCAAGATCAATTTGAAACTTTGAACAAGCCAGGCAGTCTCGATACGTTCACCACTGAACCCACGTTTACTTGTTTCTTGAATATATACTTTCTATTTAAATAAATAATACTCAAGTCCAATCTTCTCAGAATGAAACGGACGAACTTCAATATTCAAGCTTGGGTATATTCAGACCGTTTTACAGAAAATGAAACGATACGTATTCAATCCCTTGCTTTTAGAATATTCGTTCATCCTCTTATTTGCAGGAATTTACTGATGCATATTAATTAGTCATTCGCCATCGGAAAAACCAAATATTTTATTTCCTTATGAATAGACGATTTGCGAAATATATCGGCATCAAATCATATTTAAGAGCAAAGTTTAAGCCTCTGTACTAAATAAGTAACTGTGCATATATTTCCGACGACAAAAAGAGGTATGTTTTTATACCCAAACGTGTTTTTTCTTTGGATTTTCACCAGTTGAGCAAAATGTATTTCGAGAAGGTTATTATTTCTGTCTTTTTAGTACCTATTCGTTTTGATACGAATTTTAAAATATCTGGACGAAATTACATTGTGTTAACGAGTTTTTATAAAAATGTTTTTAATCAACATAAACGTAGAGACTCTCTTTCTACAAATGTTAATTTTCTTTTCTTTCGTTACTTGACAGCATCATCAGCGAAACAGGTTACAGAGAAGACAACAACGAACATTTGTGAGACCAGAAAAATAGTCTCTACGTCCATGTTTAGCATGGAATGGCTCCACAGAGTAAGGGCAACAACAACTAATGTTTTTAATGTCTTGTTTTTAAAATGCATGAATTCTTCTATATACTACAGGGCTTTCATTAATTCCCGAGCCCCACGTGACCAGATTATGTCTCTCTCTTAGTGGAATATGATTTTCTGAGTTGGCAGTCAAAAAGTAACCAAAAAAAAAACACTAGACTAGGGACCCTAAAGTTACTAAATCAATTGACAATTGACAGTTCAGTCCATTGGCGCTCATGTCCCTTTTGACCGGTTATTTTGTATCTATATTGTGCACTTTCCAAGTTCGGACAGTGTTTACCTTCTTCAAATAATTTTCTATCTGTTGGACAATAAAAATAAACAGTTTTTATCAAAACTTAGCATTTTCATTGCGTTTTTACGTAAGTTAAAAGTGTAGGTATGTTAGGGTTATGTTTATTTATTTGTTCAATTTTTTAGAGTTGATTGTAAATATGCCTTTCACGCCGGAACAGGATGTCCTCATTTTAATGGCCCATTTTCGCAGTGGTACACGAAATCCAAATGGTCTTATTCGATACAATCATGCATCGAGCAATATTCTTAAGCTTTTCCCGAGGATAACATTCCATACGATATTTTTAAAAACCACAGATTGGTCCTTATTAGACGTTATGAGAAGAAGCACTGTATTTGCAGAGGAAAATCTACAGACGGGCCAACTATTCTAACAGAGAATGTTGTTGACAATATTCGACATCGCATGGAACGAAGCCCTACCAAATCTCTTTGTCGGTTATCTGCCCAAACAGGTATAGATTTGTTACATGTTACACAATACACATTCCTAAACCCGTAAATTAGAAGTTTAAATAATCGGGCCTCAATTTGTTCACGTACATTACAAAATTTAAAGTTTAATAAAAATTCATATAAAATTTTATAATCTAATTCGTTTTAGCCTCTGTACTTAACTACGATTCACAAAAGTATTGCATCAATTACGGGTGTTATTAAGTTATTTTATGCTATAATTGTTTTTCTAATTACTGTAATTTTTGTCACAAGTCTGTCGATTGGCTCTTGTCACAAAGCACTAACCAAGAGCTTGCATATGCATCCCTATAAAGTTTCCAAATAAATTGGAAAATATTTTTGAGTGCATGAAACGCAGTGTAAATTTATGTTTACAAAACTAGGGTGGTCATTTTAAACCCTTTTTATAAGAAATGCAAAATTTTTAAAAACTTATTTTATTACTGAACACTAGGTAAAATGTTTTTGTAATGCCAGTTTTGTTGGTTTTATTTTGATATCTATACAAAATAAAAGTAATATGTTGATAATTTTTAATTTGTTTTTTTAATAATCAATAACAGTAAACCATAAATGAACAGACTTGCTCTTAAAAATACTAAATAATAAATAAATTTAAGGCATTTACTGTTTCACCTTATTATAATTTTTATATTTTTTATAAAACCCAAAAGGAAATATGAGACGAAACTGGCAACTTAGGGATTTCATTTATTCAGGTTAACCGTGTATGCCGGGTTGCCTAACTTAGGCGGTCACGTGGGACTCTGGAATTAATGAAAACCCTGCATAACCTTTATAGTAGAAACCATGTACCATATTTAATCAAAATAAATATATTGTTTGAAAAAGTACAAAAATTTCCTGAAAAGATACTTAGGATTTTCTAAAAAAAAACCTGGTAAGATCTTCCTGGTCAACAAACCTATTCAAGACATCAACACAAAAACTACACCTTCCAAGGTACAAGTATTTATAAAAAAATTTTGGCACGAATTACAAAACAAAATTTATTACATGAAAATTGTAAACAATTTCTTTTATGAGAATTAGATATGGTTTTTTTACTAGAATTGCTTAAAAAATTGGCTTGACTAATGTTACATGGAAATTATCTAAAAATTATTTCACGAAAATTTTCTTGAAAGTTTTCTACACAAAAATTTGCTAAGCAATTTTTTTTTTCACGATTTTTTTTTTCATGTGAAATCAGTTTATTTTAAATAACTTATTAAACATAAATTAATAATTACTATCATTTCACAAACATTTCGCTGAAAATTATCTCTACAAAAACAACGAAAAATATTTGCGAAAACTTAATGTTTTTTTTGCAAAAAAATTTACTGATAAAATATATAATATTGAAATTATATAATCTATAGTACCAATTGGGAAATGCACGCAAAAATGCTATAGTTTAACTTTTCACGGAACTTTAAACTCGTGGTAGTAAAGATAAATATGAGAAAATACTCATATTATATTTTCCTGTCACAATATCTCAGAAATAAAAATGTTATTTAGGTCTCTCACTCAATAAATTTCGTTTAATACAAGTGGAAACATATTTATATTTTCACCTCGCAAGCTGTCAAAAATAGCAAGGCCTTTTAACTCTGTCACCTTTAGGTTTCATTTGATAGCCTCGTTGGTCCAGTGGTAAGAACATGTGCCTCTGAACCTAAGAGTACTTGGTTCGACTCCCTGTAGAAGGACCTTTTATTTTTCAGTACGAACTGTATAATTAACATTAATAGAGGTTGTGGCATTCTGGTTGTGCCAGAAGAATATCTGCACGTTTCACCCACGGCGTGGAGCTGTCGGTCTCGTGTACCATGCGATATTGGGCACGTTAACGCTCCCTACTCTTTTTACAGAAAGGCAGGGGTTTGGAGAAACTTCCAGGATATCGAGGTGAAACTGTCCACTGAATTCGGTGACTGGCCATAGTCCCGGAATAAACCGATGTTAAAAATAAAGTGAAAAAAAAAGTTTCATTTGACTTTGTAGAGACAATTTTCATCAATTACTTATAATATGTATATTATAGAAATGTAAGCATAATATATAATCTTATTAAGTTATTTATTTATACCTTTTTCTGTATTTAACTATTTTCCTTTGAAAATTTCCTAAATAATCACGTAACATCGGGTATCAGAATTGAATAAAAAAAAACTGAAAAGAAAATACAACTTTTTTAAGCTGATTCTTTGTGGAGATTGGAACCAAGGACCTAGAAAAAGACAATCTTTTCTTCAACAAAAGGCATGACCACGCTAGCGACATATTGTATTTTATTCTAAATGATATACGTGAAATTGATAAACCTTAGGCAAATTTTTCGTAAGACCAAAAATGAGGAAATCTGTGTAATATATATATATATATATATATATATATATATATATATATATATATATATATATATATATATATATATATATATATATATATATATATATATATATATATATATATATATATATTCGGTGGGCACCTTCCTTTTGTGTGTCTTGGATTAGTTTGGTAGTGAGGAAAATTGGACCAGTTTTTCGTGTAAAATGTTGGGTTTCCTTTCGAAAAATTTTTGTATCTCCGAAAATAACAAAGCTATGACACCCAAAATTGGCAGACGTATTCTTACTATCAAACTTACTCTACATCCCGAAATTCAGATTTGTAAGTTAAAATAAAAAAGTTATAGGCGTTTAAAGAAAAAAAAATGGTTGCCACTGGTGTTCAAAAGAAAGCACAAGACAAGATATTTTCTGTCTGAATATTATATACAGAGGCTAACTTGGGGCAAAAGGGTCAAGAAACAGCATAATATTTTGAACATTTTATTCACATTATCACCCCAGAGGGAGTCAAAACCGACCCAGAGAAGACAGGCTGTATTATGAACTGGGAAATTCCAACCAATGTACATCAGCTGCGAAGCTTTCTGGGCCTCTGCACGTATGACCGCCGTTTTGTAAAGGGGTTTGCTGACATCGCAAAACCTTTGCATAGACTGACGGAAGAAAAGACACCTTTCATTTGGACCGATGATTGTGAAAAAGCATTCGAGACACTAAAACGGGCTCTCTGTTCATCCCTGACTCTGACGTACCCCCAGCCTGGTCACAGGTTTATTGTGGACACGGACGCGAGCAATGTTGGTATTGGAGGTGTTCTTTCGCAGGAACAGAGAGGCCAAGAGAAGGTTGTAGGGAATTTCAGCAAAACCCTGTCCAAAGCAGAAAAGAACTACTACGGGACGAGAAAAGAACTTCTAGCCATTATCAAGACGTTGGAGCATTTTCACAAATATCCATATGGTCAAGAATTTCTCTTGAGAACCGACCACGCTTCCCTACGCTGGCTTCTTCAATTTAAAAATCCAGAGGGGCAGATGGCGAGGTGGCTTGAACGCCTTCAAGAGTACAATTTTACCATCGAACACCGCCCTGGACGACAGCACGGTAATGCCGACGCCCTATCTAGGAGTCCTTGCCCACCAAAATGCAAGCATTGCATCACTGCCGAAAACAAAGAAGGATTGAATCTCGAAGTGTGTAGGAGGACAACGGTGCAACCCGTTAACCGATGGGACCCACAGAGGTTAATGGAGGACCAAAAAGAAGACCCTGATATCCAACCAATCTACAGATGGAAGGAGACTTGCCACGAAAGACCCACTTGGTCAGAAGTTAGTGATAAAAGCGTTGCCACCAAAAGTTACTGGGCCCAGTGGGACTCCATTGAAATCGAAGGTAATCTTCTGGTCAGGAATTGGGAGTCAGTGGATGGAACCCGCATATTGAAGCAAATAATCCTTCCGCTGCTAAGAGTTATAGAAGTTATCGAGGAGATCCATAGGGGTGCAGGCGGAGGCCATTTAGGGGTAAAGAAAACTTTGGAAAAGGTCAGAGAACGTTTTTATTGCTTACGATGCAGAGCTGATGTGGAAGAATTGTGCAAAACCAACCAAGCGTGTGCATCCAGTAAGGGGCCTAAATCAAAAACCAGGAGGCGAATGAAGCAGTACAACGTGGGAGCCCCTTTCGAAAGAATTGCAATCAACATAGCTGGTCCTTTCCCTAGAACAGACGCAGGAAATCCCTATATGCTTGTAGCAATGGATTATTTTATCACGTGGTCAGAAGTGTTTGCGGCCCCGTATCGAGAGGCCATTACCGTCGCAGAAGTATTGGTGAATGAGTTTTTCTGTAGATTTGGCGCACCACTAGAGCTCCATTCCGACCAAGGACGCAACTTCGAGTCGGCTGTATTACAGAAGGTTTATGAGCTTATGGGAATCAGGAAAACAAGAACTACACCTATGCACCCTCAATCTTACGGAATGGTGAAAAGATTCAATGCTACTTTGGAGAACACCAAACGGATTGGTACCGGCACATTCCACTCTTTATACTGGCATACCGCTCGGCTGTACATAAGACTACCGGAAATACACCAGCCAGCGTGGTTTTTGGGCGAGAGTTAAGACTTTCTCCTGATCTCGTATTTGGAAAACCCACAGATGCTCCACGGTCAACTGATGAATACATAAAAGATTTGGCAAGAAGGATAGCATCCATCCACTCTGCTGTCAGAATGCATATACGAGTAGAAAGCGACCGCATGAAGACCCGTTATGACATGCAAGCTAATTCAGCTGGTTTTAAAGAAGGATATTGTGTGTGGTTCTACAATCCAGTACGACGCAAGGGACGGTCACTGAAACTACAGAAATTATGGGAAGGTCCTTATAAGGTGGTAAAAAGGATCAATGACGTTGTCTATCGCATTCAGAGGAGCCCGAAGCGCAAGATGAAGGTGGTCTATATGCACAGACTTACGCCATACCAAGAAATGTCAGAATTCGACCGGGAGGATCGAATATAAGAGGGGGGTAGTGTCACAGCGAACACTCTGGAATGACATTTCTAGAATAAACCAGAAGTGACAGGTGTAGAATAGTGTAGAATAGTGTAGAACGTCTAGAATCTCCATAGACAGTATAAATAGACGAGCGGTGCGCAGAGTAAGTTAGTTCTGTATTGAATAGGGTGGTGTAGAAAAGTGATCGTAGAGTATTAAGCGAGTCAACAGTAAGTGTTGGTGTATAGGAAGCGATTATAGAAGGCGATAGTGGAATATAGTTCTATGGACATTTAATAATAGAGAAGAGAAATATTTTAGTTGACACTGGTGTTGGAAAATAGTTGGTAATAATAAATTAGTAGTTTAGAAAGTTGTGTTTTGTTAATCAACAAATCCAGAACCCCGTAGAACGTAACAATATATATATATATATATATATATATATATATATATATATATATATATATATATATATATATATATATATATATATATATATATATATATATATATATATATATATATATTGGGTTTTACTGTCCCACGATTGGATGTCAATTGTTATATTTGCAGTTTACCTTCGCTTTATAGTTTTATTAATGTATGTAAATATCTAAATAAATGTATGAAAATTAGGCTTTTTGTTTTCTTTTTTCTTTAGGTGAATTGTATTATTTTTGTTAAGTGAACTGATACTAAAGGTACGTAAAATTTATATTTATTTTTATAAACCTAATGCCCTCTTGCCTTGTTTTTTCTGTTCTCAAACGCCTCGACATCCTGCATGGTTCAAAGTCCCAATCCTTTTCTTTTCTTTTCTTTTGTTTTAAATCCAATATTAAATATTTCCTTTTTATTTCAAATGATTTAAAGTTTTGAATAATTTAGTTTCTTTTGGCTTTGGGTACTGTCACAAATGCACAGATAAAATGAATAAACAATGTTGTTTATTTTTTAACACAAGAAATCTTACTTTATTATATTTCATTAGTCAGAAAGTTATCTCTATGATCTGCTTACCTTCTTCTAGTTACGTTATTCAATACAAAATTTGTTAGCTCCCCCGATCTTGATAATTTCCTAAACTTTTTTTTAATAATTCTATTTAATTTTGGGTTTATTGATCAATTTGATTTTATGTAAAATAAATAAGTCTGCAGAACTTTTGACATAGATGTATACACTCAATTAAAAATTCAAGTTTAGCAACTTAATATTAGGCAGACCTATTTTCAACTGGAAGTCAGGAGGGTTGCATACCCCTCTGTCTTCTTCTCGTTTATTAAAATCAGCTTGATCCCAGCACCAGCAGCGTTGATATTTCAACTACGGTTTTACGATGTCGAGATGGATATTATTTATGTTTTCTGATGCCTCATGTTCTCAATTTATGTATTCATTTACTATTATTGTTTGAAATGTGCTTCATGCAATGACATGTTCATTAAAGAGGTTTTAGTAGCTTATGTTCTACCAGCAACTAATTTCCACTCGAACAAATGTAAGTATTTATACTGGTTTTTATGAAAAACTTACTGTTTATTTGTCTGGAGAGTATCTGTTGACAAAAATTGTTGTCACAACTTCTTTCACTGTTCCAATCTGAACACTTTTTCAACAAATTTCGCTGGAACCTCCAATCTAGCTCTTTCTGCTGTCGCAAAACATTCACCCCAAAATCCTCGTTGTTATTCATCTCTTTTTTTAAACTCTCTGTTGCTACCCTAATTTTAAAAAAATCGCCTCCTATCTTGGCAAATTTACATTTTCATCTCTGTTTGTGTTGACCATGGCCTGGGATACATGATAATATTTTATGATTTCTTATTTAATTAGATTCTTGTAAAAATAACTTAACCTAATTATTCATAACATGACATTTAATGTCAGTTAAACTCCTTAAACCTATTTTACATGTTATTCATAGTATCTGCTCCTGTCTTTCCACTATTTTTATGAGTTATTTTTACACAGTGCACTGTTGTTTTAATTTTCACTTGCTACTACACTTCCTCTGTTGTATTTTCAGTATTTTCTCTCAGGCTTGAGTCTTCAACTCACATTGATAGGCCCTATAACTATACATACTTTCACATTTGCAATCGTTTACAAATAGTTGTTTAAAACAGGTGTTTCTTCAAGTTATATTACTTTCCCTGTTTCTAGATTGGCCCGAGTGCACGACATCAATACTTATAGTTTTTCTTTTTACTTAACAGCTTTACTATCAGGTATATATATATATATATATATATATATATATATATATATATATATATATATATATATATATATATATATATATATATATATATATATATTTATATTCATAAAATAGGTTTTGTTTTGTATATGCAGTGTTTCGGGTTTCTATAACAGTGTATTGTGTCTGACTTTGAGTGTAATATGTGTAAAACTAGGCCCGTTCCCTTCTATACTATATATATATATATATATATATATATATATATATATATTAATATATAGTGTGTCACCGGACTGATTCATGAATAGGTGGAAAAGAGTGTATTTTTTTGAGTTGAAACTTTATTTTCTGAGAATTAACCCTGCTTGAATAAAAAACAATATGTCATAATTTATATGTCCAAAAATCAAGTATTCCTTGTTAATTTCCAAATAACTAATTTTTTGCAGTAATTAAGTGCCTTGTGTCTAGAGGATATGAACAAAATTATTGAGAAAAAATGACGAAACACTGAGGAGGAATACAAATTTTAAAAAATCCTAGGCCTGCTTTGATCTTTTGAAAATCTGAAAACAAATATTATGATATGGAAGCAAGACGAATAAAGTATTGCTTTGGCAGTTGTCAAAAATAGTTAATTGTAATTATTGTCGTACCTGTGCTCTAAAACTGATCCAACATTAACTGGGAAATATGGAATGGATCTACCGAATTCATTGTTATGGAACTAGTGAATTCTCTAATCCAGAGCTTATCAGACTATTTCAGTCTCATTTCTTTAATTATCTAAATATCCAATAGAGGGATGAAAAGATGGCGATCATGTTTCATTTACTATTTTGAACAACCTTTGTTGACTAATTTTTTTAATATCTTCAGTAAGGGTGTGTGGAAAGAAAATTTTGCGAAATATCAAAGTAGCCTTAGGATTTTGAAATTTTGTATTCTTGCTCACTTTTTCTTTCCAATCATCTTTTTTTAATGATATATTTTCGCGTGTTCTAAAGAAAATGCACTTTACTAGTGTAAAAAAATAGTTTTTTTGTGAATTTCCTAAACATACTTGATTTCTGGAAATTAAAATTAAGACACAAATTATTTTATATTCAAGCAGTGCGTATTCTCAGAAAATAAGTTTTCAACTCCAAAAATTACAGTCTTCTTCAACTATTCATGCGTCGATCTGGGGACACACTGTGTATAAACATACATATCTTATAATTACCTCTATAGTGGATTGCAGGGACCCTAGTTCTTGTTTATTTCAACATTTTTTTTAAAAGTGAAAAAGCTGCGATATTCTCAGTAGTGACTTTTTCGTATAAATGTGGTTTTAGCACAAAAAACGGTCCTGTTATTTTCCAACAATCTAGAAATATAACACATTAGCGTGAAATCCACATTATCTTTTATGGATCAAAATATATTCAAAGTATAAGCATCAGTAAAATAGGCGTGGTATTAAGGAGTTTAGTTTTCGTGACAAGTGAAGCTGTTGACATCATTTAACGTCCTCACAAATAAACCGCTTTTGTTATATGAACGCAGGCAATCAGCATCCATCTTCAATGTATTCCTTGTATTCTAGTATGCCATCTTGAGCAAAGCATCTCCTCTCCACTCCAGAAGCTCCTAACTGAATGCTATTCATCCGTGTCGTTGCCTGACTCTTGCGAAATAACTTAGGATTTTCGATTTCCTCAATGATTATTTGGCACTCTCCCAAATGGGCGTCGAAATACGACGCTAAGTACAATCGCATAAATATATAAGTCTAAATGTCGCGGGAGTATTCCCGGGTTCTTCCTCTCTGTTGGTTACGCCAAGGGAGATACGGTCATCTTGTTTCCCCTCTTTCAGCGGTCGGATCCTGGCTTTTCTCACCCTATCGGCATCAGGATAAACGACATCCGTGTTAAAAGTGCCATTAAATAAAATAAAGCAGCTAAACGGATTTCAACAATGTGCCAAGACATTACACCGCTTTTATTTTGCAAGTTTCGAATCACCTAATTTAGATGGAGACTAGAAATACAAGAACAATACATTAAGACAGCCAATTGGATAAGATTTACTACAAGATATAGGAATGTTGCAATTAGCGTTCGATGTAATCTTCGAGAAAACGATTTTGATGTGCACGTCTAACTGTACTTGACAAGTAGACAGGCTAGTATAACCAAGATGGGGTCGATGAATGTAAATAAACGGTTAGGAACTATGTGAGACTCTTTTCTAGAGCTGATAGGTAGCTAAACATGCTGTGTTTTCAAGATACAGGCTGGTCCGAAAGGCTTGTGGTTAATCAAACTTTTAACTTTTCTGAAATGGAACACTGCATATAATTATCTATATCAATTGTCCTGGTCATTAAGTGAAGATTGAAACCTGTGATGAGCACTGATAAGTACACTTGGAGAACCCAAATCACCACAACACATATTTTCAAAGAACCGACGATCGTTTCACTTACAAAGTTAGCGTCATCAGAGAACGAAAATTTCTAAACTAAATATTCTGAACTGCTTACAACTAAACATCACGTTTTATAATGAGCCTTGTGTAAAGACTAATACCGAGAGGGAGGCGAAATCGCAGATTAATGTTCCTGTTATGTACTTTAGGTTCCGGACGACGTTTTTGAATTTCCGTTATAACTTTATTTGCCAACTTTCGGAATAATCTTGTATATCAAAGACAGAGCGCAAACAAGGGACTATAAATTAGTGGCGGAGCTTGGTTCAAAGAAATTTTCTTTTTTATTGCCTTAGAAATATAAATACTCTCGTACGGATCTAGCTTCACTTGCTGTCTAACATTCTTTATAAGTTTAAGATTTCCCCACTCAATGTGGTCGTTATTATCCCAAATATGTTGTACAACGCATGAGTTGTCTACGGTGCCTTATCAGCTGTGCCAGATGTTCCATGAATCTGGTCTCAACGGTCCTTTTAGTCTGCCCAATGTATTTAAGATTACAATATTGTGATGAACTCCGGCTCAGCAGATGGTCCGACGGATAATTTGCCAATCCGTCCTTCGGGCGAGACTTAAACGTTTTTAATTAAACTATCCTCGGGCGCCATCTTTGTTCCCTATTGAATAGGACGGGGTCAGATCCCCGTGAGGACTTCTGCTAAGGCCCTCGTAGAGCACCACAAAGCTACTGTTTCATAACAGCCTTGTCTCAGGGTAACTCGAGTGGAGACGAAAACTATAGCCAGGGGTCGTAAGTTAATCTGTCCCGTAGAGTTCTCGAGAAGTAAGTGGGTTTTGATCACTTAGTCCCGACTAATGGCTGTTTTCCCTAACATATAAAGTTGGAAGCAGAAATACTCTAAACAGGCAACTATCGATATGCCTACGCTAGTCGCAATCCGTCACAGGATTCTAGCCCTAACACATTTACACTAGTACAAATGCCTACAGGCAATGCAGTGAAACGCAAATAGTTACATAAAAGCTCTCTAATAACATTCAAGATATTTACAAAATGAAATCGGCAACAATAAAAATCAATCAAATAAATAAAACTAAAAATTCCCTACAAATCATGCGAATATCGAGACACATATCTCAATTCAAATAGTGTTATCTCTGGCAAGACATTCTTTTACAATTGATACCACAAATGTGTACTATTCAAAAATACAGTGATATTCACCTAAAATAATATGCACAATAATTAATGCCAATTAAGCGGGCGGCTAGCATTAACACAGCAAAGAAAGCATAACCAAAGCACGGCCAGCGTAAAGCAGGACACCACAAACCTCAAATGGAGAATGGATCCGCGACGGGAGCAAACAAACGGTTCCCACGCTTACACGGCCCTAACTCGCTAATGAATACCACTAGGTAATTAGTTACCTAATATGGAACACCCTAACTCGCCTACAATGCCCTCCGGCGATTGCACACAATTCTGGATTGATCTCCGCTTCCTCCGGGGACTTTACCGTCCCTCAAAGCAAACATAGTCGCACCAATACAGCACACGATGCCGGGCACACTAAATACTACCCTATCTCAGCACTGTCCGTGCTCCTGTTTCACTTAAATGGGTACGAAACGTGACCAGCTTGGCCCTTTCCTAGGCTGGACACTTTAGCTAGTTAACCACCTAGTTTAGCGAGCGCATACCCTCCAGAATAAATACACGATTTCCCAAAGGACGTACGTCCCTTCAAGAGATCGCGGTTCACCCTGTATAGTACGCTCTGATTCGCTAAAACACCCTAATTCCACTACAGTACGGCATAATTATTTACCTTACTTAGATCTCCCTTAGATGGGCAATCGTGACCATTTAGTCACCACTAAATCCAATAAACTCTATCTACACGTGAAATCCTAACTCCGCTGTTAACACTTCACGTAGAACAGCATTAATAAAACACAGCCAGTTTAACCATTTATAAGTTATACTTCTGCAAACTTCCCGAAGTGAGAACTTTGTCACCAGGCCAATACACGGCCTCTTCGCTACTCTATAGCGACACGGAATAATCTTCCTCCAGGTATTACACCTGAGTTAATAACAGACCAACACACGGCCTTTTCGCTACTCTATAGCGACACGGGACAATCTTCCCTCAGGTATTACACCTAACAAACGCTTTAATCAATTACAAAGCAAGATACGGACGGCGGCGACCTGTTGCCACGGCGATGATTCAAACCGCTCTCTCTCGCGTTGCATCTCTTCTCCACGGTTCGCTTGACATGCGCCTAGAATACATCTTATTGCGCGTGTCAGACTGGCGTACAGCGGTCCATTCTACAAGAACTGCGTGTGGGCTCTGGCGAATTTTCATACTTTGATGGGAACTTAAAATGAGTCAGATTTATTGTTCAACAAATATCCGTTATTTATACCGCCTAAACGGCTTATTAGCTATTCAAATAACTGCAATAAATCTGACTTCATTACAATATTAAAAACTTTTTTCATACATACCCGACATTTCCGTTTACACACCAAACTCACATCATACGTACAAAAAAATAGCCGGTTTAAATTTCTTAGTAAATAAATTTATAAAATGTTCCTTAAGTAAAAGTAGATATAGTGGAGAATTAGAGTAGATTAAACACGTGGCTAAGTATAACGGATATTCGGATTGCTTAGTGGAAAAATTAATTATTAGACACAGAACACAGAAAATGTCATCGGAGTCCACGATATATATATATATATATATATATATATATATATATATATATATATATATATATATATATATATATATATATATATATATATATATATATATATATTTATATAATATTTTATTGACAAAACTAAAAACAATGTAATAAAATTAACCAAAAAAACTTTTAGACACAAAGCATTTACAAACGTAGGTAGTCGAAAGAACATAATATTTTTTGTCTGATCTTATGAAAATTTTGTTTAAATTGTACAGTTACAAAATGACGAATTTAATTATTATCTCTTTAAACTTCAAATAAGGAAAATATTCTTATATTATTTATGTGTTGTTGGCCATATCTAAGGAACGGTTCACTATAGAGCCTCAGGTATAAAACTGCCATTAGGACAATTGCCACGATAAATTGCTGGAAGTTATTCCCAAGTATCTAAGATCACCACTACAGAGCGCAAGAACCACTTTTGGTCGGAAAATTGCGATTTTAATCACATTTGCACCGCCAATTAATTGGTACCTTTGACACACGCAGAATAATGGCTGAGCGACGAATTTTATTTCTTTCCTCTTATTTTTTAAATTATTTCAAAAATAAAGTGGTGTGGGGAGGGGGGAGACGTTAAGCGTTTATTGTTTCAATTGATAATTACTTCGGTTTAGCTCGACCGAACAACTTGATGAGTTTGGACTCGTTGAAATGAAGTTACCTTGGTCTACCAATTGCGCTGATTTAAGGTTTCCGCTGACTCTTACATACATCGAGAGGGGGCGTTGTTTGCAAAGTTAGGCTATGTTTCCTTTTTGGTGAAGAAAATAAAATGAATCGATATATCAGTAATAATATATGCTATGCTACAAAAGACTGAAGCTACCAGTGAAAACCGCAATCAGATATCATGGGTCTAGCGGTAGATATTAGCGATCAACATTTAAACTACGAATTACCACATCTTGCAAACAAGGTAGCATCAACATGGGAGTTTTCCGGCATTTCTAAATATAAATTGTCCTGAAAATATTGAAATGAGCTGAGTACAATACCTTTACCACTTATTAGGTATGAAAATATCCATATATTTAAGGAACTTATGTTTTTTATTGCCTTAGAAATATAAACACTTTTGACGCATCTAGCTTTGCTGGGTGTCTAACTGCGTACAAATGTATTAATATTTATAAGGCAATAAAATACAAAAGTTCCTTAAACCGAGCGCCACCCCTGATTTATGATCCTTTGTTTGTCCTCTGTCTCTTATATAGATAAAATATTCCAAAACTTGCCAGGTAAAGTTATAAAGGAAGTTCAAAAACCTCGCCCGGCAATAAAAAATACAATACACAGAAAATTTACCTACAATTTAGTCACCCTCTCGGTATCGACCTCTACCATAAACTCAGTATATAAGGCGATGTTTATTAGTAAGCAGTTTATAATTTTTTATCCTCTGATGAGGCTAACTTTGTTCGTGAAACAATCGTCGGGTCTTTACAAAGATGTGTGGTGGTGTTCTGGGTTCTCCATTTGTACTTATCAGTGCTCATCATAGGTTTCAATCTTAGTAATTGCTCGAAATGTTAAATGCATATTATGCATTCCGCAACGTCAAATGTAACCAGGATGTTTTATCTTTAAGTTATATTCCCAATTTATCTAGGCTAATTATGTTAGAACGGATTTCTCTCTATACTCCTTGCATACCGTTCGTTTAATGCAGATTTGCTAAACATCGTATAAGTTCAATACAACTATAAATTTTGCACAAAACCATTACAGCAAAACACAGAGTCAAATTGGTATCATTACCTCGATTCAGGTTTACGATATACCCTCGTAGTATTGTAATTATCGTATCATATAGTTCAGTCGTGTCCGATTATTATTATTTCGTTATCGAGATGAGCGTGAATGCTGAAAACAAGCGAGGAAATTAGCCTTCGTCAATTAATGACATGTTCTGTGCTCCATTTCTGTTTCTAAATTGCTATAGCACCGATAAATGTAATCCGATCACAGCGCGATTGAACGAGTTCGTGGCTAATTTGAATTTTGTCATTTATTTGCACCTTTGACAAAGCTAATGTTTGTTCATTATTGTTACCTGAACTATGAGTCTTATTAGTAGACGTATAGGAACGCAGAACAATTTTAAATGGTATCTCAAAACTAGTCAGTTACAGAAAAAAAAACGGTCACTTGAAGTGTCACGCAGTTAGTGGCGAGCGAGAACTATGTTCATGATGCTAAATTTGCTTATTTAAATTGTTACAATAATTTATTAAAAAGTCTGTATGCAGCAAGTGCGTTATGGTAGTGTATTATTATATAAATCATCTACGGCTGTTTCTTAGGAAAATTATATATATATATATATATATATATATATATATATATATATATATATATATATATATATCCAACCGATAACTCAAAAAATAAGTAACCTATTTCGATGAAACTCGGCAAGTGCCTTTATTCTGTTAATGGCTTGGATGAGTTCGTTAGCTAGGAAAGGAAGGAAAAAAGGTTTTTAGAAAAAATTTCGAGTTTTCTTTTGAAAAAAAATTTGTTGGCCGAAAATTACAAAGCCATTTTAATGAAATTTTGGGGATATGTTGCCTTGGGAAAGACCTTACTACGCACAAAAATTCAACTTTCTAAGTTTATGAAAAATGGTTTTTTTTTCAAATTTGAAGTTTTTTCGGAAAAATTTTTTTCCTTCGAAAGTTACGAAGATTTTTAAATGACGTTCTGTGCATATATTGCCTTGGAAAACACCTTCCAACATACTAAAACTCAACTTTCTAAGTTTAGACAAAATTGAGTTATCCAAGTTGAATTATTAAAAATTGATTGATTTATTAAAAATTCACTACTATAACGCACTTGCTGCGTCCCGGACTTTTTTTTGTATGCTTTTACCCTAATCGGTTGTAACTGTTGGGTAAATAAATAAATAAATAAACAAAATTATATATATATATATATATATATATATATATATATATATATATATATATATATATATATATATATATATATATATATATATATATATATAAAATTGTTTGGAAATCCCTAAATATATCACGAACGGCGGAAGGTAATATTAAAAAAAAGTTTCTTGCGAAACTTATAGGGCGCTGTTGGGAGCATTATTTTGTAATGCTGCGAAATATACAGGGTGGTCCAGAATAGCGCAGCTGATTGAAGTTTTTTGTTTTAATATAACCTACTGTATTTGATCTCATTTTTTGATTCTTTTGATAACTTTAATAATCTAACTATTTCTGAAACGCCCTTTGCCTAAACTGACTCGTTACGAGTTATCGACATTTTAATATAAAGTGTGTGGTGAATATGGAAATAACTTAGTATCCAAAATCAATGTGCATTTATGAAAATGTCAAAATTTTAAACAACAATAAGTCTGCTTTTAAAGTAAAATGGTGAAAGACAATATTATTCCGGCTATAACTGCCCTATAACCAAGTCCGGATAATCCTATGCCCCCCTCTGGGGACATCTGGTTTTAGCAAGATGGTGCTCCTTCTCACTTTACTAAAGTTGTTTGGACATACTTAGGCACAGTATTTCCGCAGAGATGGATAGGACGTCGAGGCACTGTAGAAGGGCCACCTTTATAATTAGACTTAATTCAGCTAGACTTTTTTATGTGGATACCTTGAAAATAAAGTATATCAAGATAGGCCAATCACTTTGCAATGTCAAAAGAGCCGCATATCAGAAGAAATAAATCAAATGCCACCAATTTAATTACAGGACTCGATTAGACATTTTATTAAAACAATGCATTTTTGTCAAATCGTAAACGGCCAGCATGTTGAACATTTATAGAGTTTTTTAGCTTAGTTGTCTCATCTTGCACTTTACCTAAAATGTAGAAATATTGTTGTTTTAAATGTTGACATTTTTATAAATACACCTTGATTTTGGATACTTAGTAATTTCAAAACTTACCACATACTAATTTTAAATGTCGATAACTCGGGTTACGTGTAAATTTAGACATATGGCGTTTCACACAATATTAAATTGAAATTATTCAAAGAATCCAAAATCTGAGTCAAATACAGTATGTTCCATTAAAAAAACAACTCTTATCAGCTGAGCCTTTCTGGGTCCACCTGTGTGGTTCAAATCACTACAGAATAATAGTCCCAGCAAAACCCTATAATTATATATATATATATATATATATATATATATATATATATATATATATATATATATATATATATATATATATATATATATATATACATGTTTATATTTCCTAGCAAAAACTACTTCGTTACTATGGAAACTATTTTTTAATGGCAAGATAAGGTTATTTCTTCATTCATGGAAAAACGTATCTCTCTTTAATCGGGTTCCATTAGAACAAAAATTGGGAAAAAATTGACATCCTTAAAAATCACCTTTTTAAATTGGATTTTATTATACAATTTCTTATCAAGTTACCCATTGAAAAAATATGAAAGTATTTTAAATATTAATGATGGTAGCCTACAGTGACTGGAAACGCATATATAAAGAAGCATACATGCTTTTTTATAAAGTGTCGCATATCGGTCAAAAACTAATGGAAGGATATGTTTCGAAATTATAAAAAAAATTTAAGTCTGGACGCAGCAAGTGTGTTCTGGTAGTGAATTTTCATTAAAATGTTTGTAATAGCAAATATGTCTCTCAAATGCAGGCAGGTATAGCTATATCCTATATAGTAGAAACAATGTACCATATTTAATCAAAATAACTTGCTTGAAAATTATAAAAGTGTTCCGAAAATAAACTTGGAATGTTTTCGAGAAAAGTCGTTTCCTAACCAGCAAACCTTAGGTTTAGAGCAATTTAAGTTATCGATATTTGAAGCATTTAATGAAAACTCGCTTTCAAAACGCACTTACTGCGTCTCCATTTTTTTTTACAAACATGCATCATATTTCGATAAAAAATGCACTAATATAAGGGTGTTCGGAAAAAAATGTAGGTATCACCAACTGGGTCACCTGTGTTTGTCAAAATGGGTTTATGAAATGTAGCTCAACACACACTATAATTAACGTATACAATTTTTTCTCGTATCTTGTATAATAACAATTATATTTAGCTTTCCCGTAGAAATGTGCCACCCTATATATATGTAAACATATAAAAACTGAAACTAAACCCGGATATGGATTCTACGCGGGCCTAGTTTGCACCCATTAACGACTTTTTTTTTTCCAAAATTTGCGCAAAAATTGTAGACCGTTAATCCATAAACTTAACAAAAACTACTGCCAAAGTACCAGTAAAAGGGTATATTTCGATTCAATTTTATGGAAATATTTTAGTAAAATGAAGGGCAATGTTGGTTAAAGCTGAAACTTAAGGGTTTGCAGAACATTCCTCTTGCGACATTTTTTTTACATAATCCGTATTTGTTTTAGGTTCTTTGCCTAAATGTTGCAAATCTTGACGTTTCAAATCGCCACTTTGACGTTTTGAGGAAATTCCCAAATTTTTTTTCCTTAGATGCCTATAACTTTTTCTCTTTAAAGTTACAAAGCTACTTTTTGGTGCATGGTTCACCCTTTATAATACAAACACCAAATTTGGTTGCCCTGACTGTGAAAACACAAAATTTTCCGGGCAAACTGGGCCATTTTTCCTGGCTAACGAACTCATCGAAGTTACTTACAAAAGGAAAGTACTCGGCAAATTTCATCAAAATATTTTTTGAGTTATCGGTGTGATGCATATATATATATATATATATATATATATATATATATATATATATATATATATATATATATATATATATATATATATATATATATATATATGTTGTGACTCCGTGTATTTTTGCTTCTTCATCCAGAGTATTCCCATCATCACCTGACTATACCGTACTGATGATAGCTAATAAGCTTGAAACACGTGTATGATGTTGTCTCCTTGCGGCTTTGCCCTTAACATTTCTCCTTGTATAGTATACAAAAATGCCGTGTTAAAAATCATGTTATATATATATATATATATATATATATATATATATATATATATATATATATATATATATAACATGATTTTTAACACGGCATTTTTGTATACTATACAAGGAGAAATGTTAAGGGCAAAGCCGCAAGGAGACAACATCATACACGTGTTTCAAGCTTATTAGCTATCATCAGTACGGTATAGTCAGGTGATGATGGGAATACTCTGGATGAAGAAGCAAAAATACACGGAGTCACAACAGGCAATCATTGCACATTTGCAGCAACATTCGAAAGACCCTCAAATCGAGGGCAACAACCAAATTCGCCACGGAAGCAAAGAAATCACCTAAGTGAGCATCCGGAGCCTGTTGTGACTCCGTGTATTTTTGCTTCTGAAGAAGAAACGCAAGCAAACAAAGTATTTTGAATAATAAAATATAATGTCTATTACAGAAAACGATTTTTTTTTGGTGCAAATAGGTTATACCAAAAAAGGGGTTTTGTAATTTTTATAGTTTTTATTCTTAAAACGTTACACCCGCAATTTGAGACGTCAAAATTAACAACTTGTAGTCGAAGAACCTGAAACGAATACGGGTTATGTATATAAAATGTCGCCAAAAGTGTTTTACTAAGCTCCAAGTTACAGCATCATTCGTCATAATCCTTAATTTTACTAACATCTACGGAGAATTCATTTCAAATACACCCTTTCTCTAAAGCCTTGGCAGTAGTTTGATATCCGAGGTTCGTCTCTGTTTTTATCTGTTTACGTTTATATAGGATTTCTACGGTTAAGCTCAATCTATCGGCTATTATACAAGGTACGAGAAATAATTGTATAACCCCAATTATAGGGTGTCTTATAACCGATCAGATTACGTGATTATTTAGCGAAGTTCTGGAGAAAAATAATACAATATTTAACCTAGCTTTGGTACAAAAAAAGTAGGAAACAATTATCTATGTACACGTTTTCATATTATATAAGTAGTTGTTAAATTGTTTCCACGCGTGTCAAATGAAACTTTAAAGAAGCAGACTTAAGTAATGTTCTTATTTCTGACAGCGTGTGACATGGAAATATGAGTATTTTTCGCTTATATTTTTTAATTCCACTGATTTGAATTTTCGTGAAAAGTTGAGAAAAAATTTTTACATATATTTTTTTAAATTTAGTTACATATTAATATAATTCAAATTTTATGTATTCTTTTAACAAATCTCTGTGTAAAAGGTATCTACAGGACTTACAGATTTTTTTTGTTTCCGAAGAAATATTTTTGTCTGTAAAATTTTGGTACCTAACAATAAATGTTTGCAGATTTTTGTTTTTTAGTGAATTTTCTTTAAAAAATTTCACTAATGAAGAGATCCCGACTTTTGAATTTTGAAAAAAATTCTTCAAATGAGCGCTAATTAGGCCCCCCAGAGCACATATCCGGGGTCAGTGTGAATTTATATATATATATATACATATATATATATATATATATATATATATATATATATATATATATATATATATATATATATATGTGTGTGTGTGTGTGTGTGTATCACACCGATAACTCAAAAGATAATGGGCCGATTTTAATTAAATTTGGTGAATAAATTCCCTTTGAAAATGGCTTGGATAAGTTCGTTAGCCAGGAAATTCTGCCCAGGTTTTCCCGGAAAATTTTGTGTTTTCTTTCGAAAAAAAATTATATATCTCCGGAATTAACAAAGCAACGGCTTATCTCCTTATAGGTAAGTTAGCTACCAAAATTTAGCTCTCTAGGTCAAAAGACAAAAAAGTTATAGGCATTTAAAGAAAAATAAATTGGGGTTTTCCTCAAAACGTCAAAGTTGCGATTTAAAACGTCAAAATCGGCATTATTTAGGCAAATAACTTGAATCTAATACGGGCTATGGAAATCAAATGTCTCAAGAAGGATGTTTTACAAACCCTGAAGTCTTAGTTTCAACCGTCATTGTCCTTCATTTTACTAAAATGTTTCCAGAAAATTCATTTCAAATAGACCCTTTCTCTGATGCTTGGCAGTAGTCTTAGCTATAGAGTTTATCGTTTAATGGTATATAATTTTTGTCGAATTTTCGTAAAAATCAATGAACCTCAATATATTCGTTATTATGCAAGATATGAAAAAAATTGTATATATTAATTATAGGGTGTCTTTAGCTACATCTTAAAAAATATTTCTACAATCACAGGGTGGCCGATAAGTGTTTGGTGATACAAATTTTCTTTTTTTAAATCAAACACGCCTTATGTTATTGCATTTTTACATTTTCCATCGAAATATAATGCATGTTTGTAAGAAAGAAATTCTGGATGCAGCAAGTGCGTTATGGTAGCGAATTTTGATCAAATGCTTCATATTTGAATAGCCCAATTTGGTATTAACCTATAAGGGTGACCAAGAAACGAGTTTTTCCGGGAACAGTTTAAGTCTACTTTTGGAAATTTTTGTACATTTTCACACAATAAAGTTATTTTCTTGAAACATGGCACATTGCTTTTACTATATTATAGTTTATACTGGTAACCAAAATTGATGCCTGCTTTCTTAAAAAGAAAACACATATTTGCAATAAAAACATTTTAATAAAAATTCACTACCATAACGCACTTGCTGCGTCCAGAGTTTTTTCTTTTGTCGTTGAGAAGCTTTTTCTGAAAAACTATATCTTGGCAGGTGGGTCAATAGCTGAGAGGTTTGTTGGCCCGGAAAATCGGACCAGTTTTTTCGGGAACATTACTATACGGTTTTTTTTTTGAAAAATATATGTTCTTTTTCAACCACTAAAGTTATTTTGATGAAATATGCTATACTATTTCTACTATATGGGTTATACTGGTAACGAAATTAAATATCTGGTTTCATTAAAAAAAAATCATATTTGTTATTGAAAACGTTTTTATGACAATTCACTACCATAATGCACATGCTAGGTGGAGACTTTCTAAATGCTTCAGAGATACCCTAGTAAGCTGTAAATAATACATTTTAAATTAGGCCCTAGGTGTCAACTGTGGTCTTATAACCAAGTACATCTAATCTAATTTATGATTCTAAATATCTAATTCTGCATCCCTTTCGTTTTGGTAAAAAATTAATGAGGGTTTCATGGTTTCGAGTCGTGCTTTGTGGCTTGATATAAAGGCTAGGCGCTTAATTTGGCACATGCTGGTTCCGCCTAATCCGCATACAATATGAAAGGAGTTTTCAGCGAACGTTATGAATATGTTTCTCCAGCGTCGTTCGAATTTACGACTGTAAGTTTTCCAGCCTTTATTTAAAATTGATTAAAGGCGAACGTTAATAAAAACTGGTTTCATATATTTTGCTCTTCTCTTGCCCAGAAGCATACAAATCTTTTGCCGATATTGAATCCTGCAATATGAAACCATTAGAGTTTGATATTCTCTTAGAATAGAAATCTGTAGAACATCTTTCAATAAATGGTAGGTATCTTGATTAAAACTTTGTAAAAGTTAAGATAATATTCAAGTCAGATTAAAGATCCTATGTTAATGATTTTACACATTTAGTAAGATTGGAAATTTTATATATGTTGTGGTATTACTACTGCTCATTTAATTTCGCCTATTATATGTGGTTCTGACACAATTACCACCACATCGGTCGCGGTCTTTTCTGGAACATGAGAGATATCTGTCACCATAAAATAACTAAATGATTCCAATGAAGTAATAATTTCGTTTAATATATATATATATATATATATATATATATATATATATATATATATATATATATATATATATATATATATATTGTATTGATATTTGGAAATATCAAACTATATATATATATATCAGCTACTCAAGGTGTAGGTGTTTTCATATATCCAAGGAAGCCAAACTGTAGTACGGTTTTGCATCATTTGTCAAACAGGCATGTCAGAATAAAGATCTGCATTATAAATAGCATGTTAATCTAAAATTACACAATTCTCAAATAAATAAATGAAATAAAATATGAATTCAAAAACATAATCCTCAAGTAAGAAACAGAGCAACTGATTCTTAGATTAACCATAAATACAGATAAAATGTAATGAGAACAGATAAACATTCCAGTTTAATCAAATGTAAAAGACTTTGAAGCTACAATGAGACATTTAAAATTTAGTGAAATGTAGCGTGAAATCAAGACAAACTGTTAAATAAACAAAGAGGTGAAATTTATTATAAACAATAGTTAATAATAATTTGTTAGAAAAATTAGTTTAAAAGTAATTTGTTGGTTATATGAATGATTTTTGGAAATATCAAAGTGTATCTTAACCTGTTTAAATGTTGTAATATCCAAATGCCCATATTTAAAGTTTGAAAATTAGGTAGATATAATATTAAGAATGATTAAAATGGTTTTTTTTGTTGTTGATGTTTGTGAAATAATATTAAAATATGTCATGTAAATGAAAATAAGGTTCAGTGAATTTGACATTGTTATTGAACGCGAATTTAGTTTAAAGTTTTCGACGTGTACATAGACTAAAACATGTCTATGCTCAGAAATGATTTTTTGACAGTTTGAAATAAGTAGTATGCTTTGAATTCCACATCTGGCAGGAAGGAGAAAATAATTGAATAGCTCTCTTTAATTTGGATCGTCGTATGAAGAGGAGGAAGAACAGTTCAGCAAATAAATTAAATGAAAATAAGTATTTTCTTTGGCAAAGTAGCGTTTTAAATGTGTGGAAAGTGTAAAATAATAACTAGTGTACCTTTTAAGTAGAAAGGTAGTTGTAAAATGAGTGCTACAAGAAGAACATATATATCCAAATAACTGTTGTCACAGAAGACGCCGAATTTCAAAACAGAAGCATACAAAATGGCTGCCATAGAAACGAGACGACAATGAGCGGTTGTCAGGGAGATCATCTAGAAGTTTTAAGGTACCAAATTCTACATTATCTGGACAGGCCTGAAATTTCATTGCATTTCAAATATTTGAAAGAGTAAATTGAAATAATAATATTCAAACACAGACTATGTGAATGATAATTGGTACCAAATAAATGTACATTAATATTTAAGTTAGATAATAATATAAATAAGAAATTCATTCATATTTTTAAATTGAGCAATTTCGAAAAGCGCAAACAAATTTTCCATTGATAAAAAAGGAATTTTAAAATATAAATAAAAGAACTCGAGCCACTTTTATAATTTAATAAATAAGTAGGGGTGTTATAATTTGTCACATGTTTTGTTAAACTTTTATACATACAAACTGTTTAAGAATTAAATCAACAAAAGTATAATCAAAAGCAGTGTTGTTATTTGAGGAAGTTTATAAAAAAAATATATAGATACATATATTTGGTTAAATCATATAAAAGAAAATAAATTCACTACATACCCTAGAAGTATGGAGTCAATAGATGGGCAAATTTAAAAACAATCAAAAGGTTTTCAATATAATTAGCACCCAACAAAAGAATACAAAGAAAATTATACAAAATTAAGAACTAAGTAGAAATCAATTTAATTAATACCAAATTTAACAATTTATTAATATAGTTAACAACAAATAATATATATAGAAAAATAAATTTAAACACCCACATAAAATAAAAAAGAGAATCAAAATAAATGGCGCCCAACAGTGTGGCATTAAAATATAAATTAAAATAAAATATAACAAAAACAAGCATAATATTAGTATAACAAAATTATATATATATATATATATATATATATATATATATATATATATATATATATATATATATATATATATATATATATACAGGGTGTTTGGTTGGTCGAGTTTATTACAGGTCTATGAACTTCTAGTCCGAATTCCGAATTCGAAGGAAAAATCTGGGTTTGCCCATAAACCGTAATGTGAAATCCAGCCACACTACTTTTAAGCTTCCAGTTAAGACTGAAGCAACACGTCTTGGTTACTTTAAATGGAACACCCTTCATCTTATTACCTTTTTAGATTCCGCAGCGAATTCCGGTGCAAAACTTATAAATGGACTATATGTCAACAATGCGACGTGTTCGGGATATTAGAACATATTTAAAGTCACTACTTTGTCTAATGGGAGATATCTGCACTATTAAGCAAGTTTATAACTTCTGGCTTAAAGAGGAGATTGAGAAAGCGCGGTCCTATGTAAAGGTTGGTTAGTGTTTTCAGTAACTCATACAAAGCGTTCTATATTAACTGCCCAACTAGGACAGCTTGTTTTATTCTTCACTTGATAAAATGAAACCGCACTCCTATATTTTTCTGCTTAGTCTTTTAACTTTTAATTTCATCAAACAACTGGTCTTCTGTGCTGAAATTAAATTGGGTGTGGATGTGGAATATTGTTGACAAAAATGTCGCAATTTTTTTGCTAAAATAACGCAAAAAGTCTAAAAGTATATACAAAACTTGATTCTGGAATGAATTGGTTTTGTCTGTCGGTCTGTCGGTCGGTCGGTCTGTCGGCCTGTCGGCATGCACGTCCCTCTGTTAATAGGCACAATAACTTACGAATCAATTCAGATATTATCTTCAAATTTGGCATCCAGTTAGCACGCGACAAAGGAACGAAAAAAATTGTTTTTGGGTGACATCGCTTCAGGGGGTAAGGGATAAATAAGGGGTTCAAACTAGTCAATTACATAAAAAGATATAGACAAGTACAAACATAAAAGTAAAGCAGGCTGCACAGCTGAGCAGAACTCCTCGAGAACATCTGAACATATGAAATTCAGAAAGAACAGGACATGAATGCCATATTTGGGTTAATGCTTTAAAATTTCCTGTCTCAATTACAGAAAGATGCTATATGAAATGTTGTCAAAGTTTGGCTTTTCATCATTGTCGTCAGCATACCAAACAGAAGCTCCATAAACAGGAAGGCACGAACATCACAAGACTTGAAGTATTGTACAGACACAACACATAACAGGGGTACACCACAATACCTGTATTGAAGATTGGGTAATATTTCACACCCTGCTTTCTAGGCGGAAAGCGAGATTTTCACTTCGAGAGGGACTTTTACGATACTCACGTCTAGAGTGGCTGTGAGGCCTATAGAGAACCGAGCACTAATTGCTACGGAGATGAGCGGTGCGAGTATCACCTTGAGAGTTTTCTTGTATATTCATTACTCACGCCGAGAGTGGCTGAGCGAGAATTATAAAGAATGGAGCACTGAGAACTACTGACCGAGAGGGGCGGTACGAGTGTCATCTTGAGAGATGCTTACATACACATACTTTCTTTAGACTATTAAGACCGAGAGTGAGTTTGACGCCAAGTGACTGACAACAGACTAGCGACCATCACGCTCTCTGTGGCGAAAACGTAAACTGATAGCGCTGGGAAATTTGGTTTACTAGAAATTATTCAGCTGGCCTGAACACACAACACCAGTCAGCAAATTCCCTCAGGGCTCGTCCGCCTCTTTGCCGCCCCGACAGCACCACAGCCTTTGATTTATTGTGCATGCCCTTTGTCTCTACTTCACCCATTCTAAAATCATTGTACCTAGAACTAGTCTGCACAGCAATCGGTAGGGTCAACTTTTATATTGCTCTGTCTCCGGTCTAGACTGACCGTAGATCAGTTGCCTTTGGCGGTCCAGAGCTTTACACTCGCACAAGATGTGCTGGGATGATTCCTCTCCCTCGCCGCAGAGTCTGCATGCCAGGTCCCTCTCAAACCGCCCCATTTTATGCAGGTGTTTCTTGACGGCCAAGTGTCCTGTAATGCTTCTGAGCCTTTCTCTTCTAAGATTTAGCAGCTCCACAACTCTCTTTGGACTGGGTTGCCCAATCAATGACTTCCCGTGTTGAGCCCTGGACAATCTGCCCAGTATGCCTTGTGCTGTTCCCTAACCCAGGACTTGATGATTCCCCTCGCCGTGCTTTTCGATACGCCCAGGTCCGGTTCTGGTCCCACAAATGGTTCTGCTGACCCTCTCTTCGCCAGACTGTCAGCTTCTTTTGACCCCCCGAGTGACCCGGAACCCAGATGAAGGTGACCTAATTCTGCCCAGCCAGGTCGCTCGTCTCGTCTCGTCTCGGCATTCATTTACCAGCGGTACAAACTCTATTAAGTTTAGTAGCCAATTCCTCACTTTTGTCAGCTGAAATTACCACAGATGTATCGCCAGCATATACAATAATGCAACCATAGCTAATATGCTTAGGCAAGTAATTAATACAACTTAGAAACATCAGTGGGCCCTAAACTGGTCTCTAAGGAACACCCAAATCAACTTCACGAATATCTGAAGCAATCTTGTTTACCTCCACATATATCTTTCTATTACACATGTACGACATAAGCCAGTCCAACATATTCCCACGCAACCCCGCAGCAAAAAACAAAGGACGTTCCCTATCCAGATCAAGAGTATCAAACGCCCTTGACAGATCAAAGAGAATAGACGCTGCATACTTACTCTTATTGACTTATGCACTAATATATTTTACAAATTCAGAGGCCGCACTTTTCGTTCGCCTACCTGAACGAAACCTATGTTGGCTGTCCACAAGAATGCTGTAATTGTTGATAAACCCCTAAAATACGATTAGACATCACTTTTTCAATTACTGTTGTAATTATAGTTAAAATCGTGATGGTTCTATAATCTTCGATCAGAAATGCGTCACCAGCTTTAAACAGCAAACTTACCTTCCCTATATTTACTAGGTCTGGACATTGGCCCTTCATTACGGATAAATTTATTATATAGGCCAATAGTGTCTCAGCTATGTGTTCGGCAACAACAGCCTTGACAATCTTAGTAGATATACAGCCCACCCTGGCCGAACTACTACACCCAACCCTGATATTATAGTTTTATTTGAGTGGCACTTACTAGAAGAGAGTTAAATGAGTTTAAAAACAGGTCATAATAGAAGCATATTCATCACTAATATCTATAATTATCCCTTCGTTAATCTTGTGGATGTGTTTCTTAGCCAACCCAATTTAACCAATTTTTTTGAAGAACAAGTTTTGTTATTGTTCCTGATTCGAAATGTTCCTATGATTTACGACCATAACGCACTTGCTGTGTTGGGACTTTCTAATTTGATTCATTTAACTATCGTATGTGGAAAAAGCCTTCAAAAGTGCGGCTAATCTGGACATAAAGTTTTTAAAGACATTGTATATATATATATATATATATATATATATATATATATATATATATATATATATATATATATATATATATATATATATATATATGTGTGTGTGTGTGTGTGTGTGTGTGTTTGTTTCTTTAACGTCGGCCTATTTCCGCGACTATGGCCAATCACCGACGCCAGGGAGCAGTTTCGCCTCACTATCCTGGAAATTTTGCCGAACCCCCGCCTTCCTGTAAGGAAGCTGGGGATCTTTAACGTGCCCAACATTGCATGGACACGGGACCGACGGCTTTACGCCCCCTACGAAGGGCGGAACGTGCAGACATTCAACTTGCTCAGATATAATGATAGAACCTCGGTTGATGTTAATGTTACAGTTTGTACTGAAAAAGTGAAAGAACAACCCTGGGACCGAACCCAGTACCCTTCGGTTCAGAGGCCCACGTTCTTGCCCCTGAACCACCGAGGCTCTTATTGTCTATATATACATAATATGTATTCATTAAATTCCAAACTTCTTATTTAATTAAATACACATCAAACATCAAAAGAAGTTAGAAAGCAGCATTCTCAAAAGAGCACAATTCACTGTTGGATCGTAATTAATTTTATTACATCCGTAACTTGTTTTTTAAGAGCTAAAAATAAAATTTATGCTGACAAATATGAGAGCTGCATTGCAAAAAAAAGTAATTATAAAATTCTCTTCATTACACAGGCTTTTTTTGTTGTCACTTTTCAACATTAAATAAATCTAATTTAAAAGGGCCACAGGAGAATTACAGATGGAAGAATTATAAATTACAACCCACAGCTGTATTAAATTTGTTTTCATATTATTAAATACTGCTCAGTTATATTAAATCTTCACGTAAAAATTTTACATTTACATTTATCATGAAACTTATTTTATTTCGCGTTAAAGAAAAAAGCCTGGACGCAGCAAGTGCGTTATGGTAGTGAATTTTCATAGAAATAATCTGTCACAAAATATTTTATTATAACTTTTTTTCTTGTAACATAGAAATCTAGATTTTAGTGTGTACTTTACTTTTTATATCGTAAACCTACGTACCAAAGTTGGTTATTATAGCTTTTTTATTTTTTGAGATAAATTTTTTTTTTCGAATGAAAACTCAAAATTTTTCCGGAAAACCTCGTCCGATTTCCCTAATTAAAGAAGTTATCCAAGCCATTTACAAAGGGAAGGTACATGCTAAATTTTATCACAATCGGACTATTATGTTTTGAGATAAAAAAAAATTTCGAATGAAAACTCAAAATTTTCCCGGACAACCTCGTCCGATTTTCCTAACTAACGCACTTGTCGAAGCCATTAACAAAATGAAGGTAGATGCCAAATTTTATCAAAATCGGCCATTATTTTTTGAGTTATCGGTGTGATACCTACATACATATATATATATATATATATATATATATATATATATATATATATATATATATATATATATATATATATATATATATATATATATATATATATATATATATATATATATATATATAAATAAACATAAAAAACTGACCCCGGATATGGGTTCTAGGGGTCCTAGTTTGCAATTTTTTTTTTCAAAATTCATAAGTCGGGATCTCCCCATTAGTGAATTTTTTCTACGAAAATTCATTAAAACGGGTTTTTCTCAATTAGAATTAAAAATATAAATCTTTTAACCAAATAATGATTTATGATCAGCCTTGTTAGTTCAGAGGTAAGAACGTTTATCTCTTAAGGGTCGTCGGTTCGAATCCTAGTAGTAGCATGGGTATACATTTCATTTTGTCAGTACAATAACACACACTACAAAAATAAGTTTTTTTTACTGTGTATGAGCAAAGCCTGCGTAAAAGAAACAGCCTGATAAGTGAGGATTTGACCCTGTGATGATCACTGATATATACACTTGGAGAATGCAAAAAAGGGCTAGTTTAATTTTTAGTGAATTTTCTTTAAAAAAAAATCACTAATGTATCACACCGATAACTCAAAAAAATGATAAGCCGATTTTGATCAAATTTGGTACTTTTAAAAGTGGCTTGGATAAGTTCATTAGTCAGGAAAATCGGCCCAGGTTTTCCCAGAAAATGTTGTGTTTTCTTTCGAGAAAAATTTATATTTATGTAAATAACAAAGTAAGGGTAAGTAAATTTGGTGTACTGTTTTCCGTCATAATGAGTATTCTATGTACCAAAATTCAGATCTCTACATTAAAAGACAATAAGTTAGATGTAAATTAATTTTTTTTAAATAATGAAATCTGATTGAAGAAAGTTAAAACGTCAAAATTCTGAATTATGGTAAGAGTACGAATATGAGTGAAAAATACGACAATAAATGACTAACAAGCTCCTTGATATGTGTCTAAGTTTATTTAGTTATGAGCAAAAAATCCATTGTAAATCAAAATTGTTTTAGTCGTCTCCGACATAAAAAGTTCTAATCTGAGTTAGTGACTTTACTTTTTATCAATTTGTTTTTAATCTCATTTCATTTTACCTATATCTAATCAGATTGCTGGTATTTAGATGGATTTTTTAGCGAGTTTTTGTATAAAAAAACAATCTGGTAAAGAGGAGATGAACGTTTTAAGACTTAATTGAATTTGAATAGCATATCTGGTTTGTTCTTAGTGAAACTGTTCCATATTTAAAACAATCGTAGGCTTTTCCCGTGGCTTCACAAGTGCCTGTTTTAGTAAATTTTCTGAAAACAAATCACAAATGAGGAGATCCCGACTTCTAAATTTAGAAAAAAGTTATTGAAATGAGCTAGAACTAGGCACTCTAAAACCCATATCCATGGTCAGTTTCAATTATATATATATATATATATATATATATATATATATATATATATATATATATATATATATATATATATATATATATATATATATATATATATATAGCTAATAGTTTAACGGTGTATAATTTTTAGCTAATTTTCGTAGAAAATATTCATTAATGAGGAGACCGAGACTTTTGATTTTTAAAACGATTTCTTCAACTAAGGACAAACTAGGCTCCCTAGAATCTATAACCGGTTTAATTTCTGTTTACATATACACAGGGTGACGCATTTCTACGGAAAAGCTCAATATAATTCTTATTATGCAAGATACGAGAACAAATTTTATGCGTTACTTATAGGTGTATTGAGCTACATCTTATAAAATGATTGTTTTGACAATCACAGGATGGCCTATAAGTCGTTGGTGATACCTACAATTTTTTTTGAACATTCCTTATTGGATTTTTGCATTTTCCATCGAAATATGATGCATGTTTGTAAAAAAAAATTGAGGCGCAGTAAGTGCGTTTTGGTAGCGAATTTTCATCAAATGCTTCAAAATTCGATAACTCAATTTGCTATTAACCTAAGGTTCTTCGGCTGTGAAACGAGTTTTCTCGGAAACATTTTAAGCTTATTTTCGAAAAATTTTTGTACATTTTCAAGCAAGTTATTTTGATAAAATATGGTACATTGTTTGTACTATATAGGTTATACCGGTGACCAAATGGTGCTTGCTTGCATTAAAGAGACATATTTTCTATTAAAACCATTTTTATAAAAATTCTTTTCCATAGCGCACTTGCTGCGTCCAGATTTTTTGCAAATAGATTAACACAGTTTGCCATAAGTAAAAGTAAATATAGCAGAGAATCAGAGTTCATTGAAAATGGGGCTAAACATAACGGATACTCGGTTTGCTTAGTGGAAAAAGTGATTAATAGACGCAGAACAAAGAAAATGTTAGCGGAACCCACGATATTCAGAAAAGGTAAAGCAAAGCTGTTATTATATTATTACGAATCAAATAATGGACATATTTACATGGACTGATAGTAATTTAAAAATGAAAAGAATGTGCATTCAAAGTAGCATTTTTTTTTGAGGTGGAAGGGTCGAGGCTCATTAAGCTTCATCAGCAATGGTGACGTCGCTCAGAAGGTTTGGTAGAGTATCCATGTCGTCGTCGTCGTCTTCTTCCTAAATTAATATTGTGACTCCGTTGTTGCAATTGCCGTTGAAATTCGGACATGTGACAGAACAGTTCAACGATACTTTTTTACAGCCACACCTTCCACTGTCACATCCTTTCGTGCATCGGCAGAAATCATTTTAAAGATTATGCCAAGGGAGAATCTAACTCTGGGAATTTCGGAACAAGTTGCAATAGTTGGCCATTCCTCCTCTCCCAACCCCACTGCGGTGCCGCACTATTAGATTTCAGCCCTAACCCCAGTTGTACTTGGTGGTACCTTTGCAAGGCATGCTGACCAACAGCTCCTTCAGTTAAAGGGAGAATTGAGAGATCAGTCTTTATTTTTTGAACTGCTCGACAAAAGCTTCGTTGCGGAACTCGTTGAGGAATCTTTCTGTGGCTGGAGCGACATACCACGAGAGTACTCATGATCCCAGCTCTCCAATGAAGTCAGTATAAGAAAAGCAACTGGCAGATACCTCAGCATCAACCGGCACCTTATACGATTTTCAACTTCTGGTACATGTTGACAAAACCCACTTTACTCTCTTGCAATACGCTGCGGATGTTATGTTACAGCCTGTGAATGCATGTAAGAATAACAAACGGGTAATGTCCTTAATATTTAACTCCTGCTGCAGCTGTTGCGAGAAATATACACTCGTCTTGACCTTTCCTCTTCCAGGTTTTACCACCAGAATGTTGCGATCAGTTGAGATTTTGGCTACCACGAGAACAGCCAAGCCGACGTCCTCTTCAATAACAGCAACCGAGGAGTTTTGCGATTTGTTGATAGCCGTCCTCACAATATCACCTTCAGCATCACTTGAAGCTTGAAGCGTATTTATCCCCTTTTTCTGCAGCTCCATCATCAGTAGGTTTATTAGCTGACTCTTGTTATGAAAGTTGGAAAGGAGGCCCTCTTGTTTGACTTTAATTTCACTTACCAAACTAATATTAATGTCCAAACATCTCCTGAGTCGATATCGTCAATTCTGTTCAGCTGCTTTTATGCTCTCTGATGTGTCAATGTACCCATTTAAAGCCACTGTACAACCTCTCCTATGAAAATGGGTCTTCAGAAATCTAACGTAACCATTACAAATTGTTGACGAAGTTGTTTTTTTCTTTTCCAAACAACTTGGTGGACTAGGAATCCCCTTCAACAACAAATTCAGAGGTAGTTAAATCAACGTCCTTAACATATTGCTTTAAGAGTGTGTACTGTGTAAATTTACTATGTGAAAACTGGAACCTGTGATGAGCACTGATAAGTACACTTGGAGAACCCAAATCACCACAACACATATTTTAATGACCTTACCATCGTTTCACTAACCACGTTAGTATCATCAGTGGATGAAAAATTGTAAACTAAATTAACAGCTTCAATGTATTTATAACCTACCTAGATAGACGAACTAAGCGGAAGGAATGGATAGTAGTTGGAGACCCATCGTTTGTCTATTGTGTCTATATTGCACGGACGAGGTCAACGACCTTCTTTAATCTTCTAGTTGACAAATGTATGAGCTTTTATCTAATTTAAAGGATAATGGGCTTAAAATGAAAGGTACCGCATTATTTAAGGAACTTCACGTGCTTTCTTGATATATCAATTCACTACGTGAATATTGGAGCCCGAGATGGGCACCGACAAGCACATCTAGCTAACAAACTAATAACTGACACATCTTTGTTAAGCCAAAAACGACTATTTCATACACAATGTTAACTTTAACAGAGGATGAACATTCCAACTACAATTCTACATTAAAACAAGTATTTATGTTGATTTATTATTCTACATAAAAACAAGTATTTATATCGATCTTTTAGATACAAAGAAAAACGAACCCGACATTTCAGTGGATTTGTAGGAAGCTTTGTACAAAGCCACATGACGGGTATTTATGAGATAGGTTGCAGATACTGTAATCATAAATACGTGGGTCAAATCAAGAGTAACAAACCCGCCAGATATCGTGAACATCTCGCACATTTACGATATGGTACGGTAGACAGATCATGTGTGGCACAACATATATGGGATAATAATCACCACATTGACAAGGAAAATTTGAAACTTGTCAAAAATGTTAGACATCAAACTATGCTTGATGCTTAAGAAAGCGTATATATATATATATATATATATATATATATATATATATATATATATATATATATATATATATATATATATATAAATACGTCACCATGTACCCAACTTCTATAAGTGACATTAGTACATTTCACAGTGACCCTGTTATAGAGAAAGGCATTGACCAGACATTGCTTAGTTTCAATTATTAAGTTAAAGTACAATAAACTATAAAATGTATAATAATCATTTTACTTAGTATGCATATTTTACTTGCGACTGCTTAACGTTGTTGCGTTAACAGTCGGTATTTGAAACTAATATAGTTCACATCTACTTGCTTTGTTCACTTCCATTTTATATTAATATTATTAGAATAGTAACACACTGTATTGTTTCCCTAAAATAAAGTTCTATTTTTATGGAAACTTAAGTTTTGTGTTACCTAATTGGCGCTGCGTGAACATGATACCAAAACGGCATTAAATATAATAATCGCCGGTTTATTTCAATAATTTATTTGGCATTAAAGAACCGAAAAATTAACAGTGTTTCAAACGCTCCAGTTTCAAACATTGTATCAACATCAAGTGACCAAAAGTTATCCAAGTTCCAGAAAAACTCCAAAAGAAGGCCTGTTAGGAGATGAATATCCTGTGAGTACCTTCCTTTATCTGTCACTGTGAATTTATGATTGCATCTCTTGTATTTTCAAGCATTTTTGCTTCGAAATACCTTGTCAATAATTAGTATTAAATCTACTGTATTTTCAAGCATTTTTGCTTCGAAATACCTTGTCAATAATTAGTATTAAATCTACTGTATTTTTCAAACATTTTTGCTTAGAAATACCTTATCAATAATTAGTATTAGCTATCGTATTTTCGAACATTTTGTTTCAAAATATTTCAAAAATTATTTATGTTAAATCCCACGTATTTCCAAACCATCTTGGTTCGAAATACTTTAAGATATTAAAGAGTTCTTACGTTAATATTTTATTAATAAATTAAAATCAGATAAACCTATTTAGCAATAATACTTTTATATTGTGTATCAGCTTATTTGAAGATTTAAGTAGAAATAACGTTTAAAAATTAATTATACCCGATATCTGAAAAATATTAATTCGACAAAAAAATAATAAACTATTTTAGTCATCATGTCACATAATAAAGGCGACATCTCCTTGTTATCTCAGGCATCTATGATGATCCCAGAATACAGTGGAGGTTGTAGACATTTAAATTATTTTATTAGACAATGCGAACTGTTTATTATAAATTACAAAAAAGAGAGTACAGAACAAGATGCTGAGCATCACAATAGAATCATACTCGAATTTATTAAATCAAAAATTGTACAAGATGCTCGAGATATTTTATTATCTCTAGAAACTAGTTCATGGGAAAATATTAAAAATGGCCTTATGGCACAATATTCAGACCCACGCTCTGAAAATCTCTTGTTAACAGACCTCACTACCTGTTATATGACAAAAAATCAAACAGTTTTAGAATTTCATAGCAAAATTAAAGAAAAATTGAAAGCACTTTCTGAGAATATCGAATTACAGGATTTAGGTACCGAAATTAAAATTTATAAGAAAAATTACTTTACTGAAATGGCTGTAACATCATTTAAAGTCGGCATACTAGAACCGTATTTTAGTCATTTAAGACTAGTAAATGTAACAAGTTTAGAAACGGCTTTACTTGAGTGTCACCGCATAGATAACGAAATAAAACAAGCAGATTTCATAAATAGCTTAAGAAATAAATCACATCCTTCTTCACAAAAACAACCCCTAACATTTTTAGAAAAAATTGCTTTACCAAAAAGACCGTTACCTCAACAAAATATTAATTTCGTAAATAGATTTCAACAACCACCCTTTTTACGACAAAGACCTAATTTCCCCAGTAAACCTATATCCAATTTGAGAGCTCTACCACAAAATAAAATTTCTCCGACAAATAGTCAAGTTTTCCGCCATCAGCCGCCTCAAAATTCATCTGTATTTAACAGAACAAAAAATACTTTTTCGACACCCCCACAAAGATAAAATCGACAATTTGATCAAACTACACCCATGGAAATATGTAATCTAGAATATCCGAATCAAGAAATGACAGATTATGTATCTGACGAATTACAACCCGAATATTATTTGCAATGTGTCGAAAACGAAAACTTTAATGATTATTCCGGAAATAAGCCAGAAAATCTGGATTTTCAGGAAGAAGCCTCGGAAAATCCTTTGTCACCCTAGATATAAACAATATTATGACACTACCCAAATTACCGTTTTTGGTCCTGCCATCTTTAAATTTGAAAATTCTTCTGGACACGGGAGCTTCAGACAGCATAATAAATCCGGGCCCTGCATATGAATTTTTTTCAGAGCACATTTTCAAAAAGCCCTTTTCCGTAAAATCTGTAGGAAAAATTACAAAAGGAAATGATAATGTCAGATACCCCCTGTTAAAAGAATACGGCATAAATTTTCCATTTTCATTTAGAGTAATAAAATGGCATGAGAGGTTTGATGCTCTTATAGGTTCCGAAGACTTTAAAAAATTAAAAACCAAACTAGATTATGAAAAAAGAACCGTAAAATTTAAAGAAATTGAATTACCTTTTTATATTAAAATAAATCCCCTAAATTTTCAACCCTTTTCACAAACTTGTACTACCCATATTCAAATACCTGTAAATATTGAAGACGGGACAGTTTTAATTCCAGAAATGGAAAATGAATTAGTTCATATACCAGAATCCATAGCTGAAGCTATATCTGGGTTTTGTTCTATACCATGTACAGTAAAAAATAAGTCACAAATCGCTGAAATTAACTTTACAGAACAAATTGAAGTAGAACCCATCCAAAATTTTGAAGAAACACCTAAATTTCCCAACTCAGTTCAAGTCGACGTGAGACAACAATTGAGAACTGACCATCTCAATTCTGAGGAAAAACAAAAACTATTTAAATTATGTCATTAATATCGAAATATTTTTTATCACGAAAACTCGGATCTTACATTTACAAATGCTATTAAACATCATATTAGAACTCGCGATAATGATCCCATACATGTAAAATCTTACAGGTATCCATATCACCTAAAAATTGAAATACAGAAGGAAATTCAAAAATTATTAGACAATAAAATTATTAGGCCCTCTACCTCTGCTTTTTGTTCGCCCGTTTGGATTGTCCCAAAAAAGTTAGATTCCTCGGGAAAGAAAAAATGGCGATTAGTCATTGACTACAGAAAACTCAACGAAAAAACGATACTCGAAAAATATCCCTTACCTAGAATAGAGGAAATCTTAGACAACTTAGGAAAGTGTACATACTTTACTACTCTCGATTTAGCTCAAGGGTTTCATCAGATTGAATTAACCCCTGAAAGCATTGAGAAACCAGCCTTTAGCGTGAACAATGGGCATTACGAGTATGTTAGAATGCCCTTTGGTCTCCGGAGTTCGCCCTTAACCTTCCAACGCGTAATGGATAATGTTTTTAGAGAATTTCTGTACAAAAACTGCTTTGTTGATATGGACGACATTGTAATATTCTCCAAATCCCTTCAGGAACACCTTATCCACATTAAACAAGTATTTCAAAAATTACAAGATGTTAACTTAAAGGTACAGCTAGATAAATCAGAGTTTCTTAGAAAGGAAGTTGAGTTTTTAGGCCACGTCATCACAATTGACGGCGTAAAACCAAATCCAAGCAAAATTGAATGCATAAAAAATTATCCTATTCCGAAAACACAAAAACAAATAAAAACCTTCTTAGGACTTGTTGGCTATTACAGGAGTTTTATAAAAAACTTTGCCAAAATTGTTTATCCCCTCACAAAATGTCTAAAGAAAGATCCTACTCTTAACTTTAATGATCCAGAATACGTCAATGCATTTTCGCAGGCTAAAGAACTTATAATAAATTCACCCGTCCTAACATCCAAATTTTGATAAAGAATTTCATCTGACAACCGACGCAAGTAATATAGCGTTAGGAGGCGTATTGTCTCAAGACAATAAACCTATTGCATTTTACTCTAGAACGCTTAATTCAGCTGAACGAAATTATAGCACTATTGAAAAGGAATTATTATCAATAGTGGAAAACACTAAACATTTTAGACCTTATCTTTTCGGACGAAAATTTACTATAGAAACAGACCATAAACCTCTAGTTTGGCTTTTTTCGATAAAAGAACCAAATTCCCGTTTAGTTAAATGGAGGCTTAAACTAGAAGAATTCGACTATGAAATAAAGTACAAAAAAGGAAAGGATAACGTTGTAGCAGACGCCCTTTCAAGAACAGAAATCAATGCGGTAGAAGATGATATAGATCTTGTGTCCCTTTTAGGCAACGCGGACCCTTCAGAACTAAGAGTTCTGGATGACCTTATAGAATTAGGAATCGACCCTCAACCTGACCAGAATAATAGCGAATCTCAAACCCAACATACTTCTTTAGAAAATCCTGTATTTTGCTTACCTATATCGGAAGGCCCAATCAATCATTTTAAAAATCAAATTTTAATTTATCACGGATCGGAAAAACGTGAAATAACTACAAACCTTTTTAAAAATAAACAAATCAAAATATATTTACAAGAAGGTCATGAACTACAACAACTTAACACATTATTTAAAGAAAAAAATCAATCCGTCTAATGTATACGGTATCTTATTCGAAACCCAAGAAATCGAGAGATTATTTATGTTAGTAGCCTCAGCTCTTTTTAACAGTTCAGTAAAAATAATAAAATGCAATAAACAAGTCGAAAATATTACATCAACTACCGTACAGAAACAAATTATTCAAAATTACCACCAAAATAACCACAATGGCATTAACGAAACTTACGAACAGCTTAAATTAAATTACTATTGGCCCAACATGAAAAAATCCATAAATGATTTTATAAACAAATGTGACATTTGTCTGCAAACCAAATATGAGCGACGACCCTATAAATTACCCTTTTCCGGACCCTTGTTAGCCAAAAGACCTTTTGAAGTAATTCATGCAGATGTGTTCAGTTTTGAGAACCATAAATTTCTTACGATAATAGACTTGTTTAGTAAATATGCACAAGCTTATTACATTAAAGATACAACAGCTCTGACGATTTTTAAGTAAACTCAGACACTATTTCTCTCATCATAATTACGTTTCAACCCTCGTATGTGACTCTGGCAAAGAATTTGATAATGCAACCCTTAAGGAATACTGCGACCTATTTAACATAAAATTGCACATAACTACTCCTCAAAACCCAAACTCAAACTCCCCAGTTGAACGACTTCACTCAACTATATTAGAAAAATTAAGAACAATGAAGTTGGAGAATCCGTTAGAAAAACCTATTGATCTTATGATAACCTGTATTTTAATATACAATCAATCATTTCACTCATTAACAGGTCATAGTCCCTTTTCCCTTCTCTACGGCCCTTATGACAAACTTGAACTTATAGACCCCCATAAAACATTGTATGAAGAATATAACCATAGAAGACTTAAAGAAATATTACCCTTTTTCGATCAAATATACAAAAAATCTAAAGAAAAGTCAGAAACTATTCTTAGAAAAAGAAATGAAAATCGTAATGAGATACCGCAAATACAAACTGAACAAGTAGCTATTAAAGTACCTTATGTAAAGAAAACTAACCCTTTATATAAAATTTATCATAATCCAGTTCAAGTAAATCAAAACAAATTAGTTTTACCTGATTCCCAAAAGAAAACAGCCCATTTGAAAAATGTAAAAAGAGTGAAAAAGACATTTTCTTTGCAGGAACATCATCCCCCTGATGATGGCCCTCAGCCAGGTCCATCAACTAGAAGTTAAACCCATAATCACTAACGGATACTTTAAAGATTATATAGGTATAGCTAGAATAATTAATCACTATCATAATTTCTACTTTTATTTTAATGTATCGGTTTTAGAAAATAATTATCGGGTGTTGACAAACAATACTATAAAAATTAACGAAAATTATGGCACTGCTATTAACAAGGAATATGTACAGATGCTTAATGACCAAGTTTCCAAAATTAACCTAGAACTTGAGAAATTAACGCACTCCAGAACGAAACGCGGGTTAATAAACGGAGCAGGGTCGCTGATCAAAACCATAACCGGAAATCTCGATCAAGACGATCTCGATAAAATAAACAAACATTTAAACACCTTATATTTAAATCAAGGTGAAATGATGACTCAACTAGACTCTCTAAATTCATTTGCACATATAATTACAGAAAGATTTGTAGAAGAACAAAAAATAATTAACAAAAATCTTCAGATGATAGCTGACAGATTTTGTGAACTAGCGAACATGGAAAAAAGGAGTTTCATTCAATATCAAATCTCATTAGCCTAAAATTTATTAGAAAGTGTCAAAATTATTCAAAGAACTATATCTCTTAGCTTTAATGAAATTACAAACATTGAAATATTTACCTGGAAGGTAATTTTATATTAATATTATTAGAATAGTGACACACTGTATTGTTTCCCTAAAATAAAGTTCTATTTTTATGGAAACTTAAGTTTTGTGTTACCTAATTATATATATATATATATATATATATATATATATATACATATATATATATATATATATATATATATATATATATATATATATATATATATATATATATATATATATATATATATATATATTATATATATATATATATATATATATATATATATATATATATATATATATATATATATATATATATATATATATATATATATTAATTAAATACACAACGTCATTTAATCGTGCGGCACCTTTGATTTCAAGCCCCTTATTCTCACTTTGCATTTGACAAGCTAAGCACTCCTAATCTGTCGGGCAGAATAATAAAGGATTGTCAATAACTTGGCCGGTGTATACAGATGCTAGACTCTACGGTGTGTTCGTGACTTAAAAATCCCCTTTCATTTTTCTTTGTATCTAAAATATCGATATAAATAGTTGTTTTTATGTAGAATAAGAAATCAATATAAATACTTGTTTTTATGTAGAATTTTAGTTGGAATATTCATCGTCTGTTAAAGTTTACGTTGTGTACGAACCAGTCGTTTTTTCTTTAACAAAGATGTGCGTCAGTTGTTGGTTTGTTCGCCAGATGAGCTTGTCGGCTCCCATCGTCGGCTCCAATATTCACATAGTGGATTTATTGATCAAGAAAGAATGTGATCTTCCTTAGATAACGCGGTATCCTTCATTTTAAGCTCATTATCATTTAAATTAGATAAAAGCTCATAAATTTGTCAACTAGAAGATTAGAGTAGTTGGTCGACCTCGTCCGTACAATATAGACGCAGTAGACAAACGATGGGCCTCTGACGACTATTTTCACCTTCGGCTTTGTTTGTATACCTAGGTACGATATAAATACACTGTAGCTGTTAATTTTGTTTAGAATTTTTTATCCACTGATGATGCTAACGTGGCTAGTGAAACGATCGTAAGGTCGTTAAAAGATGTGTTGTGGTGATTTGGGTTCTCCAAGTGTACTTATTAATGTGTAAAGTGCTGACTATCTGACTTTCTAATTCCACTTTAGTGGTAGAATGCCAGGGTGCAGGGAGCTAGTTCATATCGCATATAATTCTTCAAATCCTCGTCAGATTTCTTGGTAATAGAGATTATCTCAAAAATCATAAATGGATCCACGACAACTTTTTCATTGTTAATTTTGATTGTTGAAATTATTTACGATAGGGGAGGTGCGCGATCTTTCCATGGCAGTTTGATATTTGTGAATGACAAGTTTTATATTTTTGCCATTGATCGTTTTTAATTAAAATTTAAAGTATAGTTTTTTTTTATTCTAATAAGTATTGTTGCTATTCATCCTGATAGTAGATTACAGCAGTTAAACGCAGCAGCATCTCAACAAACCCATTTCTGGAGGAATATCGAAACGATGTGTACATGTTATAAATTCTACAAATTTTGATTGGTTGAAGATAAAGTAGCAAAGATGTATATCAAACTAAATTTTCTATAAAATTACTACTAAACATATTTTTTGAATTCCCAGAGCTTTTTGAGAGATACGTTATTGAAAATCGATAATTTTTACTAAAATCATTTTTACCTCACTCTTTTTGTCACACATTTGCTTCTAGTGCCTTCTACCATCGCTTTTCACAAAAAATGTCACACACTAAGTTGATGAGCATTAGCTTTCCTTTAATTAGCTTTGATGTTTATTTGGAAAATATTTTTCTACAGTAAACCTTTACCAATATGTAAGCAAAACACCAAAAAATTCAACCTTTCCACCCGCCTTGGACTCACCCACAGGGGCGGTGATTTTCAGCATGCTTACGTTATAACTATTCCTAGCAAAGCCCTGAAGTCGAAAATTCTCGTATATTATATGCACTTTACAATGCATTCGCTGACTGGACTAATTTAGACTGAATCAAAATCACTTTTACTACACAGCAGTTGCTGACCTGACCTGACCTGAGCGCTTTATCAAATTGTAAAATAATAGAATAATTCATTTGCAAACAACAGCAGGTTCTTTGACAGTTAACCTGATGTTATCATAAAATATTAGATTTTAAAAGCTTCTTTAGAAAGAGCACTTTTATCGCAAATTCTCTTCGGGAATATCGCCCATGCCATGAACATAATGGATACAACTTTTTATAACTGTAAGAGGAAATGCCGCCTGGAGAGTTGAACGGAAAGCAAGGTATAAACAAATCTCTCAAGGCTACACCACGCAACTCGAAGAAGATAACATAGAATGTCTTTTTATATATACTTTGATAAGACATTTACGATCCCATCTTGTTCCCTTTTTCGATAGAATTAACCCTTGTGTTCTGACAGAAATGTAGACCATAAACCTTTAAAAGATAAGCAAATTACTTTCAAATCTTATTATCTAAAATGATGTGTGGTCATATTAGCGGGATTCACAGCTTGCGGCTAATTATAAGATATGATTATGTGAATGAATGTGCAAAAGATTTAATAAAAATTTCATATTCACACAAAAAGTCTTGACGCAGCCAGTTCGTTATTGTAGCGGATTTTCACAAAAATCTGTTTTATGTAAAATCTGTCAAAAGTTTTCCAAAACAAAACTTATCCAAGCCACTTGCAAAAGGAACGCACTCACCAAACTTAATTGATTGAAATGTGTCCAATATACTTTTCGAGTGATCATTGTGATTCAATATATATATATATATATATATATATATATATATATATATATATATATATAAACATGTAATAATTGAAACTGACCCCAGATTTGTTCTAAGTGGCATAGTTGGCGCTCATTTGGAAAAATGTTTTCAAACTTCAAAAGTCAAGATCTCCTCATAAGAGAATTTTTTTTAAAATGTAAGGGGCCTAGTTGGCGCTCATTTTCCCAGATGAGCGCCAACTAGGCCTCTTAGAACACATCTGGGGTCAGTTTCAATTGTTACACGTTATATATATATATATATATATATATATATATATATATATATATATATATATATATATAAATATTTCTTTTATCTTTGAACTTGAACATAAGACGTCTTTTAAGACATAAACAGTCGTGGGATGTGTTTCAATGGTACTTCTACTAATTGTTACGTATACTTTGAATATAATATCCCGGGCATGGAGCTATCTACTGTATCACCTACACAAAACGTTTTTTAAATTATACCCAGATGGCTCAGACACGTGCTGCCTGCCGCATAAGCAGCAAGTTACGCGTTCGAATCCAGTTCGATAAGTGTTTTTTTTATGTTTTATTTTGACGTTTGGAGAAACAATAGTTCACAGATTTCATACATTTTGAACAAGATCTCATTTTTGTTAAAAACGCCTAAATAAATTTGTCACCTTTGAGTCTGAAATTATAATTTTGTTATTGTTGATATTAAAAATCGGTTTGATTAGGTTGACTAAAACGAGATCATACTGGCGATAAATAAGGAAAAATAGCTGCTACGTTTATAGTTTCGGAAATACTTTACTTTTCTAAATATGAATTAGGTTTCCTGATGGAAATCTTCTGTTTAACCTTAATGAAATTTGTAATACAAGTTTTTTTTTAAGGAGACTTACGCTATCTGCAGATATAGCAAAAATTTTTTCTTTAGCTTCATAGAAAATTGGGCTTTGGGGATTTTTCTCAAAAGGAGTTAGAACGCAAGATTTTTTTTTTTTTAATAATAGAGAGATATCGATGGTAACACTTTCAAATGTGCGCGTACTAGGACCTCTAAAATCGATCGTCAAAGTATGTGTGAGTTTGAAGTATTAACTTTACTAATAGGCCGTATAATAATAGTGTACAATTCTTATGAAATATTGCCAGTATAACGCACTTGCTGCGTCCCGAATTTTTTAAATATTTTGTGCAACTTTTCTTATTCTAATACTATTAAGAGGTCGAAGATTTCAGCTTATTTCGTAAATGCATGGACTTCTTTAATACATCTAGAAGACAAGTTTATTTGGTATCTGCTGTAGTAGGTATCTAAATGTTGGCTTTCAATTTAGTGTCACTGTGGCAGTAAGTCAGTAGAATATTAGTGCTATAATAATTGAGCCATCACGTAAGGAACAAAAATAATAACATCGCAGGAATATGGCTGTTTTATATTCATGCTGCTACAGCCAGTAAACCAGAAAGACAGTAAAATATCTTTCTCAAACTATAAGCAAGCCGGGTGCTTTAGCGAAAGAACTAGGACGACATCGGCGATAGCTCGTAAACATTCAGAATTTTTTTAGAGTCGTGTTATCTTCTGCCAGCTCGCAATAACCCAGGGTTTACATGAGACGTGACTTTACACACAACTTGCTCCCCAAACACACATGCCGTCGTCTATGCTTGTCTTGCTCCTTGCTCGTTTAATTTAGCTCTCGCCTGATCCGTGTGCTGTGACAGCTCTACAAGTCGCAACTTACCTACAACGTTATTAAATAAAGGGCACTGAACATGTTTTCGTTTGAGATTTCAAATTAAAAACGGATAATAACAGCTGTCAGCCTCAGACTTGTTCTGAACGACAAACTTTCCAACTTTAAAACTGAAGTTTTGGTTCTCCGTTCGTGAAGCTTTCGATGACTGTCATCAAATTAACTAACACGAATCTACAGAAACTTTATTGGCTTCTTTTGAGAAATAAGGCCCTGTTTTAGTCAGAAAGTGGATGATTTTTAAGTAGGGTGTGGTGCTATTAGGCAACGGGAAGTGATTTATTTTTATTGTTATAACACTTAAAAAGTTATAAAAGCTAAAGTGGGAATATACGAGAGCGGATCATTATTCTCTGCCCCTGAATTATATGTAGGTACTCTATAGTTATTATATTTTGACATTTTAATGCCACGTATGAATATATTGACATTCCTGTCAGAACATGACATTTGTAAGTCAGTTAGTAATCAATCTGCTTCTAAGCTTAAGTAAAGTGGTTACAGGTTATGACTTTAAAATAAACGGAGTTGAACAGAGAACGTTTATTACATCGGCGAATTTTTTGTATACAAATTCTCTTATAAGGATATCTGTAATGAAATTTGGTAGATACCTTTCTTTTGTTAGTAGCTTGGAGGAGTTGGTTGTCCAAGTTGAAAGAAAAAAATATATAAATATTTCCAAAAAATTGGGTACCGCAGAAAACCTAAATATTTTGTATCAGTAACAAGATGTATTGAATATTACAGACAAAGATTACGTTTTTTTTGGCGCAAGGATATCAGGAAATACCAGAAGAATTACTTTGAATATTAAATTGTTCTTCTTCTGAAGACGTCAAAGTCGCGATTTAAAACGTCAACTTTTAGACAAAGAACCTGAAACGCAAACGTGTTATGTAGACAAAATGTTGTAAGAAGTTTTTTTTTTTTTTTTATTTCAACAACAAACCACGAGGACTTACAGCCTAAATATTATCGTACCGTGGGTGTCGACAATGAGGAAAGAGGAAACTTGTTAATTCTGGACTTGGAGGTTTGGAGGTTCGGGGGAGAAGATGTGCCGGCAAGTAATTCCACAACTTGGAAGTCCTCGGGACAAAAAAGCGGGCATAACAAGATATTCTATATCTGGTGACCTGGACAGTAAAAGGGTGCATTCGCTCTGTTCCCCGGGTAGATCTGTTGGGGGCAGCAGGTGGAGAAACTATGGAAGAAGGCTCCTCTGAGCAGTGCCCGTGCAGATATCTATAAAAGAGAGAAAGGTCACTAACGGCACGTCGTTGGGCAAGGGATGGCAGCCTTTCGGTGAGGGTAGGGTCACCGATGAGACGTATAGATCTCTTCTGAATTGAGTCCAGGATAGCTAGTGTAGAAGCGGCAGCAGCACCCCATATGTGGGAGCCGTATTCGAGGTTTGGTCTTATTTGTGAAGTATATAGGGTATAGAGGTTAGCTGGTGAGAAGTATTTGCGGGCCCGGAAGAGGAAACCTAATTTCTTAGCAGCCGCTTCTGCAATTGATGTGACATGTTGGTGCCAATTAAGATTTCGATCAACAGAAATGCCAACAAGTGAAGAGGACTCATTACTTCGAATAACTTGGTTATTCATTGTGACGTGTCTAAGGCTGGTGTATCTCTTATGAGAAAGAAAGCAAGACTGATTTGGTGGGGTTGAATTGTACAAGATTTCTACTTCCCCAGTCTAATACTTTTTGGAGATCCGCGGAGACAGAATCTTCCATAAGTCTGCGATTCTCAACTAATTCGACTAAAGAGGCAGGCTTAGAATATTGTATATTTGAGTGGATGGTGCTATGGCCCGCGTAACTGTAAACTGGGTTGGAAGTGCTAGAGAGGAGGTCATTGATGTGGAGAAGAAACAAAGTAGGGCTAAAGCTGAACCTTGAGGAACTCCTGCATTAATTGGATACAGTTTAGAGGAATGGCCATCGACGACAACAGAAATGCTCCGGTTGGAGAGGAAATTTGCTGCCCAGGTACAGAGTTTTGGTGGTAGGCCATAGGACGGAAGTTTATTAAGTAGCGCTGCATGCCAGAAATAGTCGAATGCTTTGGATATGTCTAGAGCTACAATCTGGGATTCACCGTATAGTTCGATAGACTGGTTCCAAGAATGGGTGACAAAGAAAGGAGGTCCGCAGTTGATCTGCGCTGACGGAATTCATACTGCCTGTCGTGGATTAGACTGTGTTTTTCAAGAAATTTTAGTAATTCGGTGTTTATATACTTTTCCATCACTTTGGAGACCACTGAAGGGAGAGAACTGGCCTGTAGTTGCTGGGAAGCGCTTTAGATCCTTTCTTAGGGACGGGTTGTATTCGAGCAATTTTCCAGTTATTGGGGCATATGCCTCTATTGTAAAATGTCTGAAACAGACGAGTCAGGACAGGAGCAAGTTCTGGTGCTCATTTTTTGAGAACAATTGTTGGGATCTCGTCAATGCCAGAGGCTTTCCTGGTATTAAGAGAAGAGAGCATCTTTCGTACCTTTTTAGTTTTAAAAATGATATCCGTCATTTTATGTGCAACATTGAAGACTGTTGGTGGTTGAACGTTTGGAGGTGGGTTGAGAGTAGAATTGCCGGCCAACAACGAGGCAAAAAGTTCAGCCTTGCTCAGGGCGGTAGAAACAATTTCATCCCCTGAGACAAGAGGTGGGAATGTGCTCTTGCAGAAATTATTCCCAAT
>OZ023262.1:111090237-111392737 GCA_964006375.1 Tillus elongatus | reverse complement strand
GCACGCATAGCGTATCAACCAAACAAGATGCTTACTGAATTTTTGTCGGGAAACTTAAATTAAATTTATGAGTTTTAGATGGTATGTCCGATGTCCAGTGGTCAACCTCAAATCTCTGCTACTGAAGAGGTAGATATATATTAGCAACACACTCTCCGTTCTTTAGTTATGCTTTCACATAGTACAAAGACGTCGGATACGATATTTTATCATGTGTCAAGTACGCAAGAGTTGTACGTACTAGGTTGATGTATGCAAACTCATGTAAAGATTTAGTATCCTGCATAGTAATCTCGTAATTTGATTTACGTAACGTATAGACAGTGATAAACTCTGCAAACCATGTTAAGCGTTATGATGAAATTACGAGTTTGCTACTCTAATGTGGGAGTAGAGTTCACATTTGCTATCATATCATATTGTCTGTACTTACAAACATACATACCAGGGGCTTGCGGTTTATGCAAGCAATGGAAGCACTTTCCCCAATATTTCTAGTAAAATTGCATTTTTCCTTTTAGTGGATTTTCGTAGAAAAAATTCACTAACGGGGAGATCCCGACTTTTGAATTTTGAAAAAAGTTTGAAACTGAGCGCCAACTAGGACCCCTATAACCCATATCGGGGGTCAGTTTCAATTTTTATTTTTATAAGTATATATATATATATATATATATATATATATATATATATATATATATATATATATATATATATATATATATATATGTATCACACCGATAACTCAAAAAATAATTGGCCGATTTTGATTAAATCTGGCATGCACCTTCCTTTTGTAATTTGTAAATGGCTTGGACAAGTTGGTTAGTCAGGAAAATTGGACGAGGTTTTCCGGAAAAATTTTGAGTTTTCATTCGAAAAAATTTTTTATCTCAAAATTAAAAAAGCTATGATAACCAAATTTGGTAGGTAGGTTTATTATATAAAAACTAAACTATACACCAAAATTTAGATTTCTATGTTACAAGAAAAAAAAGGTATAATAAAATATATTATGCCAGATCATTTCTATGAAAATTCACTACCATAACGCACTTGCTGCGTCCAGGTTTTTATAAGTAGCGCGCAAATCCGATAATCGGGCGGTGAGATACATTATTTCCCACTGCCTACTGTATTTACTCTATCTGTCTATACCAGCGTTTCTCAACATCTATATGCGTCGCAATTTTCAATCACAATTCTAGTCGATGCCCCCCCTCTCTTACGTCCACCATAGCAGACATTTTCGCGGATTCGCGAGAAGTTCCGAATTGTTTACAATATTACAGAAAGTTTCCGCGAGGTATATAAATGCGTCATCTCGCTCAGTTCCAACCAGTCTCAGTCGATCCTTCTACCGTGAATGTGTATGTTGTAATTGGCGTGTAAACTGCAATTCACGATATTCGAGTAGCAGTAGAATTATACAGTGTAATCATAGATACATGATAAGCGTGAGCGAGCTTTTAAGCAAGCATATGTTAACCTTGGGTTTACCAGAACTGAAGTAAATGAAGAAGAAAGGCTGCTGTATGTCATTAGCTCAGAAAACCTAATAAATATAAAAGACGTTTAATATTGAGTAGGTTGGCAAACCCCGAGAATGCCTTTAATTACAATTTAAAATCATATGAGAAGCAAAAATCTGTTTTTAACCTTTTGAATGAAAAAAGTTTTACTTGTCCTTTACAAGGTTTCATATCTAATAATTTGATATAAAACCCTCACATATCGGTGAAAGGGTGCTTAATATGCCAGCTGCAATTTTATGATGTATAATGTGTATAGTGTATAATGTATAATGTATAATGTGTAATGTATAATGTATAATGTATAATGTATAATGTATAATGTATAATGTATAATGTATAATGTATAATGTATAATGTATAATGTATAATGTATAATGTATAATGTATAATGTATAATGTATAATGTATAATGTATAATGTATAATGTATAATGTATATTGTATAATGTATAATGTATAATGTATAATGTATAATGTATAATGTATAATGTATAATGTATAATGTATAATGTATAATGTATAATGTATAATGTATAATGTATAATGTATAATGTATAATGTATAATGTATAATGTATAATGTATAATGTATAATGTATAATGTATAATGTATAATGTATAATGTATAATGTATAATGTATAATGTATAATGTATAATGTATAATGTATAATGTATAATGTATAATGTATAATGTATAATGTATAATGTATAATGTATAATGTATAATGTATAATGTATAATGTATAATGTATAATGTATAATGTATAATGTATAATGTATAATGTATAATGTATAATGTATAATGTATAATGTATAATGTATAATGTATAATGTATAATGTATAATGTATAATGTATAATGTATAATGTATAATGTATAATGTATAATGTATAATGTATAATGTATAATGTATAATGTATAATGTATAATGTATAATGTATAATGTATAATGTATAATGTATAATGTATAATGTATAATGTATAATGTATAATGTATAATGTATAATGTATAATGTATAATGTATAATGTATAATGTATAATGTATAATGTATAATGTATAATGTATAATGTATAATGTATATATTAACAACGAAACAGGCCAATGTCACCTTAGTGACACAGGGATGTTCACGTACGTCTACAGATTAACAGGAGACAACGTAACACACAAAATTAACATAAAAATTAAGAAAAAAAATTCTAAAATAACACTTAAAGGCAAAACAAAACTAATTATAAAACACACAAGGACGTTTGAAAGAACAATTGCGGAATACAGGTCCAAATCCATTAGAGTCGTACAAACGATATTTAAAGCTAATTTTTTCAAACAATTGCAGTCCATACATCTATCAAATTAAACTCTCGCGTGTCAAATTCGTGATATAGCTGAAGATGCACAGCATCGGATTGTCGGGGAGTTCCGTGGCTGGTGCTCGTGCAATGTCTGGAAGATTCCAAAGTATACAAGCACTTGTGAAACAAAAACCTCTACAGTGTATCTGGACACATTGCATGATACAAAAAAAAGCTCTTGCTTCCAAAGAAATAAGTCCTGGTCTGATTATTGTGCTAACGACGGTGGTAACCGAAGTAAATTATATAATAATGAGACCTCTAAACTCAACAATCTTAACATGGGTGCAGTACTCTCAGCGTTACTGTTTTATTGTTAGGCGAGATGATTATTACTTGGGACATTTTTGGAACGTCTTTGTGAACTAAAAGATGAAATCGCCATTTTTCTAAAAAAGTAAAACCGATCGGAGGCCGAGAACTTTAGATATGACTTATTTGTGTTAAAATTGAGCTACTTGGTCGACATATACCAGAAATTAAATACCTTTAATCTTAAACTCGAAGGAGCAAACACAGATATGTTGGATATGAGTCATAAAGTTAAAGCATTTTGTAGAAAACCGGAATTCTGGAGCAGAAATGTAAAGGAAAACCTAGAAATTTGTCAAATATGGATGAATTTGTTCAAACTTACAACACTGAAGGCTTTCGAAGTTGTTACAATCATTCAGCCATGCTGGCAACGAATTTTATTATGTATTTTCTTGCTGACTTCAACTTGATAGCAAGTTAAATGTGTATTAGGGACTCATTTTAAAATACTCCCGAAGTCTCAAAACTGCCGAAAAATAAATCTTTACTGACTTTACAGCAATTTCCGAAATTAAAGGACAATTTAGTAATGAATCACTCTCTGAGTTTTGTGTAGGGTTGGATAATGAGTTGTCTGCCCTCAAAACAAGAGCATTTCGTATACTATTACCATTTTTAACATCATATTTTTGCGAAACCGGATTATCTGCGGTAACTACTTTAAAGTTAAAATATACATCTCAGAGTGTCAATTTCTGTTATTAAACCTTCTTTCTAAAAGCGTTGGTCTGCAAGACAGGCCCAATAGGGTCACTAATAATTATTAAGATTATTTTTAATTTATTATCGATCAGCTTATCATTGAATACATTGTGTAGTGCCGATGCAATCCTATATAGGTGCTATTTTCAGCAAATTTAGTAAATTAAATAATTTTTTAATAACATATTTTTTATAATTTTTTTCGACATACTTCTGACCCACAGTTGAGAAATCGCTGGCCCATACCACCGCAGTTAGTCCAAAGGTTGTTATTTTATCTAAGCAGTTTATATTGTCTCCGTAAGCGGTTTAAATTCCGCTTACGCGAGTCAGTATTGGCCAGTCGTTTGGCGCGTAATTTTTGGTGGAAGGTGCAATTGAAGTCTCTCTGCCTTGTCCGTCTACGAGTGGTGCAGTACAAGTTTGTGAATGTGTTTGTGTTATCTGTAATCTTAGAAAAAAGAGTTATTCGGTTTATTTTTCGAGGAAAAGCAAAATAATAAATTATGGTCCGACTCATACATCAAAGTAAACGAAGGACATGAAAAGTGCCAAACGCCACTTCAATAGCAGAGTTTACCAAACATATCAGTCGTTATCGGGTCGTAAAACAATTTCCAAATTCTTCTGCTGGTCCGGTCTTCTGTTCACATCGACGCCTGCATAAAAAGATAAAGATTCCTGGAATACGTGTGGTTTTCGAACTTGAGTAATTTGCTGAAAATTTCTAATAGACATAGCAAAAGCAAGTGCTCTTTGGAGTCGTGTTTTATGCTAAAAAGTTTAGGTTTAATGCGTAAATAAGATTTATAATTTTGATTGTCGAGCTGAGAAATCCGGCCACTAGAATCCATTGCTTTCCCTATTTGAAAACTCACCGCACACCCCTGCTGCATACAAAGTTCACAATTGTTTGTCGTGAACCAGGTGATACTGGATGGATAAAGTTTTCATTAATGTATGATGGTACTTTGTGCTAATAATGTTTACTGGAACATTATGACATCTGGCGTTTGTACACAGAAAGTGCTGACTTGTATTTACATTTGGTAGATTCTGGTAATCAAGAGGTCATATTTTTAAATGGCTACGTATGTTATTCCCTTCATTTTATTACCATATTAGGTTATAATATGAGTAGTGCATAAAAGTTCATAATCTTTAACTCAGAAGCTGTAACAACCAAATAAACGCTAGTAGTTTAATGACCACCTTAAAACACATGGTTAGCCACAATGATAATTTAAACCCGAGAGTCGTTTACTTATCAAAGTTTGTTATGTGAAAAAATTAGCAAAAGGTCTATACGCAGCCAAGTGCATTATGGTAACGAATTTTAATAAGTTCTGTAATACATAACGTAACTTACCTTCCGGTCATATCATTGAACGTGCTTAAACGTATTTATGATGCACTAAGTATGTGGATGATAAATAACCTTCCAATGTTATTCCTTTTTCTACGCCCACACACACATGCACACACAACTGTTAAATGTAGGTAGCTAATTTGAATAAACAATTTACTCCAAAGCATCTCAATTTTTCTCTTAAATTAATACGCGACTTAACCTTACGGTTAATACGTTTGAATTTTAAAAACAATTTATTATGACTTTAAACTATTAATACATAAAATAAAAGGATAATATAAAATTAATACAAAATAAGATATCAACATACATGTGATATACTAACTTAGCACGCGATATGCAGAGTGTCTAACTCGGAACAATAATGAACGACGTTCCACTGATGAACAACCTATTTATAGAAAATCCCCCAGGCGTTGGCTCTATTGTTCTGCAAGGTGACTTAGATCTTGCTGACGTTGATTCTCACGTGTGGTATTCCGTCGTTCTCAGCTCGCTAGCTTGCAGGCGCCTCCAGTCCTCATGCTGACACAGCTGTCCTGCTTGTGGGAAGGGGACCTTATGGTATAAAGGCCCATGGTTTTGGCTCTATTTATCTCGCGACTCACGTGACATTCTATTAATTAAGAATTTCGTAACGCAGCAAGTGCATTATATTGTGAAAAATCGCTTATTTGACTATAAACAATAAAAATCAGATAAAAATATCACCAATAATTTATATAGTCAGTTGCATAAAAAAAAAAAAATGATACACAGGAAATGTACTCAACACAAAATACACTAGGAAAATTAAACAAATATTTCCTAAAAAAAGAGAGTAGAATAAACGTAAAAATGTGCATCTAGTACAATTTCCATCTGGGTTATATATTTATAAAAACAAACAATTAATGCTTAAAATAGTTAAAAATATAATTAAGATGATTATGCAAGAAAATCCCCAGCACAAAGTATCCCTCCCCCTGTCTTTAAATTGCACAGGACCAGTACGTTCAAACGCCCCATTGTTTTTTCAAATGTTAGGCGTCTAGGAAGACGTGTTCCAGGGCATTTTTGTGCCTACATTTTAGACGCTAGCGATGGATTTGTTTCACTTTCGCCAAAACAATAAAACATTTAAATTTGTTTTTCCAATATTAAGTTAATTCTCAGAAAAAGTCTGGACGCAGCAAATGTGTTATTGTAGCGAATTTTCGTCGCAACGTTTTTAATGGCAAATATGTCTGGTCTTTAAAAGCAGGATATTTGGTTATCAGGATAACCCATATAGCAGTAACAATGTACTATGTTTCATTAAAATATGTCTGTTGTTTCAAAAATTACATTTTCCGAAAACAAACTTAAAAGGTTCCAGAAAAAACAGGTCAGATTTGCCTGGCCAACGAACCTCTTCAAGCTGTATACACACCTGCCAATATATAATTATCACAAACAGCTTTATGCCCAAAATTTAAAAAAAAATCTGAAAATTTCCGAACAATTTTTTTACAAAAGTTTACCGATATATTTAATTATAGAAATTGCCTTCAGAAATAGAGCCTCGGTGGTTCAGGGGCAATAACGTGTGCCTCTGAATCGAATGGTACTGGGTTCGATCCCAGGGTACTCCTTTCACTTTTTCAGTACAAACTGTAACAATAACATCAACCGAGGTTCTGGAATTGTATTTGAGCAAGTTGAATGTCTGCACGTTCCGCCCTTCGGAGGGGGCGTAAAGCCGTCGGTCCCGTGTCCATGCGATGTTGGGCACGTTAAAGATCGCTACCCTCCTTACAGAAAGGCAGGGGTTTGGCAAAATTTCCAGGATAGTGAGGTGAAACTGCTCCCTGGCGTCGGTGATTGGCCATAGCCGCGGAAATAGGCCGACGTTAAAGAAAGAAAACACACACACACACACACGCCTTCAGTAATGTAACACTAAATTATATTTTTCACAAAAATTCGAAATGTTTTTTTTACAATAACCTACTAAACATTTATTATTAATTACCAACGTTTCACAAAAATCTTACAAGAAGTGTTTTCTACGGAAACACTAAAATAAATTCTGCCAAAACTTTTCAAAATTAGCCACTATTTGAGAGCGCCTGTATACCGCAGCTCTATTTTTCGACGTGTAATACAAACAAAGAGCTCTCTGAATGCGTCATGTCTATGGGGCGCTGCTATCTATTGGTAAAAACGCCGTTTCACAATTTGTGATGTGTGTTTGTGATATGTGCCAAAAACAGGAAAGGTGGCAAACACTTGAAATAACTCAAAACCTATGAATGATATCATTTTTAGTGAATTTTTATCAACAAAAATTCACTAATAGAGAGGTATCGATGGTGAGCCTTTGCAAAAAAAATTTCAAGTGAGCGCGAGCTAGGACCCCTAGAACCCATATCCGATTTCGATTAAACTCGGCTAGTGCCTTTGTTTTATTAATGGCTTGGAGAAGTTCGTTAGCCAGGAAAATCGAACAAGGTTTTCCGGGAAAATCTTGAGTTTTCTTTCAAAATTTTCTTTTTCTCCGAAAATTACAAAGCGATTTTAATGAAATTAGGTGGATACGTTCCATTCGGAAAGGCCTTACCACACTCCAAAATTCAAATTTCTAAATTTATAGAAAATTGAGATTTTCAAATTTTGATTTTTCTTTCGAAAAAAAATTTTTCTCCGAAAATTACAAAGCTATTTTAATGACACTTGGCGGATATGTCGCCTTGGAAAATGTGGATACCATGCATTGGGAAAGGCCTTACTACACACCAAAATTCAACTTTCTAAGTTTATCGAAAACTGAGTTATCCAACTTTGAAGCATTTAATAAAAATTCGCCATCATAACGCACTTGCTGCGTCCCGAGCTTTTTCCTTACAAACATGCATTATCATTCGATGTAAAATGCAAAAATTCAATAACCTATGGGCTGTTCTATTAAAACAAGTAAGTATGTATCACCAACGATTTATGGGCCATCCTGTGACTGTCAAAATAGATTTATAAGATGCAACTCGAGATCACAATTATACGTATATAATTTTTTGCTCATATCCTGTATAATAATGGATATATTGAGCTTTATCCTAGAAATGCGCCACCATGTACAATAATGGTTGGAGCTGAAACTTAAGGCTCCGTAAAACACACTTATTACGACATTTTTTTTACACAATCCGTATTTGTTGCTGACTATTTATCTGAAAATTGCAAATTTTTACGTTTCAAATTGCGACTTCTTGATCTTTTTGCGTCAAGAAAACTTAACCTTTGTATGTAATATTCAATTGGTTTTATTAACCACACAAAATATTTTAATCCTCTGCTTTCCTCTGATCACCTGTGTCACCCATTTTTTTTCTTTAAATGCCCACTAGTTTTTTCCTATCAACTTATAATCTGAATTTCGACATGTGGCGTTAGTTTGATAGTAGAAACGTGTATGTCAAATTTGGTTGTCATAGCTTTGTTATTTTCGGAGATGCAAATAATTCCCGAAATAAAACTCAAAATTTTTCCGGAAAAACAGGTAGAATTTTCCTGGCTAACGAACTTGTCCAAGGGAAGTACCTACCAAACCTCATAAAAAAATAGGCATATTTTTGTGTTATGGATACGATATATATATATATATATATATATATATATATATATATATATATATATATATATATATATATATATATATATATATATATCGTATCCGTAACTCAAAAAATACGCTAATTTTTTTATGAGGTTTGGTAGGTACCTTCCTTGGACAAGTTCGTATATATAACGGGTGACTGACGGGAATCTGATGTTCTTGACACGGTGATTGCTCTGCCGGTAAAAGGCGTAGAGAGCCGAAGTACCGAGCATTAATCTCGCCATTCGATGTCATTTCAGTAGCTATGGAGCAGTGGACGATTGAGCTGCGAATGTTTGCGTATGACGCATTTGTGCAGAATGCCGGGTCTGTTATTACAGTGCAGCGACTTTTTCGTATGCGTTTGAACCGTGAGCGTCGTGGTTACGTTCCCAGCCGCCACACGATTCTCTGTTGGGTTAACAATCTACGGACAAAAGTATCTATTGTGAAAAAAAGCCACCTGGTCCGACTAGGACAGCAAGAACACCAGATAACATCGAGCGTGTGAAAGCCGCGCTGACTCTTGGTCTGGGCGTTCTGCACGTACACACGCGCGCGAACTAAAGATGAGTCGTGAATATGTGCGAAGAATTTCACAGAAAGACCTAAAATTTCACCCTTACAAGATGTCCGCTGCTCAGAAACTTGAGGAGAGGGATTATGGTCAGCGGCAGGAGTTTGCTTTTCGAATGCAAGTGCTTTTTGAAGACAATGAGAATGCAGTCTTTTTCATAAGTGACGAGGCGCAATTCCATTTGGATCGGGATAATAATAGACATAATTCACGCTACTGGTCCTTTACAAGTCCCCGGATCATTCCCGAGAAACCTCTACACTCAAAGCGTGTAACGGTTTGGTGCGCAACTACTCCATTCGGCATCATTGGTCCCTATTTTTTCGAGGACGAGAATGGCGCAAATGTTACAGTGAATGCCGAAGTTACTGCCAGATGTTAAACACTTTCTTGCGCCCCGAACTGCGCAGACTACAATTGGGTTTGGAAAATGTATTTTCCAACAGGATAGTGCCACTGCACATACTGCTTGTGTACATGCAAGTGCCTCGAGGCATGTTCCCTGAAAGATTAATTTCACCTTTTGGCGACATTCCATGGTCCCCAAAATCACCTGACTTGCACACTTGCGACTTTTTTTGTGGGAATATCTGAAATTACGTGTATACTCTCACAGACCCCGCACATTGGCAGAACTGAAGGAGGCAATCAGGGAAGAAGTGGCTACAATCGATGGTGAACTGATGACTCGTGTGATGGCAGATTTTCTGCGAAGGCTGGAAAACTGCATTGAGGAGGATGGACACCACTCATCCGACGTAATAAATATTAAAATATAAATTTCCGTAAAAAATGACTGTTTGTTCATTTCAAAAAAATCATATTCCCATCGGTCATCCTGTATATATATACATTACATAAGATTGCCTCATGAGTAAATGTTTCGTTTCCGCTGCGTAACAATAAATGAGCGATACAACGACGTTTAATTACGAAATGCCAAAAGCATTCCTTGTTCCATCGCAAACTTTTCATGAAAAATATCTCCAGGTGTATTCCTGGCATAAAAATTGGAATATTTGAAAAACTGTTTGATTTTAGACGTGGTATTTCCTACAAAAACTGAACGCTTGTAACAAAGATATAATATACAGTGGGTGCCACTTGAAAAAATGAGTTTTACAATTTTTTTGAATGACATATTCAAAACGTCATAACAGAGAAAAAATAAAAGAGTCATCTTCAAGGGTTTAGGAAATAGTATTTTTTTAAATACACCTCTGCAACTTCTTTTTTACCCTAAAAGGTTCATATGTCAGAAATTGTGACAAATGTGTTGTAATGAAGCAGGCATGTTTACTGGATTTATTTGTATATAAATCACGCTAAAGAAAATAGCATCAAAAGGCTATTAAATAGTAAACAGGCACGTCGAATGTGTTTGGTCACGTTAAATCATTTTTGTATTAAATGAAACCGCGCTGAAATAATATTGATATAAAAGTTCACAGCGAGCGTCGAGACACGAGCGAGTTTCTGGCCGGCGCATAGTGCCGGACTGCGGCGATGCTGGTCGAGGGTCGTTGCCCGGGCTATAAATAGAGCGGACACAGGCCGGACCAGGAGAGAGCGACAGCGGAGAGGCTAAGGAAAAGCCGTTTGCTGTACTCTCGCAAGCCGATCCAATAACCTCGGCGAGGTTGTTTGATCGACAACGGTAAAGGGAGGGGCGCGTGATGTCGCGAGCTGGCTGCGTGCGATATTGGAGTGGTCGCATACTAGTCGGAGACCTTCCAGTCTTGCACCAGAGCTAGGAGTGGCAAGTCACGGCTTCTGAACAGGATTGTTTATTTCGCTTCGCGGATCGTGTATTGTGTATACCGTGTAGGAGAGGTGCTGTGCCGTTTGTCAGGTAGGCCTCTTCTGCGACTGTAGGATGCAGCTGGGTGCATCCTGGTTTTAGTTTCGCGGTGTCGAACTATGTTGTCGCGGGTATATACAGGGTGGTCGCTGTAACGCGACTGTAGTACGATGCGAAGCGTTATCAGTTGAACATCCTGGACGTTCGGGACGAGTTAGGAATTGGGGAATAATTTCTGTCGCGTGCGTTGGTTTTATTTATGTACAGGGTGGTTGCTAAGACACGACTGTAGAATGGTGCGAAGTGTCGTTAGTCAAACACTCTGGCCGGTCGTGAATTAACTGAAGTAGGGAACAGGTAGTTTCGCGTGCATTATTATCGGGAAGAGGTATATACAGGGTGGTTGCTGCAATACGACTGTAGAATGGTGCGAAGTATTGTCAGTTAAACACTCTGGACGTCGGCTAAGGGAACAGGGGAGTTAGTTAGCTGCATTAGGTAAAGGGGCACCTGGCTGCATTTCTGTGGAAGCGCATTGCTTGTGCTTTTCGATTTTGTGCGCCCGAATAACCTGGATATGTCGCTCGCTTGTCTCTGCATTCTTTTAACACGCTAATATTCATGCGTCCTTATAATGCACCGCCTGCTTCATTAATTTGACCCATTTAATGACGTAACATACTTGTTTATTTGTGTCTTTTAATTGTTACTGCTATTGTTTTGCGCATGGTGTAAATGATTTTATTTTGCTATGATATTCGCACCCACGTTTCATATTTGTGTTTATTTGTAAATAAGTTATTTATTATACTATTTTAGTTAACGTTCGCCTTATTGACTGCACCTTAGTAACGCCTTTGCATTTTGCATGTTTATAGTGCTTTTAAGTAACTATATGAGTACTTGTTAGTATAGTATGTTTCTATTTATCTGCTCACATCTTGTTAGTTAGGAAAATAACCCAAGGTAAGTGAAAGTAAGTAATTAAAGCCTACTTAGCTTTCTTACATATACTGGAGTCACCGAAAACTGAACTCCTGGTGTTTATTTTCTCCACTTAAGCTACCACGGGACAAGGCTGTTATTAAACAGTAAATTGTAGCGTGTTACGAAGGCACTAGCGGATGTCTTCACGGGGATCGTACCCCGTCCTAAATCTAGGGAACAAAGATGGCGCCCGAGGAAATTAAGTCATAGTGATATGAAAGGTAAAAGGGTAAAGAGTCAAGGTTAACAGGTTACAAAAACTGTCGGCCCGAGCATGGACCTGATTTTTTGGTATATCTAGTATAAGTAGGGTAAATATTTCCTGTAATATAAGGCAATTTTTTGTCCTGGTGGACATTTCCGTGTTTTGTTCCCATAATTTGATGCGGAATTCGAATATGAAATTCAAAATAAATAGTTAAATAGTTTTAAGAATGTTGTATTGCGAATCTTCGGAGGTCCATATCTCACCAATCATAGACGTGAGAAAAAAACCTTATCTAAAATCGGCATATTTTGACGTTCGGTTCTCTACACGCGTACATCCTGTGTTCATTGTGTTACGAATCACACTGTACATATATATATATATATATATATATATATATATATATATATATATATATATATATATATATATATATATATATATATATATATATATATACATATATATATATATTTGCATGGATACTAACAGTCGTTGCACATTAACGCGCTTGACGAAGGAGACGGCAGAACTAGTGGGATCATTTGAACCATGATCCAGCTGAATGGAAGCTATTCATACACTCTTTTAAGCTTAGCATAAAAGTTCTGTTACTGCGCAACGGTAATCGTCAGTTTTCTATTCCTTGGTCATACAGTACACACGAAAGGTACTTATGCAAAGATGAAAGCCTTCTCGACTCAATCAAATATGCTGAGCAGCTGAACACAAATGGCAAATCTGCGGCGATCTCAAAGTCAATTGTATACTCTTAGCAATGCAATTGTGATACACTAAGTACTACTGATTTTTGTGTGCCTGTATAAAATGAGACTGACCTGCAAGACATATTAAACCTAGCCATGTCGTTTACAAGCATCTCGTGAACACAAGAGATGTTCTTTTTCCACCCCTATATATATATATATATATATATATATATATATATATATATATATATATATATATATATATATATATATATATATATATATATATATATATATATATATACGTAGTTGGAAATGGACATCGAATATGGGTTTCAGAGCTTTTTATTTGCACAGGTTTTACGAGTTTGTTCGAAATGAATTTTTGTGGTACACACTTCTCACAAAATATTCTCTACATAACCGACATACCATTATTTCATATCTGTTTTAAAATCGTCAATCTCGATGTACCGGATCGCGACTTTGAGGTTTGAGGGCAATAAAACTACAAAATTTCAAAAGTAATATTGTTATTTTCAAAGACCGAATAAAGAAAACAAAACAAATCTTTTCTAGGAGAACTGTTCCAATGTCTCCGGCTAATTAACTTATTACAAAAGCAAGGTGCATTTCTGGGGTTAAGGAGTCGCGGGCCAAAGGACTCCAGGGGACAAGCTGAGGAAGTGGAAATAACAACATAAACTCTCGATGAAGCTTTCCCCAAGACCGTCATGCGCGGTAAAAATCCGCATCCTGCACGAGGTGACCCTGCTAATAACTAAACATGACGGATCTAGACAAGGAGGTCTAACTAAACTCCCCCAATCTACGGTGTCACGTGACCCGTGCCTATGGATGGATGGCACCAGGGCGATGGTGTCGTGAACGGAACCTCTGGAGTACCAGGCAACCCTCCAGAGTAACCCGCCTTGCACCACACAGGGGGTTCTGATGGTGTGGACAGTATTTCCCCCATTCTCGTGGGAACAACATGAAGATAATAAACACATATAAAACCAAAACCAATGAGGCTCGAGGAGTGGCTCCGGCTACAGACTTGTGCCTTGAGTCTATCCCGGAAACGGAGACGAGCCAGGGGGCGGCAGCGGACTCTGGAGGTCCCACGACCGGCGTAGATACGGGGGATCAGGGGGTAGCTTCGGCCAGAGACCTGTCCCCGACACACAAGCTGGAGGCTGGGTCCCACCGGAGGGCGGCGAGCTCCGCGAACTCCGGGGGCCCCTCCACCAGTGAGGACTCTACTGTTAGAGTAGAGGGACTGCCCCGGCAGTCCAAGCGTCTTTCCGGGGCGCAAAGAAAGAAGTTCCAGAGGGCGCAAAAAATGGCGGCCGCGACGTGGACGGTCGAGAAACCTGTAAAGGCGCAAGAGGGGAGTGCGGGTCAGAATAGGACGCGCTCGAAATCTAGCACGCCCACTACAGACAGACGTCCCAAAAGGGCCAGGGTACCTGTAAAGGCGCAAGAGGAGAGTGCGAGTCAGAAGACGCCGCGCTCTGGCTCTAGCACGCCTACTACAGACAGACATCCCAAAAGAACCAAGGCCGGAACACCGGCGTAGCCTGGCTCTTATAGGGAGGCTGCGGAGGGCCTCGGGATGGCGGTGATTGACAGACGCCATCCTGAGGTCACGCTAGACCAGGGGAAGGCGGACCTGATCCAGGCTGCGGTGGTAGCTGCAGTGGACTCTCTTGAGGAAGGGGAGAGCCCGCCTCAGTTCCACCGGACGCACCTGACGGGGGGCATCCTCTGGATAACCTGTGCCGGCCCGCAGTCGCGGGAATGGCTGCGGAAAACGATCGGGGGCCTCGGTCAGATTTGGGAGGGGGCGGACTTGACAGCCGTCGAGCCCAAGGAACTCCCAAAGAGACGCAAGGTCCTCGTACGGATCCCTTTTCACCGTCCCGCAGGAGACGGTGATCAGCAGACTTAAGATCCAGAACCCTGAACTGGGGTCGCAACACTGGTCGGTTCTAAGCAGGAAGGCAGAGGAGAAAGGACAGACGCTCGCCTTCTCGATCGACCAGACATCTTACAGAGCCCTTGAAGGAACCTCCTTCAAGGCAGTCTGGGGCATGGGAAGGGTTAGATTCCGCCCACTGGGGAAGCAACTAAGGGTTAATGGAACTTAGGTTCCTTCAGGTCAACCTCCAACACAGTAGGGCAGCCACGGCCGGACTACTAATGGCTCTGAGGAACACGGATGTGGCCCTCATCCAGGAACCGTACTCCTATAAAGGAGAGATCAAGGGACTCGGCGGAGCTACTGGAAAGCTCATCTACAGCAGATCCAGCGAGAACCCGAGGGCCTGCATTTTTGTCAGGGAAGGGATAGAGTTTCTCCCTCTAATGAATTTCTGTTCCATGGACCTGGCAACGATCAAAATCCGATGTGGAGGAGCGGATGGGCTGAGGGACATTACTGTCGCGTCAGCCTATCTGCCAGGGGACAGCACGGGCCCTCCTCCACCCAACGAATTGGAGCACCTGATGGTGGGTAGCAGAGCTGGTGGATGGGAGACCATCATCGGCATGGATGCGAATGCGCACCATGAGTTGTGGGGTAGCTCGGACACAAACTCTAGTGGTGAGGCACTTTTACAATTCCTTATGAAATTTAATTTAGACATATTGAATAGAGGTAATAAACCGACCTTCGTCACAACACGGCGTGAGGAAGTTTTAGATCTAACAGTTTCCACCCAGTTTCTGGGTGACTTTGTTAAAAGCTGGGCTGTGTCTGGGGAAGTGAGTAGCTCAGACCACAGATACATCCGGTTTGAAATCGCCAAAGTCGAAAGAGAAACGGTATGGTACCGGGACCCCCGCAAGGCGGACTGGGAAGCCTACAGGGCAGACCTAGCTGTGGAACTGCGGGGGGTTAAGAGTACCATAAAAAATTCAATAGACCTCGAGATTGCAGCAGTCGAATTGCGAGACGCAATTACCTCGGCCTATAACGCCAACTGCCCCCTGAAAATGAGGGTGTCCACCAGGAACGTCCTGTGGTGGAACGAGGACCTCAGGCAAAGGAGGACGCAGGTTCGTAAGCTGTTTAACGCGGCCAAGAGGTCGGGAGCATGGGATGAATATAGACAGTCCCTATCGACCTATAACAAAAGACTGAGGGACGCCAAGAAGGAGTCGTGGAGGAGGCACTGCGAAGAAGTGGAAAACACGTCCGAGAGTGCTCGACTACACAAGATCCTGTCTAAGGGCCCTCAGACTAACATAGGCTCCCTTAGAACACCCACGGGAGGCTTTACAAGCTCGGGGGAGGAAACTACGGAAATTTTACTCCAGACGCACTTCCCCGGCTGTAACATAATAAACCAATCACCTCCGGACTGGGAACACTCAGAAATAGAGGCGCCTTATAGGCGGGCATCTAGAGTAGACTGGACAGTCGCTAAAGAGGTGGTTACCTGGAGCAAAATCAGATGGGCCATTAACAGCTTTAAGCCAAACAAATCGCCGGGATTTGATGGAATAATCCCCATAATGCTCCAACAGGGGATAGATATACTGGCGCCGGTGCTTACCCTCATTATGAGGGCCAGCCTGGCTCTGGGGTACATTCCGAGGGCATGGAGACTGGCCAGGGTTGTATTTATTCCTAAACCTGGGCGTCCAACAGACCAGGCAAAGTCCCTGAGGCCAATAAGTCTCATGTCCTTCTTGCTGAAAACAGTGGAAAAACTGCTCGACCGGCACATTAGGGGCGGTGTACTGGAAGCATATCCTCTACACTGCGGACAATATGCATACAGAGCAGGATTCTCAACAGAAACAGCACTGCACCAACTGGTGCTGAAACTGGAGAATACGCTGGAGAACAAGGAGGTGGCGCTGGGGGCCTTCCTAGACATAGAGGGGGCCTTTAGCAACACCTCGTTCGGATCGGTTCTGGCAGCTGCCCGGGAGCGTGGAATAGAGGAGACCTGCTGCAGGTGGATCGGATGCTCAGGGACAGGGCGGTGTTCACAACACTCGCGGGAGGGACTCTGCTGGCGGGGGTCGCGGCGGGGTGTCCGCAGGGGAGCGTTCTGTCTCCCCTGCTCTGGTGTCTAGTCGTGGACGGCCTGCTGGGGAGGCTCTCGGGAGGGGGTATGAGGTACAGGGCTATGCGGACGACATTGTCATCATAGTCCGAGAAAAGGTCACACAGGCAGTGTGGGAGCGTATGCAGACTGCACTGAAAGTGGTGGAAGGGTGGACGGTTGATCAAGGGCTCGGGGTGAGCCCCGAGAAAGCAACCGTGCCGTTTACGAGGAGGAGGAAGTGTGAAAGCCACAGAACTCTCACTCTATACGGTAGGAGCGTTCCAATGGCCAGGGAGGTAAAATATCTTGGGGTCGTATTGGACTCTAAGCTTACCTGGAATGGTCACATTGGAAAAATACTGCGTAAGGCAGTCATGACCTTTGCCGTCACTAGGCGGCTATATGGAAAAACGTGGGGGCTAAGACCTAGTATGGCCCACTGGCTGTACACAAGGGTGGTCAGACCATCGTTAACATATGCGGCACTGGTCTGGTGGCCTAAGGTGACACAATCCAGTGCCAAACAAAAACTAGGCAAGATCCAAAGGATGGCTTGCCTAGGCATCACAGGGGCCATGTCTTCAACCCCAACAGCCGCCATGGAGGTGTTGCTGGATCTACCCCCCCTACACTTAGTTATTATGGGAGAGGCCAGGCTAGGACTATACAGACTAGCCTGCAATGGTAGACTGAAGATCAACCCAGGCTTCAGGGGCCACTGCAAAATTCAGGAGATCGTGAAGGAGCCCATGCTTGAAATGAGGTCAGACTTCGCGAGCCCGCGAATGTGCAGGGAAAACAACTTTACAGTGGAAATCCCCGATCGCGAGGCATGGCGGGAGGAGACGCCGGGCATTCCACGGGACGCGCTCGTCTGGTTTACGGACGGATGCGGCGGGGAGCGTGGGACGGGGGCAGGTGTTTACTCGGAAGGACCGAGGGTAAGTCATAGTATTTCCCTCGGAGCCCATGCAACGGTGTTCCAGGCAGAGATGTACGCCATCCTGCACTGTGTGCGGGAGAACAAGAGGAGGGGCTACACCAACAATCGGATCCACATAGCCACAGACAGCCAGGCAGCCCTTAAGGCACTAAGTAGCCCACGGGTGAATTCCTGGCTGGTGAGTGAGTGCCGAGACGAGACGAGCGACCTGGCTGGGCAGAATGAGGTGACCCTCATCTGGGTGCCGGGTCACTCGGGGGTCAAAGGCAATGAAGAAGCTGACAGTCTCGCGAAGAAAGGGTCAGCAGAACCATTTATGGGACCAGAACTGGCTCTGGGCGTGTCAAAGAGCACTGCCAGGGGAGCCATTAAGTCCTGGGTCAGAAACCAACACAAGGTGTACTGGGCGGACTGTCCAGGGCTCAGACCAGGAAAGTCAATAATTGACGGACCCAGTTCAAAGAGAGCTGTGGAGCTGCTAAACCTTAGCAGAGGACAGCTCAGAAACACAACAGGTCTCTTGACGGGACACATGGCCGCCAAGAAACACCTGCATAAAATGGGGCGGTTCGAAGTGGACCTCGCATGCAGACTTTGTGGCGAGGGGGAGGAATCAGCCCAGCACATCTTGTGTGAGTGTATAGCTCTGGACCGGAAAAGAAAACTGATCTATGGTCACTCTAGATCGGAGACAGAGCAATATAAAACTTCACCCTACCAATCGCTGTGCAGACTAGTTCAAGGCACAGTGATTTTGGAATGGGTGGAGTAAGACTAAGGGTATGCACAATCAACCAAGGGTTGCGGTGCTATCGGGGCGGCAAGGCCGCGGACGAGCCCTGAGGGAACAAAAAAAAGGTGCATTTCAACTCTCATTGAAATCGGCCCTCACTTTTGAGATAGCGATACGACTAAACTGCATCCAGTGTGGACATATGTATATACACACACATCAACACACACACACACAAATATATATATATATATATATATATATATATATATATATATATATATATATATATATATATATATATATATATATATATATTGTTATAGTATAGAAGGGAACAGGAATAGTATATATAAATATCACTTTCAAAGTAAGACAAAATAGACCATTAAACAAACAAACAAATTTAAACACGATGAGGGTCACTGAACCTATTTTATGGCGAAATTCAATGAAGGTGAATAGGTAAAAATGATATTATTTGATAGATCAGACGGTACATAAGAAAAACACGTGTATATATGTGTTTACATATGAAAACGACATGTATATATGTGTAGTTGCATGCACTTAGGGTACTTATTGACAGGAAATTCAGAACACCTAACGAAATATGCTATTAAAGCCAAAATTTTTAAATTACCAAGTAAAGCATTAATTAGAAACACGAGATAAATTTTACAAATGTGCAGATAAGGGAAAAGGCAAGTGACCAGGCACTGATAAATAGTCGTGTATACCAACATATGTAGTAGTTATAAGGTCTAAATGTATAAGAAGTGTCAACCTATAAAAGACTGTAAATATGACTGGGTGAGATGTAACAGAAAATTATAGAATATAATTAAACAAGAACAGACACGATAGCAGCTAATCGCAATAAAAACAGTTTTAAGTAGTTTTGTTAAGTTAGAATACTAGAGAATAAGATTTTGCTATAAGTTATAGATGTCAATATAGGTTGGGAAGAATGTCAGAAAACATAGTAAATTTGTATAAGTAGATTAAGGTTTTGAATTAATGGAATCCGATGAATATAAATAGGTTACCGAGGCAATACACGATACAAACAGAAAAATAGAAGTATTTTAAAAAAGATAGCGGGCCAGACAAAAATTGGGATGGTAACATCAACAAAACGGGACATTTTCGAGGTCATTAGAAGCAGAAGCAGCATTTTGGATGTTATCCACAAAAAAAATTACGTAAAAGCAGTTCAAAAAGTTCAAGAGAAGCTAACTATCAACTGAAATTGGTTTTCGAGCGTCATTGGAGGTTAATTCCGTGAGTAATTGCATAAAAAATTACCTATGTGTTTATAAATAAAAAGAGCTTGATCGCAAATACAAAGTAGGAAACCCACATTCAGGGCATTCGCATCAGAATAATCCAAATTTCAACGTAACAGAACAATAAGTCATTAACTCTTTATAAACAGAAAGTTTCAGCATCGTATAAACACAGTCTCAATATTTGTTTTGATATAACAGAAAAATAGTCATTGAGGCGCCACATTCAAGGTTTCGCTTACGATAAAAAATCCAGTGGTTAGACAACCAGTACCACACGAAAAAGATTTAAATAGTGCACAATATAGACTCTCATAAATACAATATTGCAAATACCGTATATTTATATATATATATATATATATATATATATATATATATATATATATATATATATATATATATATATATATATATATATATATATATATATATATATATATATATATATGTATATATATATATATGTATATATATATATATATATATATATATATATATATATATATATATATATATATAAGGTTCTTGATCAATGACACTAAATTTGAATTAATAAAAAAAGGAATAATTTGAATAAAAGGTAAAGTCCGGCATAGTAGGGGTTCATAGATTTTAATATCAACAGTAATTTTAGTAAAGTAGTTAGACGTGTAATAAGAATAATCTAGTCCCATTTATTTAATAGAATAAAGTAACATTGTTGTTTGTTAGAAAAAAGAAATCATTGCCTATTTATTTGTCTAATCGCATAAGAGAATAATTGTTAAAAAAAGGGAGGTTTAGGATTTTGAATCTACAAGAGACCCTGGAATTTTTAGATAGCTAGCCAAGGTGAAGCAAAGAACAGGTAAATATAAAGCAAGAGTATTGTATTCGCCGATATATTAAAGTACATATATATATATATATATATATATATATATATATATATATATATATATATATATATATATATACTTTACATACCTTAAAATTTGTTATTCTGATCACAAACACATTTTTATATATAGTTATATACCAAAGAAAAGAAACCAAAGGGTAACATTTCACACATTTGCTAAAACATTTCCCATTCTATACAAGTTATAATAAAACATTCATTTTTTTTACATATAGAACATATAATTCACAAATAAACTTAAAGTTACGTACAAAAATTTTAAGTCTTATAAAATAAATATAAGCATTCATTTTGCTATATACATCATTATATATATATATATATATATATATATATATATATATATATATATATATATATATATATATATATATATATATATGTAGATGTAGATATATGCATATATACAGTTCTCCTCAATAGCGATTTTTTTCTACGAAGATGCGCTAGAAATATATTAGCCTTCTCCAGTTTGCACTTTGTAAAGGTTTTAATAGAAAATGGATTAAAGTATTATAATCGGAAAAATATATAAAAATTAGTGACCATAACAGACCTGCTACATCATCGCTTGATTTTAATGTATTATTTTTCTTTTCATAAGTAAATTTGCTAAGCAAACATTTTTTCGTGAATTACAAAAAGACTTTTCTCTGCCGAATACAATGTGATTTTTTACTTATGCGTATCTATAAGTGCACACGAAAGGTTACAGAAGTGTAACATTGTAAAATTTTATTGTGGTGGGTAAAGTTTCTCGTAGATTTTATGTATCAGTAGTAAACACATATCTCAACTTTGACATTTTAGCTGTTTAGCAAAACACAAAAGTCTTAGACGCCACAAACAACAAATCAATCCTAAGTTTCGAAAAGTGCATCTCTGCAGCAAAATGTAATCGTAAAAGTTTGCAAATTCAATAATTGCTAATGCAGTTTCTGAAAGGAGACCGCGGAATATTAAACGGTCCATAAAATATACCTGGCTTTCATAAATCTAAATGGGAAGGCAGTGTTAAAATCAATTCATTCCACTTAGCCACTGATTTGAATACCAATTTTAATACGCATTAAATCAACAAGCAGATAACTTAAATGAATTTCTCACAGCAATTTAAATAAAGCTCTCGGTGCCCACAAGGATGGAAATTAAAGTTTAATATTCCGTTAGAATTAAAGTTACGAGCGAATGATTACATAAAGGTGACCGTAAATATGCAAATATTTTATGAATACTGCAGTACATAAACGGCGAGTTTAACAGTTTATTTACTTAAGTGAACAGTAATGCTCAGCGGACTCTATCCGATAATAGCCTTGTATTCTCCGACAGTTTCACGCGTTTTCGTAACTCCCTGATAATGTGATATGCCATTTTACCCAACAAGTTCTCGGCTTTCCTTACCAGGCAAGCTGGCTCCATTTGTGTGTATACAAGTTTCACGGACATTTACATGTATATCTGTTTTACTGAAATATCAAAACGTTTTGTGGTAATTATAATCTCCTTGCTAAGGAAATCTTTTAAGATGTCAGTTTTACGGGACATTTATACAAAAATTTAAAATTTAGATGGTCACAAAGCAGACTTTTAAGTAATTGCTTTATTAGAGTGCAGAAGAAAACCTTAAGAACGTTACTACTGCTGGTACTACTATTACAACCCCCTCAGTCATACTCATAAAAGGGCAGACACGCCACAAAACTTCTGCTATGTACTAAAAACATTTCTCCATGCAAATCTGATCTGGCATGATATTGTCGCTTCTTCCAGATTTATACATTTTCTAATACAAGCTTGTTCCACTCATTCTGACATATTTCATTTTAGTAAAATTATTTACTATATATTATTAAACTGTCAGTTGAAATTTGGGTGTGACTTTGGCTCTAGCTAAATCATAACATTTAATGTAATAATGGAGTGAAGAAAAAATAGTCTCAGGTCAGAAGCTCGAATGGTTTTGTCAAAATTACTTTAAATTAAAAGTATTGACTAATACATTAAAATGGAAAAGAGATTGAGAACATTATTTTGTTTGGCATGTCAAAATTAGAAGTGATTAATGTTTTGGAAGAAAGGTGTCAAATATATTTTGGAATATTCTTATTAAATTTTGTCCTTAAATACTATACAAGTCCTAGGACTTTTTGTACCGACATATGTATAATTTTCAGTGAATTAATAAATAAATAAATTTATATATATATATATATATATATATATATATATATATATATATATATATATATATATATATATATATATATATATATATATATATATATGAACTTATTACAAAATCTAAGTGCATCTTTTTTATTTTTTTATTTCAACAACACACCACGAGGGCTTACAGCCTAAATACTATCGTACCGTGGGTGTCGACAAGGAGGAAAGAGGCAACTTGTTAATACTGGACTTGAACGTTTGGAGGTTCGGAGGAGAAAAGAAAAACTCGGGACGCAGCAAGTGCGTTATGGTAGTGAATTTTCATAGAAATGATCTGGCACAAAATATTTTATTATAACTTTTTTTTCTTGTAACATGGAAATCTAAATTTTGGTGTATAGTTTACTTTTTATATTGTTAACCTACCTACCAAATTTGGTTATCATAGATTTTTTATTTTGTAAGATAAAAATTTTTTTCAAATGAAAACTCAAAATTTTTTCGGAAAACTTCGTCCGATTTTTCTGATTAACAAACTTGTCAAAGTCATTTACAAAAGGAAGGTACATGCCAAATTATATCAAAATCTGCCCATTATTCTTTGAGATAAAAAAATTTTTCAAATGAAAAGTCAAAATTTTCCCGAAAAACCTCGTCCGATTTTCCAGACTAACAAACTTGTCAAAGCCATTTACAAAAGGAAGGTACATGCCAAATTTTATTAAAATCGGCTTATTACTTTTTGAGAAAAGAATTTTTTTCGAATGAAAACTCAAAATTTTCCCGGAAAACCTAGTCCAATTTTTATAAATAACGAACCTGTCAAAGCCATTTACAAAAGGAAGGTACATGCCAAACTTTATTAAAATCGGCTTATTACTTTTTGAGATATAAATTTTTTCAAATGAAAACTAAAAATTTTCCCTGAAAACCTCGTCCGATTTTCTTGACTAACAAACATGTCAAAGCCATTTACAAAAGGAAGGTATGTGCCAAATTTTATTAATATCGGCTTATTACTTTTTGAGATGAGAATTTTTTTCGAATGAAAACTCAAAATTTTCCCGGAAAACCTCATCCGATTTTCCTGACTAACGAACTTATCCAAGCCATTTACAAAAGAAAGGTACGTGCCAAATTTTATCAAAATCGGCCTATTATTTTTTGAGTTATCGGTGTGATACATACATATATATATATATATATATATATATATATATATATATATATATATATATATATATATATATATATATATATATATATATATATATATATATATATATATATATATAAACATATAAAAATTGAAACTGACCCCGGATATGGGTTCTAGGGGTCCTAGATCGCGCTCATTTGCAAAAATTTTTGCAAAATTCACAAGTCGGGATCTCCCCATTAGTGAATTTTTTCTACGAAAATTCACTAAAAACATGTGCCGGCAGGGAATTCCACAACTTGGAAGTCTTCGGAACAAATGAGCGGGCATAACATCTATGTGTGTGTGAGATAAATTTGGTTGTCGGGTTGACCCGCGTCCAGAGCTTGTTAAAAAATGTTCGGGACGCAGCAAGTGCATTATAGTAGTGAAATTTCATAAGAATTGTACACTATTAGTAAGGTGTATTATTAAAACTAATTCTTTAAATTTAAAGGAACCTGGGAGACCGGTTTTAAAGGTCCCAGTTAGCGATTAATTGAATAAGTTTATATTTTCCATGGAGCTAGAAAATTAATGTTTGGTAGTGATATATATATATATATATATATATATATATATATATATATATATATATATATATATATATATATATATATATATATATATATATATGTGTGTGTGTGTGTGTGAGTGTGTGTGTGTGTGTGTGTGTGTGTGTGCCTTTAAAAAAATAGAATTACAAATTTCATTAAAGTCACAAAAGTTTTCTAGAAAAAAAGTAATTATTTACAAAGACAATGTACCTGCCAAATCAGAAATATGGCAGGTATTTTTTGTTTTAATTGCATGGATGGTTTTGTTTTAGTCAAACCAATCGAACTAGTTTTTGCAAACAAAATAACAAAAAATGTTTTTTAAGACCAACTTGCAGTTATCCGCGAACTCATTATGTTATTTTTCTTTAATTTAGTTTCCAGGCTGCGTTTACATAAGTGTTACAATCAAGATGGAAGAATCTAGCTTAATAGGAAATTTAGTTATCGGATATCAAATATTTCTACAAGAACTCTCTACCATAATGTGTTTGCTGCACCCAGACCTTTTCCAACACTCATTTACTCTTGCTGTATCCACACTTTTTGAAAATTATAAAATATTTTAGCTCTCTGAACCTGACAAACAAGGCAACCATAATTTCATTTTTGGAAAAATATTTTAAACAATTGAAATGGGGTAACAATTTATTAATAAATTAAAAATTTGGTTCGCTGATGTATCACAGAGGTTTCCCCTCCCCTTCTTCATGCATACAACCACCCTCAATGCCCAAACAAGAACAATGTAAACAAGGAAAGTTTCTTGGGAACAACCCGCCAGAAAGTTACGAGACCTGCGGTAAATATAGGGGTTCTGGGCTGGCTAAACAGAATTTTAAGGAGGTGTAGCTGCAAAATGGGATAAAGGTAGCTAACATAGGTCCAACTAAGCTGGTTTTTTCGCACTATTCGCTCACATTTCCTTTTTATGTTCTTCCCCTATTCCCTTCTGGTGCTGTAACTTTCTTGGGGGCTGTATTCGTAAGAAATATTTTTTGTGGTTTGTGCATCCAGAAAGATATCTAGGCATGTTTCTGATTTTTTTCTAAAAAGCCCCCGTGTGCTAATCTGCAAACTTACCGAGAATTTAATTTTTATTTACAAAACAAATGTACCTGTCAAATTATAAGCGTGGGAGGTATTTTTACTTATAAGTCGCTTAGATTATCCGTTTTAGTCCACTTAATCGAAACAGTTTCTGCAAACAAAATAACAAAAATGTTATTCTAAAACAAATTTATCATTGCCGTAGAAGCTCATTGTATTATCTTTTAAATTTATTACCCACGCTGCTTCTATATAGGTTTTAGTATGTATCAAAACTCAAGATACTAGTTTTATGTCAAATTGAATTATCACCATTTGGAATAATTTTACGAAAATTCACTACCGTAACGCACTTGTTGCACTTTAATATTTTCAACATTTATTTACAAGCGCTGTAAAGATAATTTTTGAAAATGAAATAAATAAATATAGACAATAAAAAATTTTGAAATTACAATTTTAATAATTTACACTGAACATATGTTTATAGATTAAACAATGATATTATGTAGTTTCTTTTACCTCAAATTTTCCATATACGACATGAATAGTAAATAATAATGAAATTTCACTAAAAACTAAAGTAAACCTTAAGTATCTTATTCTAAGATTCTAAGGTATTAGCTGAGTCGACTTCAAGGTTATCTTTCTCCTATTATTTGTTTATGACGTCTGTAAACAAATAAGAGGAAGAAAAAGCATATAACCTCGAGTTCGACTCCCCCCTACTGTGAGTTTGCAAAATAACAAATGACAATTACAAATAGCTAACTGGCGTCGTCAGATTTAAGTAGCAGACGGCCAAGTGTTTTAAATACCCTGAAGAATGGACAGCTTAAGATTTATAAATATTAAAACGTAGCTCTAGATTGCCTTTAAGCAAATTAAATCACTTTCATTAAAAAATTTATTTATTTCTATATATTTTTCTGATATCTTCAAATACAGATGACAGTTTTGGCAAATGACACCCCTGCTGATTGTTTGTGACATATTTTTGTAGCCTGTTCGTTTGAAGTTTAATTTGAAGCATTTATTTCCAAAAGCAGCGTAACCCTGATATATCCGCCTGACCTCGTTTAGCATTATAGGCACCCATTCAGTGCATTTAATGGTTTGACAGTTCTATTTTGAGGTTAAATAGTAAATGATATAATATGTTTCTAAGACTGCAAATCAAGGAATAAGAATATTAACGTTAATATAGTTGATTAATTGTTCAAGCAGGTAAGTTATTTGAATAATAAATTGACTTCTTAGGTATGAATTAAGTTTCAGTGTGATAAGGTTTTGTAACTTTAATGAAATTTGTAATACAAATTCCTTTTAAAGAGATTCACAGTACCTAGATTCATCAAATTGAAATTTTCTAGCATCATAGAAAATTGAGTTGTGGGTATTCACAGTTTTCTCTTAAAATGAACTGGAACACAAGATTTGAATATTCTTTATGATAATAGGAAGAAAGAGTTACTTTAAATTAGCTTGTATTCAAACCTCTTAGCTTGATTTTCGACGTCTGCTTAAATTAAAAGTTTTACTTTCAGTAAAATGCTTATGAAAATTCACCATTATAACGCACTTGCTGCGCCCCTAGATTTTGTTATTTTTTAGAATATTGTTATTATATATATATATATATATATATATATATATATATATATATATATATATATATATATATATATATATATATACTTGTTCTTGGTTAATTAGAGCCTCATTCTTCCAAAGACTCAGAATCTCTTTTCTATTATTTTAGACACGAATTGACAGTTTGCGAACACAATGTTTTGTGGTCTTAATTTCTAGAAAAACAATTTTCGATCCTAACCTGTTTTTGTAGTGTCCGGCTCTCCGGTATCCCACACGTCCAGGTCCACGGTGTTGTGTATAGCTGCTATGTGCTGTGACATGTGTCTTGGTGTCAGTACCATATATATATATATATATATATATATATATATATATATATATATATATATATATATATATATATATAGAATAGCTTAGCTAATTAGTTAACTGATGATAATATGTAGTCTTTGTTTTCAAATTCATATTTACATTGACCGTTTGCCACATCATCTGATAGGCTGGTGATTATCGGAATACATTTAGTCTTCGGCGCCTGAATCTTCGTCAGTCATTCAGCGATCTTCAGGTCAAAAAATTGAGAAGGTGGCTCCTCCATCTAATGACTTTTCATTCTCAAGCATGCTTAATACATCATGTATAGTGAAACCTTGAAAATATCTATTCGAGAGTCTTCGAGAGTCAATGAGCGAAGATTTGAACATGTGATGAGCAGTGATAAGTTCTCTCTTCACTGACGATCGTTTTGCTAACAAAGTTAGCGTCGTCGGAGGGATGAATGAACTCTCTATTATGATGAATTTGGGTCTTCAAATTGTACTTTTTCAAAAGTTTCGAAAGTTGACAAAAATATTGCATACCTACACAAGTGCCCAATGTCCTGTATGGTGTACGGTAGCTTTTGTTATAACATGTTTCCAATTTTGAGCTAATATGCTATCTTGGTTAGTTTAGGAAGACATAATAAGAATAATAATAGTAACAGTAATATTTATTGAGACAAAATTTTACAATACATCACTTGACAAATAAGTTTTAAACTTGTTCTTGTCCAAGATGTAATTTTGACAGCACACCTCGAAAAATTAAAAATAAAATACTCAAACATTTTTACAATCTTAACCGTCGCCTTCTAAATAAAATTTTAACGCATAATACACGACAATGGTACCCGGGTACCTGCAATAATTATTGTCCTACCATTCTAGAAATCATTAGTTTTCTAATTCTTATAAATAGTTATAGTTATAATGTCACATCTGGTGTTCTAAGAAAAGTTTTATGAGCCGTTTCGGCTTACATACTTCCGCTCAGTGTTTTGTTGACAACAACGGATTCTGCATTTCAGAGAATTATTTTCGTGATCCGATATTTGTGTGGATGCTAGAGCATTTATTTAGTCTGTTGTCTACCGCTGACTAAACAACACTATTTTTGATTGGAAATTGTACTGTGATTAGTGAATTTTCGGAATGGCAGAAAAATTTTGGCAAGTTTTAGGTTCTGAATTCAAACGGTACGTAGATTATAAAAGTGATAAATGATAATAAACTACATTTTTGTTGTAATTTTTGACATTTTTCCTATGTACCTGATTATTTACAGAATGAGTTATGAACAGCAAGTAAGTTTTCCTTAGGAATTAAATGTTATGGAATCTGATTCAGAGAGTGATAACGACAATGAACAAATTGAAAACTCCGAATCGCGAGACGAATATTTACCGCCTTCGTTGTCATCATCAAATAACCAAGCAGAAGAATCATACATAGAAGATGACACTGAGAATGAAATTGAAATTGCCGAGGAAGACAATTTTGAAGATGAGCAGCTAGAGGTTGAGGTTGATAATTGTGATGACCTAGTTTTGCGTTTTAAAAACGGAACTATCTGGAAATCGAGTCCCCTAATGTCTGCTCGTCAAACGCTGTCACAAAATATTTTGCGAAAAAAATCTGGACCTTTGAAGACAACAAATTTCCTCTCAGTTCGGGAAAGTTTCGCACGCATTTTAATCCAGAAATGTGCAACATTATAATTCGAGAAACAAACCGCAAAGCCAAAACCATCCACGCGGAGTGGAATAAACAGCATTCCAACAAACCACAAAAAATTTGGAAACCTCTCACACAAGAAGAATTTGATGGTTATCTCGGGATACTGATTACTGCTGGAGTGCGATCCTCTAAGAAAGAAAATCTGAGAGACTTGTGGAAAAGTGATGCTAACCCATTGTACCGTGCGACAATGTCAGTCAACAGATTTTATTCCATCCAACGATTTGTACGTTTTAACAATATGAATACCAGAACCGATAGATTGAAAACTGATCAAGCAGCTGCTATCTCAGAACTTTGGCTTCTGTTGATGCAAAATTTGAAATTGAATTATACACTGAATGCCTAACGGTAGACGAACAACTATTTCCGTATAGAGACAGGACCAGGTTCACGCAGTATATGTCAGCCAAACCTGCCAAATATGGTATAAAAATTTTGTGGGTGTGCAATGCAGCAAATTTTTACCCTCTAGTGGGGCAAATTTATACAGGAAAATCATCGCAAGGTCGTGAACAAAATCAAGGTGAGCGTGTGGTAAAATATTTATGCATTCATTATAAAAATAGTGGGAGAAATGTTATGATGGATAATTTTTTCACCACACTTCCCTTAGCTCGGTTTCTAATGTCATGGAAATTTTCTGTTGTGGGTACGCTAAAAAAAATAATCCTTACATACCGCCAGAGATGTTGCCAAATAAAGGTAGGATAGGACATTCTTCTGCGTTTGGATTTTCTGAAGATAATATCATACTGGTTTGATACGTACCAAAACAGGGAAAAGCTGTAAGACTCGTATTCACAATGCACGGCACTGCAAATGTATCTGGTCCAAAGAAAAGACCTGAAATAATCCATTATTACAATTCAGGGAAAGGTGATGTTGATAATATGGATAAGATGGTGTTGCACTACTCTGTCAAACGTCGAACGAACCGTTGGCCTCTTGCAATGTCTTATAACATGCTTGATATAGCAGGATTAGCAGCATATATTATTTATACTAAAAATAACCCTCTTCAGAAGAAAACAAATTATCTTCGAAAATTTCTTCAAGAACTTGGAAAGCAATTATCTAGACCGAGCATAGAATTGAGAGCCAAATCACCAAAGGTGTTACAACATTTTAGTACCAAATGGGGAATTGAGTGCATGTTAGGAGGTCCATTAGCATGAACCACCAACTGCCACCGCCGGTTGTAGAAAAGAATCATCCCAGAGATAAAACCGGGCGCCTTCAAGTAACAGGTAAAGTTACGTGTGTCGAGCTGCTACAAAAAGACAGAGGAAAACCAGAAAATCGTGTGACTTTCGTAGCCGCCCAATATGCGACAAACACTGTGAGAAAATAAATAAGTGTTACAATTGCAAACTGTAAAAGAATTATTGTAATAAAAAAATATAAAATTAATATACTTTTTCAAATAAAGAGTGTTGATTTTTTTACTACTGTGTTAAAGATTTGCAACAAAATAAATTTTTATTTTAGTAGGTACCGAGGTACCCTTATGTGAGGAATAGGTATACAAAATTTCAATGTCCATTATATAATTTTCAAAAGTTATAAAAAATACTACATTGGCAGAAAATGGTTTTTTAAATAAATTCTGAGACGTCACAACACATAAATATCAACATCAACAAATGAATACATCACTTTTAAAACAGACAGGTACCCTGTCATGAAGACGAAGGTTAATTTGTTTATTCAGTACACCTTATAAAATATCAAAGAAAACCATTTATTGCAAAGCTAATGTTTCAGGCCCCCGATTTAACCATTTTCAAAGACTTGTTAAGCTAAAATAAAATGCTACAGTAGGCTTATCTCTATGTTTCAAAGTAAAATAACTTTCTCAAACTTTGACGCAAGGCCAAACTAAATACTAACTTTAATTATAGGTATAATAAATATATGTAATAGAGTAGATTACGACAAAATATATTTGCAAAATAAATAAAATATTTTTATTTAAGCAAGTTCACTTTTCAATGTAGTACAGTGTATATAAAATTCGATTTATTCCAGATTTAGGCCCTGTTCCATTCTATTGCCATCCCCATCTTGATGTTATGTTAATGTTATAGTATTCAGGTTTCAGGTAGATTCTGAACTTCTGTGTCAAATCCTTTGATCTCTTATTCAAATTGCCTCTATTTTCTTAGATTCTTTTGTAAAGAATACCTTTTTTATCTTATTGGTAACTGAATTCTTAAACACAATAAGTCGCTCCTGCTGAAATAGGCAATCTTAACAAATATTTGAATTGAATTTAAGAAAAGCTAGGGCTTATTGTATGGTACATGATTTTCTTTCAGTTCTTATTGGAATATTTTTAAAAAGTAATTCTGTTGTAAAAGAATACTGTTTTGGAAATTAAATTACTTTCTTGTGTAGTTTGACATATTTGGAAAGAGTCTGGACGCAGAAAATGCGGTATGGTAGTAAATTTCAGTACTAACCTACCTGCCAATATATTATTATTTACTCACAAATAGCTTCACGACGAAACTTCAAACTGATGTTTGCCTGAAAATGTACAATTTTTTCGCGAAATTTCGAAAACATTTTTTTACATTAACTTAAAAAACAAAATTCAAATTATATACCTGATCTGAAAGAAAAATTTAAAAAAAGACGTAAAATTTTATTTTGAACAGTATCAAGTTAATTATTTCTTACCCGTTTTTTATAAAAGTAAATCAAAAACTTTAATATTTTTCTAAAAAAATACGCTAAATAGTCAATAATACAGGGGGTTTCACGGGTAAAGGGACGGTTTCTTACGCCCAAATGGCACACTGTTAAAAGATTTTTTTACGTACGGTATTTAGGTAAATAGTAGCTACATTTGAAAAATATTTTTTAGTATAGAGGCTACTCCAAAAAAGAGTGGCACAATGAATGAAGTTAAAAATGTTTGTCATGTATATATAAAAAAGATAAGTCCCAACGACAGAATTGCATATAATTTTCGCCCAAACCTTAAAACCCCAAATAGCAATTTTATATTTTATGATGTGAAAAGGTTTTACACAAAAAATTTATAGAATAATCCCACTTCCTCAATTGTTTTCAATATGTTTATAAAAACAGCTATAAACCCAAAATTGGCACCATTTTATTATATACTTCAGTCTCCGTATATATATATATATATATATATATATATATATATATATATATATATATATATATATATATATATATATATATATATATATATATATATATATATATATATATATATATTGTTATGAGGTATTTATGTATTTTGGTGTCCCACGTTTGGATATCAATTATATGAAGGGTTTTATTGTATGATATCAAATGTGTTAATGAAATGTGTGAAAATTTTCTCTTTTTCTTTCTTTCTTTTTGTGTCCACTAATTTATATATTCAGGTATTCAAGCCAGTCTATCTGAGCTTGTTGGACTAGGTATTGTTTTGTAATCTGAAGTCACTGACAAAATTAGACAGGTACGTAAAGTTATAATTGTACGTACATTTACCTTTTTATTAGCGAATACAATGTTATATTTACCTGTTTTCTGTTTCACCTCGGCTAGCTATAAAAAGAAGAAATTTTATCCCTAAGGTCTGTCTGTGGATTTCAAACTCCTAAATTTGTTCTCCAATACCATCTTTTTTGTTGATGAAAATTCTCCCATATAAGCAAATAATTAACCAGGCAATGATTCTTTTTCAAAAAACAACAATTCAACTTTATTTTATCTAATACAAATGTAACAAGAACTATTTTATCTACCTAACTTATTAGTGAAAATGAATTCATGAAACCCCCAGAATGATTCTGGTCTTTAAATTTTCTTTCCTTTTGAAATTTACCTGTTCAAATCTTTTTATTTTGGTATAATTTATCAATGAGCTCTTTTGGTTTTATGCCAATTTGCCTACATACTAATAACATATTGCAATATTTCTATTTTCAAAGCTTTGTACCTGACTATACACTATATTCTACACCTCTTAATACAGTTCCTTGTACTATTGGCAGTATATCCCACTGAACGTCGAATGTTATCGTCACCTTGAAGATGGCGTGTCGATTGATCTCTTCTTACTATCTATTCCAACCAATTATGGCGTCAGGTTTATACACTGTGATTAAGTTTTTATCAAAAGCTACTGGTTTGTCTGTCTCCTACTTAGAAATATGAATAATTTTGGTCCAATCTATTTGACTGTGGCTCTCTTACTTTGTGTACGCTATCAAGCTTTCTTTATATTTGCATACGTAAGTACATTGTATGTTATAAAAAAAACTTTCTGTGATTAACCTGCAATGACGCTATAGCTTCGAAATCTTGATATTCATCCTTTTCTTGAACCTTTAACTGCTTTCTTGTCCAATGTTTGTTTTTGTTCCCTTAGGGATCGTCCGCGACCTTGCCGCCCCGATATCACTGCAACCTTTGCTGGATTGTGCATTTGTCCAATGTTTACTGAAACACTTTTTTTTTCTTCCCCCCTTGACAGTCACCTTGTTATTATTTTTCTGCTATAGGACCTCGTTGCTATCCAAAGTTTTTTTGCCGCTGTCTTTTCTAATCCTTTTGCTTCCTTGTTTGTATCTTTCATTACCTTGGTAACCTAGTCGTCTTCTCTATATTTTCATCCGTTAAGCCGCTTAATCTAATTATATTAATTCTACGATACATATGTTTCCGACATTTCGTTTAAACCTAAAAACTGACATCTATGAACAACCTTATTATCAACTCCTACATTATAATATCTTATAACTATTTCATCTTTATTGTGGCTACAGATCTCTATCGTGTATTACTTATTTATTCTACCACTTGTCTGTTAAATTCACTTGCTTGCATTTGCTGTCTTTTCTTTGATTTCTTTATAGACTCAGACTTCACATTGTACATTTATGCCTTATAATTATTACACGTCTAATTGTACAGCTGTTTATCAGCACCTTTGCCTTTGTCTAAAAATTTATAAAAAAATTTACTGAGCTTCCGTTTTCTAGTTCATGTTTTACATTGTAATATAAAAATTTTGTTATGACAGCATATATTGTCAGGTGTTCTCCTTTCTCTGTAGGTAGTTATAAATATACCCTGATGGCTTGCCCTATACAATATGTACATGTGTTTTATGTACATATTTATACTGTCTGACCTACTAATCACCATCATTACTACATACCTATTGTATATGCATTGTATTCGCTCATATCCAAGCTGTTGGACCTTTTTTTTTAAGTTCGTGTAATCTTGTATTCTGTTGTTGTGAAAGGAATTTATAATTAATCTCCCTATTCATATCTATACTATGTTTATATATATATATATATATATATATATATATATATATATATATATATATATATATATATATATATATATACAAAGCCTTTTGTGAACATTACAAATAAAATATACTTAACTGTTTGTTATATTATTCTTATAAATCAACTATACAACAGTTTTGAAAAAGTTTTTTGCTGGTTTCTGGTTAACATTTTAAAATGAAAATGTAACGGAAAATAACAATAATGAAATGAAAAGGTCTCTAAATAATTATAAAAGCTGCAGTCAACAATTTTCTCTATAAGGACACCAGCGGACACAAACAGAAAATATAAAAAAAGTTTGGGACGCAGCAAGTGCATTATAGTAGTTATTTTTTTAAGAATTGTACACTATTAGTAAAGTATAATATTAGAACTAATTTTTTAAATTTAAATGGATCTTGGAGATTTATTTTAGAGGTCCCAGTAAGCGATTGCTTAAAGAAATTACTGTTTTTTATGGAGCTAATAAATTAAAATTAGGTATATGTATGTAAAAATTGCAAGTCGCTTCAAAAAATTGTGCTATAAGTTTCAATAGTTATAAAAGTTTTCCAGAAAAAAAGTTAATTATTTACCAACAGAATGTACGTGCCAAATTATCAATATGGCAGGTATTTTTCCTTATTAATTGCTTGGATGGTTTTGTGTTAGTCAAGCCAATCGAACTAGTTTTTGCAAACAAAATAATTAAAAAGGTATTTTACATAGGTTTTATGGCTCAAGATTGAGGAATATAGCTTAATGGGAAATTGAGTTATCGGATTTGAAATCGTTTTACGAAAATTCTCTACCACAACGTACTTGCTGCACCCAGGCCCTCTTCATTGCTTATTAACTGTTGCTGTAAACATACATTTTTAAATGATAAAATATTGTAGCACTCTATGTGAGACTGACAAACAAGGAAATCTCAAATTCATTTTTGGAAAAATATTTTACAGAAATGAAATCAGGTAGCAATTTAAACATAAATTGAAAATTTTGGATCGCGGCTTCGTCACGATAGTTCTCCTCCCCATTCTACATTCCTACAACCACTCTCAATGCATAAACAAGAACAATATAAACAACTAAAATTTCTTCATAACAACCCCAAAGAAACTTGAGGGACCTGCGGTGAATAAGTGTTTTGGGCGAAGTAAACAGGATCTTGGGGAAGTATAGCTGCAAAATGGGTCAAAGATAGCTTATAGAGGTCCAGCTAAGCTGGTTTTCTCGAACCTTCTGCTCACATTTCCTTTTCATCTTCTTCTCTGTCCAGCACTCCTATTCACTCCTGGTCATGTAACTTTGTTAAGGGCCATTTGCAAGAAAATTTTCTCGTGGTATGTGCGTCCGGAAAGGGTTCTAAGCATGTTTCTGAATTTTCTATAAAAGTCGCCCGTGTGCTAAACTCTAAATTTACCGAAAATTTAATTTTTATTTTCAAAAGGAATGTACCTGCTAAATTATAAACATGGCAGGTATTTTTCTCTATTAATCGCTTGGATGATCCATTTTAGTCAACTCAATCGAACCAGTTTCTGCAAACCAAATAACAAAAAAGATTGTTTAAAAGAACTTTGTAGTTATTTTTCAAACCTAGTTCCCACGGTGCCTTTATATGGGTTTTACTATGTATCAAAACTGAAGATTATAGTTTAATGGGAAATTGAGTTATCACTATTTGAAATATTTTGACAAAAATCTCTACCATAACGCACTTGCTGCACCTAAACTGTTTTTAACATTTATTTACTATTACTGCATCCATACTTTTTGAAAATAAATATAAACAGCACAAAATTTTGAAAACATAATTTTAATAATTGTTACTGTACATCTGATTGTATATGTAATTTAAACTGCTCTATGATATCATATAGTTCCATTTACTTCAAATACTCCATAAAGAGTAAAAGCTTAGAGTAAAGAAACCATAAGTATCTAGGTACCCTTGGTATTTTATTTATAGTTGTTTGAGGTAGGTTTATTTATTCTTGAATTAATTTTGTTTCAATACCTGTACGCATTGATTAAGAACCTGAATCTGATGTACACAACCACTTTCTTATTTGTTTGATTGGATGTTAGAATCATAATATACTACAGTCCCAGTTGACGCACGAAGGCATTTGTTAAAGTTATGTTAAAATTAGAAGTTGGGTTGTTATTTACCTACTATTTCTACTAAACTTTGAATGTCGGTAGTTGTTTCATATTCTGAGATTCTAAGATATTAGCGGAGTCGAATTCGAGGTTACGCGCAGAACGTACACGTTTCTCTCATGACTCCTTTCAGCTAACAAATCACAAATAGTGGTGTTGTCAGATTAAACTAGAGTGATGGAGATGGCTTTTAAATACCGTGAAAATAGTAAACTTAATACTTATATGTATAATATAAATATAATATAATACAACGTTGTTCTAGATTGCTTTTAAACAAATTGAATCACTTTAATTAAAAATTCTATTTATTTACCTTTTTACAGATTTAGATGAGAGTTGCCGTAAATGGCAGCCCCGGGGACTGTTTATTGTGACACATTTTCGTAGCCTGTTCGTTTAAAATTAAATTTGGAAATTTTGTTTGCAATGGCAGCGAAACCCTGATTTATCTGTCTGACCTTGTCTAACATTATAGGCATCTATTAAGAGGTAATTTCAGGTAATATAGTAGATTACTGATTTTTTATTTAGTTATAGCTCAAGATCTACTAAACCAATTAGGCCAAAGTCTGGTAGGTAGGACCACTTGGTCAATATGTACGTGTTTGTCAAGTTCTCGTTTAATATTTTTAGCGATTTAAAAGATAATGCTATTGCAAATAGTTTTGTTAATTTTTTTTCTAAAAGCGTTTTAGTGTTAAAACTGTCTAAGGAACTCATCCAAGCTATTAACAAAATAAAGGAAACTACAAAATTGGGTTTCGATTGGGGAAGGATTTTTTTAGTTATCGGTTATTTGTTTGTTTTTACCATGATATCATAGTTTTTGAAAAATGTTTGTCGTTAATTCATTCTCAGGATAGTAAAAACAAACAAATAATATAAAAAAGAATTTTGGTGGGTGCAAGGGAAATTATACCTGGTTATATAAATTTGTTGAGGTAGAGTCCGTTGCTAGACGACAAGTAACTATAATATAAATTTTAAATACACACGAATGGAATCATTTGGAAAATATACAATATGAATCCATAGGTAAATTTGCGAGCCTTTAGATTTGAAAAAAATCAGTTTTATAAAAAGAAAGTTCAATATAGTTTTCAATTGGCAATTCCCATATTTATAATACGAAATGAAAGCAAAATTGTTGTAACGTTTTAACCAACTAGGTATCCATAGGAATAAGACTTAGAGTAGTAGAAAAAAATATATCAAGTGAGGAGGATGACAAGTTGTCAGAAGGGAAAAAAAAGTTAGAAGATTTTTTTGAAGTAAAATATAAAAAGGTATATAAAATTGTACATACATCACATTGTCAAAAATCAGAAAGATAGAATTTAGAGAATCCAGAAATAATACATATGAGAACATCAGCCCTTGAAATTATATAGGATATTATATCAAATCATTAGAAAACAGGGATCACTATCGGCAGATAATTGGAACACAGCTAATTTGGCAGGGGGTGTTAATGCAGACACAAAAATTTGGATATTGTCCATTAGAAGTATCGAGAAAAAGCCCTGGTGAGATATTCAAGGAAATTTGTATAGTTTAGTCCAAACATCATGAACAGTGGATGGGTGGTTTGACATAACACAGGAAGAGTAGCAAAATAAGGCATCCAGTTTAAAATCAAAGAGACATTCTTAAGTGCCATTGTTAAGTTAGAGAAACAAGTAAGGTATTTATAGTTAGAATAATAGTGAACCATTTTTAGTTAGTTTTATTGTTTAAGGTGGTATCATTTTCAATTTCATATCTATTATTGTATTCATAGCTCATTAGTCCTTTATTATACTCAGTATTTTGGAAATTTTGGTTTCGGTTCATTTGTTCAGTTCTTGATAAGGTAACCAGTCTTTTCTTTTTGATAAATAAATTATTTGATTTAAATTTTTGTCAACTTCATTGACAAGTTTTCATAGTGCCAGAACCCCCTCTGAGAAACAAAATACCTTAATAAATTATAAAAAAAAACCTATATATATATATATATATATATATATATATATATATATATATATATATATATATATATATATATATATATATATATATATATATATATATATATATATATATATATATATATATATATATATATATATATATATATATATAGATAAAAACTTTTAACTGACCTTCGATTTAAGATATGGGGGCCCTAATTTGCGCTCAATTGAAGAAATTTTCCAAAAATCTCACCATCGGCGCCTCTCTATTAGGTCACTATTTACAAGATGGCCATTTCAATAATGTCGTCCCTCATTTTAATATCGGTTTAGAGACACTGTTTATTATACAGAGAATTAAATTTTACTGCGAATTAAATTTTATTGGAAATCTATATAGCACAATATTAACAAATTTTAAGTGCGCTCCCTATTTATGGAATTTTATAAGAACAAATTCATCACACCAAAACTAGTTTAGATGATTTGATTTTTGTTGCAAGAAAACATGTACCAATATGATCTAGCTAACATAATTTAATAATGTCTACATATTTGTTAGCTGCAGTATTAACACAAATGAGATTTTTTTTAGTATTTTCAACATTGCCATACCTCCGAATGCTGCTATCTTAAAACGACGTCTTCGTATGAAACAATTTTGTATTAGCAGAGAGCATTGTAAGATGATTTAGCTACTATGTAATCTCTACAAACATCTAACCAACCATTTTGATTCAAAGCTGATGTTCTTGTGGCAGAACCGAACTGCTTTTTAAAGATTCATGTGCTTATATGTTTATATTGCTAGTTGGCAACATTATGGCTAATAGAGAACTTATTAGCCACTTTTATAAAATAAAATACTGAGTTTTGCTGGCGAATTGTTAGAATTGTTATAAGAAACAGCTATAAACGTCATAAACAAAGAGATGCCAGTAATTAGTATTATCTTCAACTTTCCTGATAACAATCACTTGATATGTTTTTAAAAATGTTCTAGGATCTTCTGAAAGTACGCTAGGAAGTCTTCTATTATTATTGCGGAATAGCACTCTTAATGCTGAATTAATGAATTTGATTGCTTTCCCGTTTATGGTAGTCTAATACTTATTGCTCTAACAGAAGTATTTTCGGATACCAAAACTTCCTCTGGGGCAGAATCGATGACAAAATTTTTATTCATGTTAGCTGCTTTCACCTAAAATGAGTTTTAGGTGGCTCACAGTAGGTATAAAATCCAGTTATTATAAACATGTTAAATTATGAAGTTAGCCACAGCATATTTATAATAATAATAATGATAATATAATATATTTATTCGCACCATCAATACATATTAAAATCCGTATAATACGCCAACATTTAGAAAAACATAGAGCACACAGGAATTACAATTCAAAAAAAACTATACGATCACGATTTTTATTACCAGCAGCTACAACTTGTCAGCTAAAAAATCCTCAATATTATAATAGGCCTTTGCCGCCAGAATATTATTCAGTGTTTTTCTCATCTTTGCAGGTGGAAGCTCCTTTATCTGCACCGTCAGTTTGTTGTACACCTTTAGGGACTGCACCACAGCGCTATTGTAAACAATACTTTTTGTAGTTTGTGGCGCGAATAACTGATCCTTTAAACGTGCTCTAGTGTTGCATTTATGCTGTTGTTCACAATCTGATAACAAACTCCGATTTTCTCTAACAAAACACGCACACTCTAATATATACACACTTGGAAGCGTAAGTATTCTGTTGTCGAGGAATGTTTTCCTACACGAACCCCTATATTTCATATTGAATATGCGGATACATGCCTTTTGGAGCCTAAAGATTCTACCGGCTTCTATGGAATTCCCCCAGAACATTAGGCCATATCGAAGCCTTGAGTTCACATATGCGTAGTACGCCTCGAGGCCAGCACTAATACTACTAGAATAGGACAGAACATGCAGAGCATAACTAAAAGCTGACAGTTTACCTGCCAGATAGCCAACATGATCCCTCTAGTTCAACTGAGAATCAAGCTTCAAGCCCAAAAACCTAACATCATCCTGTGTGCTCAGCGACTCTGAGTTGAATTTCATCGATAACTGGTTACCCCTAAAATAGTTAAATGAGATTAAATTTGTTTTAGTCACATTCAATTGTAAGTTCGTTCCATTGCACCACTGTTCCAGAATTCTCAGTGATTGTGATGCCTCATAAATTAGATCACTATCTGAAGGAGCTTGTAAAACCAAAGATGCATCGTCAGCAAACAGGGTTGTCTTATGGGGCAATACTTCAGACAGTATAAAGTAAGAACAAGACTGGCCCAAGGATTGAGCCCTGAGGCACACCTCGTTCTATAATCTTCCACTCAGATGCCAGAAACACTCCTGTCCTATGATCATTTAAAGCCACACATTGTTTCCTGCCTAATAGGTATGACTTCATTAAATTCAGCAAGACTCCCCTGAAACCCAGCAATTCCAACTTAATTAACAGTGTGTCGTGGGACAGCTATCAAAAGCTTTAGATAAATCTAGCATCATACACATGGTGCTTTCACGCTTATTTAGTCCCTCTGTAATTTCCTTGATAACTTGAAATATTGCCCTGTTAGTTGACCTTTTCTTAATATAGCCATTTTGATTCTCACTAAATATTTTGTGTTTAGTGAGATAGGTCTATAATTGGTAAGCAGAGACATGTCCCCACTCTTATGTATCAGAATCACTAGTGAGTTCTTCAGGTCATCCAGAAACAATCCCTGAGCCAGGCATAAGTTAATGATCTGTGCTACTGACTTGACTAAAACATCAGCACACTCTTTTAGCAGCCTTACCGGAATCTCGTCAAAACCTACTGAATTGGTGTTTCTAAGTTCAAGAATTGTATTGTACACTTCACTTTCATGGGTGGAGTAGAAATATATTGTGTCATTAACATATTTAATTTTATATGTTGTTAAAGCATTGTTGGTGTTGATGTTTTTACACACGTTCATAGATATTTATGTATGTAATTTATCCGCTCCTGATCCGTATCCCCATCTAGAGTGAAATTTTTTATGTCAAACCTCTGGCCTCGTGAGTATCCAGTCAGCTGCCTTACTACCTGCCACGTAGGTTTAGTCTTGTTTGTCGCCGTCTTTATGAAGTTGTTATTGTATGTTTGCTTAGCCTGCCTGCAATTACCCTTCAAATCCTTAGTAAAGTTTTTGTATACTTCTTTAGAAACAGTGTTGTTCAATACTCCCTCATATACCTGTCTTTTGATGCCACATTTCGCTTTATAATGCTATTATTTATCCATGAACCACTGTTTTTGTCATTTACAAATATTATTTTCTTCTTGAATATCCCATCCATCGCTGTTATTAAAATCTTACTGAATGTACCGTAATTTTCAGTTACATCATTTTCCTTCAGCACTAGGTTCCAGTTGGTGTTATCTAGTACATTCTTCATTTTATTAATCTTGTCTGCAGTATACAATCTAACTTGTTTTTCTGCTTACTATATTCAAGACAACAATTTAATCTTATAGGGATTATATTGTGTCTTTCATATTGTAGTAGAAATTCAATACTATAAAATAGTTATAAAATGGTCACTAAAACAACAATTTGTTCTTAAGAGCAAAACTGCTTCTAAAGGTACTTTAATATAACTGTTATTTAAAGTCTTCGGAAGTTACTTTCTTGATATGTTTATAAGGGAATTGAAAATATCGCCGAAATCCAATGAAAAGACAATAAAACAATTTAGTTTTATAGGTGGAAATATTGTATAGGTCGACTCTGAAAACTTTTTCATAATAATTCTGTGATTGTTTTATAAGATATTTTATAGTCTCGCTATATAAACGTTTTGAAGATTAACTTTACACGCCCTCGTGGCGCAGGTTGCTAGGTGCCAGCTTGCTAAGCGAGAGGTCCCGGGTTCGATTCGTGGGCGAGCCAGTTGACTTTGTCTAGAAAATTTGTAAAAAATATTAAATGATGGGAAAGAATGTGCTAATGGCCTGAGATGCCGCAGCCAATAATATTAAAAAAAAAAGATTAACTTATAAAACACTTCAGCTCTCTACAGCAGAACAGTGTTTATTGCGTTTTCATGAATCGGCTATTTGGAATTGTTAATAAAATACCTGTAAAGCAAAATAGCCACAGAACATTCGAATTATAAAACAATATTGCTGGTTGGGACTTCAACGTTTTTGACCATCGAGTGAACGATAAAAGTGTTTATTTTCAGTGTCATAGTAATGAAAATTATGTCTGTTCACTACGCCATTATTATGAAATGTGGATTCGTCGGAAAAGAATACAACTTTGCTGTCTTTTTCGACGCAATGCAACGCCAAGAAACAAAACTTTAAGCGCCTGTCAAAATTACTGTCATATAAATCTTGATGCATTTCAATATGGAATGGGCGGTATTTACGTTTTAGTGAATTTTCTTAAAAAAAATCACTAATGAGGAGATCCGGACTTTTGAATTTTGAAACAATTTCTCCAAATGAGCGTTATCTAGGACCTCTGGAACCCAAATTCTAGGTCAGTTTCAGACTTTATATCTTTATATATATATATATATATATATATATATATATATATATATATATATATATATATATATATATATATATATATATATATATATATATATATATATATACATATATATTCAAGCGTCACACCTATAACTAAAAAAATAATGAATCCATTTTGAACAAACTTGGTGAGTACCTTCCATTTGCAAGTGGCTTGGATAACTTCGTTAGCCAGGAAAATCCGCAGAGACTTTCCCGGAAAATTTTGTGTTTTCTTTCGAAAAAAAATTATATATCCGTAATTAACAAAGTAAGGACAACCAAATTCGGTACGCGGGTTTATGTCATCATAGGTAACTTACCTACCAGAATTTAGCTCTGTGGGTTAAAGGACAAAAAAGTTAGACCCATTTAAATAGAAATAAATTTGGGTTTTCCTCAAAACGATTTAAAACGTCAAAATTGGCAATATTTAGGCAATGAACCTGAAACTAATATGAGCTATGGAAGGAAAATGTCTCAAGAAGAATGTTTCACAAAGCCTGAGTATTAGTTTCAATCGTCATTGTCCTTCATTTTATTAAAATGTTTCCAGAAAATTAATTTCAAGTTGGCTATAGAGTTTATCGGTTTCAGGGTATATAATTCTTGTCGAATGTAAAAAAATATTGAAGCTCAATATATCCGTTATTATGCAAGATGCGAAAAAAAATTGTATACATTAATTATAGTGTGTCTTCAGCTACATCTTAAAAAAATATTTCTACAATTACAGGGTGGCTCATAAGTCGTTGGTGATTCAAATGTTCTTTTTTTAGGGAATTTTCTTTAAAAAAATTCACTAATGGGGAGATCCGTGTTTATATATATATATATATATATATATATATATATATATATATATATATATATATATATATATATATATATATATATATATATATCGTACCAATAACTCAAAAAATAATAGACCGATCTTGATCAAATTTGGTGAGTACCTTCCTTTTGCAAGTGGCTTGGATATGTTCCTTAGCCAGGAAAATTGGACAAATTCGTTACTGCATTTTAGAATTTCTTATCGAAATATGATGCATGTTTGTAAGAAAAAAATCTGGACGCAGTAAGTGCGTTTTGGTAGCAAATTTTCATTAAATCCTTCAAATTTCAATAACTCGATTCGCTATTAACGTAAGTTTTGTTGGTTAGGAAACCAACATTTAATTTTATTTTCGGAAAATTTTTGTATGAACGCAGCAAGGGCGTTTTGGTTGCGAATTTATATTAAATGTTTCAAATTTCAATAATTCAATTTACTATTAACTTAAGGTTCATTGGCTAGGAGACCAGTTTTCTCGGAAACATTTAAAGTTTATTTTCGGAAAATTTTTGTACATTTTCAAATAATTAACTTGATAAAATATGTTACATTGTTCCTACTATATATTTTCTTTTGGCGTTTTATTTGCAATTACTCTAGTACTAGTATTCGGATTTTCATTTACAGATTGCAAAACTTGGAGTTCGTTGCCTTCGTGACCAGTAATTGGTTTAGTTACAGTTACCTAGTCATAAATAAAACTTCTTGTAGTACAAAATCTGCTTAGAACCCTTTATATCTTTATATATATATATATATATATATATATATATATATATATATATATATATATATATATATATATATATATATATATATATATATATATATATATATATAAGTAGGTAACGCGTCGGTTGGGCCAGACAGACTGGTACATTTGAACTACACATTTTAATTGTGGTTAAGTATGGGCTCTGCATTACCGACATCACAGCTGACGGGCACCGAAATGACAGAGGGCAGAGATTTGACTTTTCTTGGGCGGCTTCCACACCGTTTTCTTTGACCAATCAGAAGACAGGATTCGGCTTCAAACATAGGTAATAATTTGAATTGGGTGATGACGTCATCGGAACTCTGATTTTATATTTTTGTAACGAATGCATCGTGGTCAGACACTATTCATTTAATTCTGTTAAAAAAAAGCGAAGCAACTACTAGCCGGATATGAACCCGGGTACATTCGAATGAGAGCTCGGGCTTCCATCCTCGCGGCTACCGAGGCTCAGTGAAATTATCTTTCAAGTTGATATATATGCGTACTATAACCCTTACTTATGTAACAACAACTTATTATTTAAATGTTTATATTTATAGAAAACGTACTTAAGTAAAAGAGTCCTAGTTGTATATACAAAAAAAAAAACAAATAATTCATTTTACATGCGCTTGACTTAAAAACAACAGAATAATCCTATAATAAGAGTTATGTTTGCAATTAATGTGGTGAGAGAGAGAGAGAGAGACAGAGGCTAGTATCGCGTTGTCTAGATATCCTTGTAGGTTGCTACCGGCAAACAAATACGAGATAACGTAATACATTTAAAAACACGCAATCTAATCAAGTTTAAGGAACAGTAGTTTGGATTGTGTTTGTTTCAATTATATAAACAAATACAAACACCGAAGCTCAAATATATTTTTAGAACTACGTAATAAATACGATACATCGCTATTGTGCTACGCAGATAATTAAAACACATGTATGAATAGTTATTTTTGTAAAATAAAAATCCTTGTAGTAGGTATAGATGAGGGGTTCTGCAACCACCTTCCACCTCCCACCTCCCGCGACTGAGCATGCGTGTGACGTAACAAATATGGTGGTTGTATTGAGGATGACGTAATCCAAGATGGCGGCCAAGAGGGCCTACCGGAAGTGAAAAACCCGGGGAATTTAAAACGTTAGCTGGTAGGTGGCGCCACTAATCAAAGTAAGAAGCGCCGCCATTTTAATTTTTGCAAAAAGTGACGTAACAAATATGTTGGTTGGCGCAAGCGCAAACTCAACTTTTTAATTCTTTGTTTAAACCATAAGTGTGGGGTGTCGTTTTACTCGGCTTAGCAAGCAGAATTCAAAAATGGTATTTACGCATGCGCAAACCCAAATTTGTAGTTTTTCGCCTAAGTATTAGGTGTTTGGAGTTATTTTACTCGGCTTGGGGAGCAGATTTTAAAAATGCAAATGCCGAGCATGTCAGGCATACCAGCAAAATCCTAAGAATGTTAAGATCAGACATGGTAACAGCTAAAAATCCTAAGAATCTTAAGATCAAGCATGCTAAATATGACAACATGGTAACAGGAAATGAGTCATATGTTTACCATTTCAGTTAGATGATGTCATTTAACACAAACAAGATGTTAGCACTTTAAGGTTGAAAATAAAACAACTGATTTAAATACAATTAATTTACTAAGATTAATTCACAAGACTTACATACTAAAATATTAGATACTAAAATATCACATAATAGCTCTTACAGTACCAGTTAAAGGTTTATATTCAAATACACAATCATGAATAACTAAACAGTAAGCTTTGGTTCTATTGGGAAAATTGTTTTTGCTCATAAACTCCACTTTGATGTCCACTGTTGACGACTTGATTGACTCATTCTGGTGCTGACAGTCGATTACAAATAGAGCTCGATCTTTAAACTCATCATAATTTAGGAGAGGCTCTGCTATGTTTTTATAACAAAAACTTTTTTGAAAATCTGTGTACATCTGGTAAGCTTCAACATATTTAGATTTTTCGAAATCCATATTCATAGATTCATAAGGGTAGCATTCTGAATTGAGGAACACTCGTAGATCTACCATACCAATATTATCAAAAAAGTCACCTTTCTTGCTTACATTATCTTTTCGATCTGTTTGAAATGCTATAATCACATATCTAGGTCTTTCTAAGTTTGTTGCAGTTTTAACAGACCACACATCTTTATTAATATCTCTAAGCGCTGGTAGCTCATATATGTCCCATTTGCGGTATGCTAGAAATATAGATGTGTCTTTTGCAATTTTATCCATCAGTTCCAACTTCATTTTATCGTTTGGAAATACATGTTTAGCTGTTAAAAACATGTTGGTTACAGTTATTTTAGATCTTGCACTACCAGTACTATAATAACTGTTAGCATCACTTCGAGCTCTTGTGAATCGGAAAGTATGTTTACCGCAGAGAACTCCTTTAAAGTGATGGAAGAAACTGAAGAGGTACCAAAGAGGCAGGAGCAAGTGAAACTTGTTATCGTTTAAGGTGATATGATCTAACGATACATTCACTCCGGCGTTGCTAAGAGATTTGGCTTCATTCTTGCTAAACGAAAGCAGGGTTTTGATAGTTGTTGTGGTGTATGGGTCTCGTACTCGCTCCACTTCCTTGTTATTTCATTCATACGACACTGATTCAAACAGAGCGGCTCCTCCATTATTTGACATATAACACTCACCATCAGCATTTTGTATTGCTAAAGGTTCCAGAGCACCTTCGATTATTAGAACCGACTCTGCTAGGCATACAAAGGCATCTTGCTGATTGATGTTTATTTCGACTTCATCACTGTTACCAAAGGATTTAGTTGACGAATAGTAAGACCGAAGCTCTTCTCGATCAATGGAATCGTCAAACTCGGGGTCTTTGAATATTTTGAGTTTTGATGACATGATAACCAAGACTTTTAAGGAACCCAATATTATCAGAGCGAAGTGTACACTTTGAAGTGGTTGACTGTACTGAACTTGTTTTGGCAGATTCACTTGCTTTTATATCCTTAAAGACTAGCATTCTAGGTAATCTTTTTAAGGTTCAGACGAACAGACACCTCTTCACCTTGAAAGTTTACAGGAACTGAATCTTGATCCACGATGTCGATGCTTATATTTGAAATCTCTTGCTTGTTCACTGGTAAATAAATTAGATTCTTAGGTTCGATGTCGATTGCATAACCAGGATCAACCATCGGGGCAAACTCATATAACGTATGTGAAGGTTTCCCGTTATAGTAGGAACCAGACACAATATTAGTTTCTATGCGAATCTGTTTAACATCTACTATTTCAACAGGCAAATCAGATTCATGGAAAACACCTGGTCGAAGAACTTGCTTTGAAAATCCCAGCATTCGCCCAATCGAATCATCAGTTTCAAAACTGATACTTGTGAAGCATTTTATTTCACATCTAATGGTGTTCGGATTAGGTCTTAGAATCAAAGCTAGTTGCTTTTGTTCATGTGTCGCTGCAGCACCAACAAGCTCATTTTGAAGCAAGTTTTCCAAATGTGTTATTTCATATGCACCAGTAGGTATCGTGATGGTTCTCCAAGCACCTCCTTCTTTTACATAAAATTTATTTTTACCTTTATATATGTTGTTGTTGTTGTTGTTGTTGTAATTTGGTTTGGCCTCGGACCGTTAGGTCCATTAGCCACAGACTTTTTTTAAATTTATGTCTAGTGGTGTTTATGAGATCTATAAACAATAAATTTGCATCAAGTTATATCGCCAGCCAATTTTATTATCTTACACTATTTTTATACCTAATTAACTAATTTGTAATAATAAATTTACTTTGTATACTTTTTTTTTTTTTTTTTTTTATATATAATAATAAATTCAGTTTCTATACTTTTTTATGTTTTGTTTTTTTTTTTTCTTTTTTTTTCTTTTTTTTTGTAATAAATTGTTTGTATACCTTTTTTATTATTATTTTTAATACATATATCTTTTTTTTTTTTTTTTTTTTTTTTTTTTTTTTTTTTTTTTTTTTTTTTCTAAGTATTGTGAAGGATGACTGGGATACTGTGCGTCCAGAGACCCGCCAGGACGGCTTTGAAAAAACTGTACTGGGCCTTGGTTTCATGCAGGTAGGTAAATTCACAAAGGAGTGGATTACAAAGGAGCCATACTTATTCTAACAAACAATAGTTATTAAAAACATTTTTACATTATACAATGTCTCTAATGAAAACAAAAGTAACTACAGTTGTAGTCTAATTTCTTTGAAAAATCTATACAATTTCATTATTATACATTTTGACTTTCGCATCAATACCTTTATATATGTTAGGTATGTTGTTGTATGTGTGAAAACCTATCAAAGCAACAGCATAACTACCACCAGGATCCAATTCAATTGGTGGATCGTAGTCTGTTGACAGATGGGAGCTGCGGTCTTTCAACACAAAGGTTTGCGACATGACTGATACACAGAGGTTACTGTTTGAGTATTTTATTTAAAAATTTTAAACATAAGTGACCACAATTATAAGTATTATATGTTTGATACACATCATGATTATACATTAGAGTATAGTCTTTAAGGTACTGTTGCAACTCGACTGGTGGCTTTAAGTTTCCATAGGAGTCAAAGTACTCGACTGTGTTACCACGTTTCCTAACTGCAACCCAATGACTACCAGGCTCCTTGTTTGTTTGTAAATTCATGATAAACGATTCATTTTTACGTGGTCCATTTCGAGGTAGCTCATCTCGCATGTATACACCTCTAAAATATGGGATTTTCATTTTACCAGCAAATTTTACAAGATCTTCATTTGTTAGAGGTCTTGCTGGTAAACGACCTATTCGTTTTTTGGCTTTTGCAGATACAAACCATAACCACCACGTTGTTTCTTCAGATACAGACCTTTGCCGAGTCTCTTGCATTTCGGTTTTAATTTCAAACCACTACCTCTCTTACCCATTGCGATAGCCTCCATTGTTTTGTTGTGACGTTCTTCTTCCTCCAGTTTGTGTTTAGCCGCTTTAGCATCGTTTACGGCTTTAGCAATACCAGCAGCACCACCACCCAAAGCACCAAGAGCTGATAGACCACCAAATATAAGAGGTAACAGTGGGAGGAACCCTCCGCTTTTAGGTATTGGAATAACTCGAGGTTTCAACACATTCTTACGCCCACCAATCTGTTTAACAATTGCATGAGCGATATCAAACACAGCATTCTCTGATGGAATAAGGTTTTTGTCTTTTATAACTTCTCCAATCAGACTAAGAATGTTTTTAAAGGGAACCTTCTTCTTCGGTTTTGAGTTGGTTACATCAAGACCCATACCAAACTTTCTTTTCACTTTCATGGTGTTTGTAACACTCCAAGCGGCTAACTTTTCACAAAAATTTGCGTCCTTTGATTTAACTATCTCCCAAGCTCGGTTCTCCAAAACTTCGTCGGCTCGATGCCTATCACTCAACTCTTTTGATTGAGAGTAAGCGATGTCGTGGTCTCTACAAGCACGGTCTAGCAGATTGATACCTTGATCACCTCTGGCAAGACGTTCTTTAAGTTTAGTACCTGGACCGCAAAATTGATAACCAGGTATGTGTAACTCAACAGGTAACTTGTTAATAGCTGTGTTTACAAGACCTTCACCCTGTGACACCAACATTGATACTAACTAGATGACTCACTTGCATCTGTCTATATATATTTATACTTACCGAAAATATAGTTTAGTTTAAGTCAAGATGCGTACCATTAAACACGCTTCTGTCTTACCTATTACAAATATAGACGATGTTGTTGATACATCATCAGAACAACAACGAAAACATGGTCCTCTCTTGCCAAACACAGTTAGATGTATCATATGTAGTCCGAGCGGGTGTGGTAAAACAAATGTTATGCTAAGTTTATTGTTTGAACCGAATGGTTTAAAGTTTGATAACGTGTATGTATATTCAAAGTCTCTGTATCAACCCAAATACAGGATGTTAAAGGATGTGTTGGACACAACAAAAGATTTTGGTTACTATCCATATAGTGAAAACGATGAAATATTAGATCCAGCAGAAGCCTTGGGTAACTCTGTGTTTATATTTGATGATGTAGCTTGTGACAAACAGGATAAAATGAGAGCATACTTTAGTATGGGAAGACATAAGAATATTGATTCGTTCTATCTCTGTCAAACATATACTCGAATACCGAAACATCTAATACGTGATAATGCTAATATGTTGATTCTCTTCAAACAAGACGAAACCAATTTAAAACACATCTACGACGATCATGTAACGACAGATATGGACTTTAAACAATTTAAAAATATATGTTGCGAGTGTTGGAAAGACAATAAGTATGGTGTGTTTGTGATTGTAAAAGAAAACGAAGTCCACAGAGGGAGATATAGAAAAGGATTCGATAGCTACATATTAATCTAATGGTCTACAACCAACAACAACAAAGAGATGTCTAGCATGACAACCAACCAGCTAACAAGACAGACAACCTGTCTAAAACAACCTGTCTAAAACAACCTGTCTAAAACAACTTGTCTAAAACAACCTGTCTAAAACAACCTGTCTAAAACAACCTGTCTAAAACAACCTGTCTAACAACCGGTCTAACAACCTGTCTAACAACCGGGTCTACCTGTTGTGTTAGATACCTAACACTAGATAGACAGACATACAACCAATTCAAAGCTAGTACACCTTAAACCACCGAACTGTTTGCATCTCTTAACACGAAACGAATAACTTTAGCAAGATGGAGGTGATGGGTAAACAAGAGAGAAAAATCAAGAAAAAGATTTTACAACTTGCCGAAAACATTCGAAAAAAACATTTAATGCTTAAGCTTGGTAGAGTTGAGAATGATGAGGTCCTACAACGTTTATATAAACCAATTGTTGAACCACTAAGTGAAATATCTAAAAACACATCGGTACTTAAACTACAGCCAACGGTTGAAAAAATCAAAGAAGAAGAAGCTTCTGATGATGTACCAGAAAAGAAACCCAAAGTTGAGTTCCTTAAAGACCATGAAGTTTTTGAAGCCGAACCAGAAGTAGAGACAAGTTCTGATGAGGATATCCCAACATTTGAAGAGCTTGAGGCAGATCTACAAACTGTCACAAACAACCCAGCATATCAAGAATTTTTGGAGCAATATCCTGAACGAGTTCGATATTATGTAGACAAGTATTTTACTGAACCACCGAGGCTTGCTACTATTGATCAAACGTATGGTGCTCGCTACGCTAAAGATACTGGTAGTTGGAGTCTTGGCAATAAACACTTGGACTTTACTGATAATGACATTCGACTAGGTCAAAGGAGATATCCGCAAACACAAGGTCTGCTAGAATTGATATTTATGAAAACACCTAGAGGGTATACCTATGACGATCTTCAACACTATAGAGATATTCTAGAAGCAACTAGTGTTCATAAAATGAACTACGATCCCAACGCACGAACCAAGGGTTGTTCCTCGGAAAAGTATCTGACTCTAATAAAACCAGTTATAAACCCACGAGGACGAAGATCCTCAACTCCTCAAGGTTTTGGTTACGACACACATCATAACGCAGAACAAAAAACTGAATCTAGAGCTCAGAATGTAAGCAGCAACACTAACAACTATATGATACAAAATAACAAACAAATAGAATATGTCTATTGGGATGACATAAATGAGTTGGTTGATAGACTTAGACTTTTAGTAGCTTCTCAAGTTGCTGGTAATAATGCTCATAACAACGAAATTCAATCAATCATTGAAGAATTAAAGGAAGTCAGTGTTATTGCTTAGTAAACCTACATATATGTCATACATACGTACCTATTGCTTAGTATAAAAATGTCTATCGATAAGTTCGGACGTTCCCAGTCCAATAAGCGCTTTAAGTTTAAAATCATTGAAAGAGAACTTTTCCCAAGAACTACAAGTGGTGACTTTGATTTGCAAAGCCATAGATTGTGTAACGTTGGTGATCCAATCGATCCAACAGATGGTGTAAATAAAAAATTTGTAGATGCATGGATAGATGACTATCAGAAAAACAAAGACGAAGTGACACAAAGAATAATTTCCATCTTACTTGAAGCTGTGCACAAACCAGAGTTGGTAGATTTAAAAAACGAATTTGAAAATAAATTGAAAAATTTAGCTAAGGACATAACTGCTCAAGTTTTAAAAGACATTGATCTGTCAAAGAATAACAAGTTGAAGAAGAAGTTGGGTGAAATAGACAACAAACTAAAAGATTTACATAACAAGTGGATACTCTTAAATCCATCATCACCATGAAACGGAAAATAGTTGAACCATCTGATGCTAAGAAGCAAGTAATAAATGAGTTATACACACCATCACGAATCAACTTCAAACGTAGACGTACCATAATTAAAGGTTTAAATGACTTGTGGCAGATTGATTTGGCAGAGTTTCAAGACTATCATCGCGAAAACTCTGGTTACAAATACATTTTAGTGGTTATCAATTGTTTTTCAAAGTATGTGTGGACTCGTCCACTTAAATCTAAAAATGCTGAAGAGGTGACTAAAGCTATGGCTGATATTTTAGCTAATAGTACAACACCTTCTAACATTCAATCTGATCTTGGTAAGGAGTTTTATAACTCCAAATTTAATGCCCTAATGAAAAAATATAACATCAATCACTATAGCACTTATAGTGTGAAAAAGGCCGCAATAGTGGAAAGAGTTATACGTACCTTAAAAGAGAAGATCTACAAAAATTTTAACTTGTTTGGCTCCTACAGGTGGTTAAATACACTACCCGATGTCGCTGCTAACTATAACTCAACCATTCATCGAACAACTGGTGTAAAACCTAAAGATGTTAACAAGAAAAATGAAGCAGCAATTCACAAACAAGTCTACACAAATATTAAAGTGTTTGATCGGAATAAATTCAAAGTGGGTGATGTTGTACGTCTAAGTAAAGTAAAAGCTCAATTCGAAAAGGGGTATACATCTCGCTGGTCAACAGAATTATTTAAGATTGTTAGTGTTCATTTCACAAATCCAGTAACATACTTTCTTGAAGACATGCAAGGCAAACCTATCAGTGGAGGGTTTTACGAGGAAGAACTACAAAAGACTAAACAAACAGACATATATCTGGTTGAACGCATATTGAGGAAGAAAGGCAAGAAACTTTATGTAAAATGGTTGGGTTTTGATAAATCTCATAATTCTTGGATAAATTCAGATGATGTTAAATAAACTTACTTATATTTAATGTATTAATATACTTAGAATAAAATAAAAGTCGTTATTAAAATTAGTGCGTTTTATTTCTCCATATTGTTACATACATACAATTAAGTCAAGTGAGCAATTAAAAATTATGACGTAAATCAATAATATCCTGAATAAACTTCTCCTGTGGCACATCAACTATCTGCAGATCGTTTCTATTAGTCTTGAGGTATTTTACTTCGGCCTTTATTCTATTAAAGAGATTTATAGAATTTGGATCATACAACATGTTTAGAATCACTTCGGAATCGGGATGTTTATTTTTAAAACTCCTGACGGCTCTTCTAAAACTCTTCTTCTGGGTTCGTATAGCATGATACGGGTACTTAGCGTCTTTCTCATTTCTTGAAAGTACACCAAACATACTTATTTTTCCGGGGTTGCTTGGTTTTGGAGATATATCTTCAATATGTTCTGTGACTTTAGCATCTGCTTCACGCATGCGTTGCACTTCATCCTCTATCTCCATTAATTTCACTTCAATTTCTTTAAGGTTTTCCTTGTATTTTTGATTAAATTCGTTTACGAAAAAATCAAAAATAATTTGGTTGCACTTTTCATAGAAAGGATTAGATATCCAACAGGCTAAATTTAATATCAAATCTTTACAGACATATGTACCAGATATCAAGTTGTTTTCAGTCTGTGTTCCACCAAAGTCCACTAAGTATGTAGCGGTTGTAGGTGTTAGTTGAGATGTTGCTTCCGGCACATCTAGGGGGCCGGTATTCCGGCCCCCTAGATGTGACTCTGAGTGAACTCCTTCGGTTGAAATATTTAGGGTATCGGTATTCTGGTTACCTAAATGTTTCTTTATCTGACCATTGTAATAGGCGATCAACTCTTTAGTTTTCTTATTTTCCAACCAATGTCTGAATCTTTTCTCACCATTTTTACATAGTTTAGTTGCATTAAAGTAACCAGTGTTCTTGTCAATAATTAATTGAAAGTCTCCAAATAAACCATACCAGAAGTTGTCTTTAATTTGCTGGTAGCACACATCACTTAATGTAGCCATTTTAAACACACTACTAAACACTTAGATACTCAAGAGCACGTCTTACTTCCAAGAAAACTAAATTTTGAATGAGCTTAAGAGTATGTGTACGACAATTTATAGATGTTAATCCCACTCTACGGCTTAAAACTGTGTTTATTAATGTTTATTTCCAGCCACATTAGTCGCTCCAACATCCACCCACTTTCGGCTTCTGCAAACTCCAAAGCTTTTGTGTAAATCTCATCGACGAATTCACTAAATATATTTTCAAAGTTAGTTGAAACTGTAACATTTTTATTTTTAGTATTGAATGACTTAATTTCTTTTCTATTTCGGCTTTGGAGCATATACAAACCAAACAATTCCAAGTTCATTTTAATTTGGTTATGTTTAGCTAAAGAAGCTTCAATTAGATGAAACACTTTATGTTTCACAGTATCCATGGCTAAGTTTATGTCATTACCATCTATACTAATACGATAGGTGGCTACTCTATTTTTAAAAGCTTGAGCTAGCATATGCACTTGTTCAACATGCCATGGCTCACATACTTTTGCCTTGTGAGCTTCACTACGTAAATGTCCAGAAAATTGATTCTTTTTCACTTGTAACGAGCATGACTCACAATATCTCATCTTAACTACAGATGCTTAACTAATGAATAAAACACATGTGTTTAGTTTATATAGATATATTAACAAACATGTTTACGATACATATCCTTAAGTGTTGTACAATGTTTAGCACAAAAGTAAATTAACATAAATATAGTTAGACACATAAGAACGCCAGTTGATATAAACATGAAAATATAATTTGAGGTAAACAGGTAAGAATCATTTAATACAAGAGTTCTCCAATCATATGTCTCACCACGTGTACCATTATCAAACAGAAACATAAGTTTGTTATACACCACTTCAGACTTGCTTTTTGATAAGTTATACATTGAAAGTTGAATACGTTCATCATTGTGTAGATGTGTTGTTGGAAGTCCAGACCATTTCGTACACTCATCGAAACAAATTCTTACTTCTTTCACATTTGGTGGTTTGTATATATAAAAAACATTTTGACATAGTGCTGTTAGGATGATGAAACTTGCTTTAAGATGACTCATTGTATATCTTGTGTATTTCTTTGAAACGATCAAGTACTTGCTTCTCTGTAAAGTGTAAGCACTCTAACATACTAACTCGGAATGATGATTCATAGTCTTTTAACATGGTTTTTATAAGCTTTGTCACCTCCTCATCACGTGGTAGCTCCTTCTTATTAACACACTTGAGAACATCAGCAACACAATAGAGGAAATCACTAAGTCGAATATCAAAGTTCAAATCGGTTAGAAACTTCAGCTTTTCGTTGATGATTTCAACCAGATCTAGTAGCCGTTGAACTGCGTCTTCGGTTAAATAAAAAGTAATAGAATCATCTGAGATTGATATACCTTTACTGTCTACTGCTTTAATAGGTTTGATGGTACATATTCCAATATTTTCAGGTTCGATCTTATTAGCTTTGGTAAAATACTCTTCAGCTGTGTTTTTCAATGTTGAAATAAAATACTCCCATTCCCATGAGCCAGATGAGATTGTTATATTTGTATTTGGTGCATATAAGCTTGTATTTATAATTTTAATTATTGGAATCAATCCGGCCGCTTTTGATATACCAATTGCAACACTTAGAGCTGGAGTAATGGCATACCTTGTTTCCAGTAGCATTCTACTTTCTTGCTTAATATCACTAATATTCTGACGTAGAGCTGCATCAATTTGGCCCCAATAACAATCACAAACAATGCTATTAATAGGTTCGTCGTTAACATCCATACCATACATGTTGAACAGAACAAATACACTAATATATAACTACTGGGCGCAGACTACAGACAACAACTGATGTACTTGCTTGCCACCTAATGTTTATATATACTTATACCTCCCACTTTAGACTTGTTATTGAAACTCATTTAGCCGTCATCGTTGTAGGACGTCACATACATTTGTAGGAGGCCGCCAACATTTGTAGAAGGTCACGTACATTTGTATTTGAAAACACATTATTCATTTCCTGTTACATGACTCATTTCCTGCTATATGTTGTAGTCGAGATCATAGTTTGCAGGCTTTAGCATGTCTGGTCTTAACATTCTTAGGATTTTTAGCTGTTGCCATGCTTTCATCTGACTGAAATGGTAAACATATGACTCATTTCCTGTTACCATGTTGTCATATTTAGCATGCTTGATCTTAAGATTCTTAGGATTTTTTGCTGTTACCATGTCTGATCTTAACATTCTTAGGATTTTGCTGGTATGTCTGACATGCTCGGCATTTGCATTTTTAAAATCTGCTCCCCAAGCCGAGTAAAATGACTCCAAACACCTAATACTTAGGCGAAAAACTACAAATTTGGGTTTGCGCATGCGTAAATACCATTTTTGAATTCTGCTTGCCAAGCCGAGTAAAACGACACCCCACACTTATGGTTTAAACAAAGAATTAAAAAGTTGAGTTTGCGCTTGCGCCAACCGACATATTTGTTACGTCACTTTTTGCAAAAATTAAAATGGCGGCGCTTCTTACTTTGATTAGTGGCGCCACCTACCAGCTAACGTTTTAAATTCCCCGGGTTTTTCACTTCCGGTAGGCCATCTTGGCCGCCATCTTGGATTACGTCATCCTCAATACAACCACCATATTTGTTACGTCACACGCATGCTCAGTCGCGGGAGGTGGGAGGTGGAAGGTGGTTGCAGAACCCCTCATCTATACCTACTACAAGGATTTTTATTTTACAAAAATAACTATTCATACATGTGTTTTAATTATCTGCGTAGCACAATAGCGATGTATCGTATTTATTACGTAGTTCTAAAAATAGAATTTGAGCTTTGGTGTTTGTATTTGTTTATATAATAGAAACAAACACAATCCAAACTATTGTTCCTTAAACTTGATTAGATTGCGTGTTTTTAAATGTATTACCTTATCTCGTATTTGTTTTTGCCAGTAACACCTACAAGGATATCTAGACAACGCGATACTAGTCTCTCGCGATACTAGTCTCTCTCTCTCTCTCTCTCTCTCTCTCTCTCACCACATTAATTGAAAACATAACTCTTATTATAGGATTATTCTGTTGTTTTTAAGTCAACCGCATGTAAAAATGAATTATTTGTTTTTCTTTTTTTTGTATATACAACTAGGACTCTTTCACTTAAGTACGTTTTCTATAAATATAAACACTTAAATAATAAGTTGTTGTTACATAAGTAAGTAGGTTATAGTACGCATATATAAAATATTTATTCTTAATTTACAAATATACAGATACACTTTTATTTCAGTGATGGTCTAATTCTTAAATATAACTTAATGATTTTCTGTATTTTATGTTTAAGTAATTCCTGATGAACACATACACAGGTGTCTGGACCTTCCTTTGTCTCATCTGATGACCAAATACAGCTAACATAATGAAGACCATGACAAGAAATTTTTGTTTCTTGGTGTTCATATTTTAAATTTTTTTTTTATGAAGGCTATGTAGCATTTTTCTATGATCATCAAGCAGAATATCGTCATAGTCATTCAAAAATTTTTGAAGTTGCATTTTTATAAGGCACTCAAATGAATGTTAGATGTTCAACTTGCAAATATTACGTTAGCTAAAGATATAAACTGTTATATCTATGATTTCTCTATAAACTGTTATATCTATGATTTCTCTATTGTTTAATAAAATTGTTTATTTCGTCGATATATTCGACTACATAACAAATCAAACATAAACTGAGCTCAACACTACGTCGCTGCCGGTCCTGAAGCAGAAGCCCCCACTTCACCCCCGCCTCGAACCACGCCAGACCCAAACCCCCGCCCCCGCCCCCGTCGGGCCCCCGTAAGGTCTATGCGTATGCTAGGAATCATACGGTAGCGACACCTTGCAGAGAATTTACGATAACGGCTTGACGTGATTCTATTTTTTTTTTTTTTAGTTTGCTTTTTCTATTATTTTTTTCTTTGACAGTGACAGGTTGGTGCCAAGATAGGCGGCTTGAATTGACACATGACAGGTGACAGACTCGACAAATGCCAGTTGACAGATTTGACAGATCTGTCATATCTGTCAACGCCTACGCCTAAAGTGTTCCAGAACCCGCTTATCTATACTACTACTTGCCTGTCAGCTGTGATGTCGGTAATGCAGAGCCCATACTTAACCACAATTAAAATGTGTAGTTCAAATGTACCAGTCTGTCTGGCCCAACCGACGCATTACCTACTTATATATATATATATATATATATATATATATATATATATATATATATATATATATATATATATATATATATATATATATATATATATATATATATATGCGTATGTGTGTATGTATAAATCTGAAATTGAACTCGAATATGTGTTCTTGGGAGCCCAGTTCGTCTCATTCGAAGAAAAATTGCTTCAAAACAGCAGCGACAACGTTGAATATTCCACAAAAAACTATACATCTATGCAGTTACTAGGGTAACATTAGAATAAGATAATTTGAATTCATAGTAGCAGAAATATGTACTGCCTTTTTATTGGATTTCGTAAACGTAACAGGGACCTCACACCCTGCTGAGTATGATCTTATTAACCCCTCATTAGTGCTGAGAGGATAGACTAACCCAACTTGATTATACACTTTGAAGTGCTCTCGAGTATTCGTTTGTGCAGAAACTACCTTCATTATGTACCTAACTGACAGTTATTATATGCTTGGGGTTCGGCTACTGTGTAAAGTATAGTATCATGTTAACACATTCCTTTTATTAAGTTTTGTTTATTATGTTTAACAGCTTTCACCCTACCTGCACGCACACGTTTTGTTGAAAACGTTTAAGCGATGGTTAATTTTTAGTAGACATCAAAGGCAACGTTACTATTCATAATCTGACACTACTACTCAAATAATGAAAACATTTTTCGAAAATATGTGTCGGAGGAGAGATTAAATTTTTTTGTCGTAGAACAAAAATTTAGTAATCGGTAGATCTATGTTTATATATATATATATATATATATATATATATATATATATATATATATATATATATATATATATATATATATATATATATATATATATATATATATATATATATATATATATATATATATATATATATATATATATATATATATATATATATATATATATATATATATATATATATATGTGCACATCTGTGCTTAAATGTGTGTGTGTGTGTGTATGCGTTTGTATGTTTGTGTGTCTGTATGCATGTCTGCACGCTTTTGAATACATTTATGTTTGCGCAGGGAAGGGCATTATGCGCATCTCCTTTAGCGTAACTGATGTATCTAGAACCTGTACAGCTGACGCCAGGACAAGCGAGTGAGACAGAAAACTATATGTCGAATTTTAAATATATCCACTAACAAGGTTTTCTTCAGTGGATTGTTTGAATAATTATATATTGTTGTGACTCATTATGATCAGTGTTTAATTAACTATATTTTTGAACTTTCTTTAAAAAAAAATTATCAGGAGATTGCGACTTTTGAAATTTGAAAATTTTTTTTTAAATGAGCGCCAAATAGGCCCCCTAGAACACATATTTGCATTCACTGTTGATTTATATATATATATATATATATATATATATATATATATATATATATATATATATATATATATATATATATATATATATATATATTTGTGTGTATGTATGTATCACACCGATATCTAAAAAAAAATTAAAAAGTAATCTGCTGATTTTGATCAAATTTGGTATGTACCTTCCTTTTGCAAGTGGCTTAGAGGGGTTTTTGTGTTTTCTTTCGGAAACTCTTTATATCTCCGGAACTAACAACGTAAGAGCGCGCTTCTATTATAAAAAGTAAATCATGTACTAAAATTTAGGTCTCTAAATTAAAAGTTAAATAAGTTATAGGCATTTAAAGAAAAAATTTGGGGTTTTCTTCAAAACGTCAAAGTCGCGATTTAAAACGTCAAAATGGGTAACATTGAGGTAAAGAACAAATACAGGTTATGTAAAGAAAATGTCGCAGATGAATATTATATAAACTCTTAAGTTTCAGTTTCAACCGTCATTGTTTTACTAAAATATTTACAGAAAATTCATTTCAAATGTCTACTATGGTATCCTTTCTCTGGTGCTTTGGCAGTAGTTTTAGTTACCTTTCTGATTTAACGCTCTATAATTTTTAGATAATTTTCGTAGAAAAATTTCGATATTGGGGAGACCGCGACTTTTGATTTTTTTTTAAAATTTTTTCGAATGAGTGCAAACTAAGACCCCCAGAATCCATATCTGGGTTTAGATTTATACAGAGTGACGCATTTTAGACTTTAAAGCCTTACTTGACTTATTTTGTCTCGGACGAAAATGCGTCCACAGACAATAGTCCCAGTAGCTCTCAATCAGGACACAAATACACTGCGAAAAGGGGCATTGTCTGCTAAAATAATAGAAAGCCGGGACACAGAGCAGTAAGTTACGCAGAGAGAATGAGAAGGGTGTCCTGTTTTGGATGTTTAAAGCAAGGTCACATCGCACGTAATTGTCCTAAAAGTACTTTGGGAAACGGGGTACAGCGCTCCTAGGGAGTCGAGGTAACAGTGCTGTCCTGAAATACTCGACTACCGCGCGTGGCGGTGAGAGACGCCATCTCATGGTGGATATATTGGGTGTCACCTTCCTTGGATTCTTGGATTCTGGTGGTTCCAGAACGATATTGGGAGGACCAGGTTGGAGGGGCGTCGCGGGGCCGCTTATGCCATTGGACACTTCGAAAAGGAGTTATGCACAGTGGCTAATGGTCACAAATATCATAGTATCGGGGTGTATGAGCTGTCTGTGAAGGTATGCAATCGACTGAAACTAATTGAGGTAATGATTGTGCCAAAACTACCACATGTGTGGATTCTGCGGGTAGATTTCTGGATCAACTTGGGCATTGTGCCCGACTTAAGACACAATGGGTGGCAGTTCCCCAGCTGTCCGGAAGAAGATGGTATGGGTATTTCCGGTCAATCAACCCAGAATGCTGTGAAAGATGAACAACGGGAAGAACTGATCAGTAGAAACAACAAGTTATTCGGAAACAGGTAAGGATGTACTGATATGGCGGAGCATGTGATTAAGACCAATAAAACAGAGATACTATAGAGTACCTCCAGTTATACAGAAACATATCGACGAGAAGCTAGACGATATGCTGAAAAATGACAACATAGATTCTAGTAGTAGCCCTTGGACGTCCCTGATTGTACTCGTTAAGAAGAAAGATGGCTGCTACCGGGTCTGTGCTGACTTTAGGAAGCCGAATGCGGTAACTGAACGCGATAGCTACCCTTTGTCAATGGTTAGTGACACTTTGGACAAGCTTTGTGATCTGAAGTATCTCTCTAGCTTAGACGTGAAAATCGAATTTTCCAATTCCTGTCGCAGAGTCATCCAGATCATACACTATCTTTACGGTTCCAAATAGAGGGTGGTTTTTGTGTTGTCCCAATTAGAGGATCGTTCTAGCTTAACATAATCTCATTTGGACTTCACAATTCTCCAGAGACGTGGCAACGTTTTATTGATCGTGTTTTGGGCTCAGATCTGTAACCATTTGTGTTGGTTTGTTTAGACGATGATTTTGTTCCAGATCTTTTCTATTTTCCTTACAACTCGCATCGTTTTTAGTCTATTGTTATTATTAAAAGTCATAAGTTTCTTCCTAAAATTTGCTCTTACCGAACACACGTGGCTTCCATTGACTTCTGCTTCTGCCGCTGTTACAGTCTTTACTCTTAACATGACGCTTTGCTTACTCTTACTGGTAGACTATTTTACATACGTATCACCCTACAAAAACCTACTTGTATTCCACCGCATAAGACGTACCTCTAGCTTCACTTTCGGTTTATTTTCCTCTCTGTTTTCTTTACGATTCATTCGCAAAGCTCACTAGTCTGTTCTATCGAGAATGAAAATTGTAGAAGCATCCTCTTACTGGGCATCGTGTGTCCATTTTCTATGATTGTACCTTTAATTCACACTGTTAGTCAATGCTCGCTCTCTATGTAACTTTTATTTATGTGACCTAACAAATTACTTGAAATTTCCGTGCAACATTTATTTTTACTTGCCTTACGTGGTCTTCTGCTACATTCATCACCTTTATAACGTGAGGCCACTTAACATTACATTTCCTGTTCCCCTAGTTTAATTATCATAACAAGCAGATTTCGTCTTTGTAAATAGCTATTAGTCAATCATCCCTTCTGCAGATAACGTACCATTTCTGTCTAACATACACGGGTTTCGACCGTCCTATCTGTTTTGTCGTTTCTATTGTTAGTCAATGCTCGCTATTCATATTCTTTTTAGTGAATTTTCGTAGAAAAAATTCGCTATAGGGGGAGATGCCAAATTTTGAATTTTGAAAAAAATTTTGCAAATGAGCGCAAGCTTCGACCCCTAGAACGCATATCCGGGATCAGTTTTAATTTTTATATGTTTATATATATATATATATATATATATATATATATATATATATATATATATATATATATATATATATATATATATATATATATATATATATATATATATATATATATATATATATATATATATACAGCGTGTCCCAATAGTGTGTAATTCCTCCATATATCCCTTACCCTTAGAGCTAGCCGAAAAAACTTTAAACAAAATTTTCTTGTGATTATCTAAGCGATATCAAGAAAATATAGTCAGCTTTATGTAACTTCCGGTTGCACCGGAAGTAGCTATCAACTTCGTTATTTTAAATAGAATGCTATACTTTTTATTACATTTTTGGATATAGATTACAAAATAAGTGTGACTTTATGTAGCATTTTCTAGAGCTATCTTTGATATTTTTGAAAATATTACGACTTTCTTTTTTTTTAGCTTCGATTTTTGTGTTATTTCAAACGTATGCTGTGGGCTGAGTTTTGAGTTTTGCTACCTTAAATTCTAAATATCAATAGACGACATTTAGTACTTTAAAAAGGTTAAAGAATAAGTCATCATTATTGTACAGGGTGTATTATTTTGGGGTTACAGCATATCTAACTTTAAAGCAGCACAACTTGTGTTTTTCAAATAGAGCACCCTGTTTTTTTATGGATTAGTCAGGTAGATCATTAAATTCTGCATCGACGTAATATAGGTCTTTCTATAGCTATAGTTGATAGTTTTTGAGTTACAGTGGTTTATTTTATTTTCGCTTGTAAAAATAATGGTACTGTCAGATACAGTAGGCGCAGAGAATGAAACAACTAATATTTTTTGTCAGATGACAGATAAATGTCACCTAACCAGAACTATAACTATTTTCAGTTCTCAGGTGTTTGAGCTAAGTTTTATGTGCTAACTTTTGTGTTATTTAATTTAAAATGAATTATAATACTGAAGAATTTGTTGATATGACACTTATTATAGGTGAGTGTCGGCGAAATTGTTTTTTAGCATCTAGTGTATACGCACAAACATATCCGAATCGAAGACATCCTCAGGAAAAATGTTTCGTCAAATTGTTGGACCGTTTTTTGCGAACTGCTAACGCCAATTATGAAATGACCACACGCAAAGGGAGAGTAAGCGGCAATTAAGCGGCAATGAAGAAAACGAATTTTGTATTGTTGCATTATATAATCCGCACACAAGCGTGAGGAAAGTTGCCAACGAAATAGGAATACCAAAATCTTCAGTGAACAGAACATTGAGAAAATACAAGTTTCATCCATATAAAATGAAGCTGCAGCAGGCATTAACGAATGCAGATTTTCGAAGTCGCATCAGTTTTTGTGAGTGGGCAGTAGCAAAGTACAGTGAAAGTCACATTTTTTTTAATTACGTGATGTTCAGTGATGAATATTTATTTTCAAGTTATAGTAGGGTTAATGGGCACAACTGTCATTATTACGCTTCAGAAAATCCGAACTTTTGAAGATCAGTTGACAACCAGCACCGTTTTACGATAAATGTTTGGGCTGAAATAATTGGGACTAATCTTATTGGGCCATATTTCTTTGATGGGCACCTAAACGGGCAGGGATATCTGCGTATATTGCAGGAAGATGTAGCGGCTTTTTTAGACGATTTGCCTCTAGATAACAATCGACGTATGTGGTTTATGCAGGACGGGGCACCAGCACATTATGACACAAATGTTCGCCGATTTTTAAAGGATCGGTACCTCAATAAATGGATAGGGCGAGGTGGTCCCGTCTCGTGGCCTGCAAGATCTACTGACCTCACATGTCTAGATTTTTTCCTGTGGGGCTATATCAAGGAAATTGTGTATCAAACCCCGTCCAACACCCCACAGGAACTAAGAAATAAAATTGCAGTCGCGTGCAGGGTAATAAATTCGCAAATATTGAGCAATGTTCAAGAAGAATTCTTAAGGAGGGTTAGATTGTGTATTCAGGTCAATGGGCAAAATTTCGAATAGTTCTAATGTATCGCTTTTTTAGATTATTTTTTTCTGTTAATGACTGTGGATTATTATTATTATTATAGTTATGTTATTATAGTTAACTTCACTTTCTGGTTCTCATAATTACAACTACCTTTATTAAACTGTGTTTCACTTTTTGTATAGTATCAATATAAATAAGTCTATTATATAACAATCATTGCATGTAGTTGCATTCGATAAGTTTTTTTGTCGACACATTATCTAGTTACGAGGATATGATCAAGTGATTTGCATCGTGACTATCTCATTTTATTTGGTAATTCTATTCAAATTATTGTTAAAACAAACATTTATTAGACGGAAGTAAGCTCAAACAATGGAGATATAAAAACTGCTGACTTTCTTGTCAAGGAGACGTTTAGGTGTCACCTGAAATTGTTCACATGCTCTGTGCCTCATACACTGACATCTGACAGTACCATTATGTGCCTCATACAGTGACAATCTGACAGTACCAATATTTTTACAAGCGAAACTAAAATAAACCACTATAACTCAAAAACTATCAACTATAGCTATAGAAAGACCTATATTATGTCGATGCAGAATTTAATGGTCTGCCTGATTAATCCATAAAAAACAGGGTGATTTATTTGAAAAACACAAGTTATGCTGCTTTAAAGTTAGATATGCTGTAACCCCAAAATAATACACCCTGTACAATGATGATAAATTATTCTTTAACCATTTTAAAGTATCAAATGTCGTCTATTGATATTTAGAATTTAAGGTAGGAAAACTCAAAACTCAGCTCACAGCAGACGTTTTTTTTTTTTTTTTTAATTTAATATTATTGGCTGCGGCATCTCAGGCCATTAGCACATTTTTCCCATCATTCTATATTTTTTAAAATTTTCCAGACCGAGTCAAATTGGCTCGCCCGGGAATCGAACCCGGGACCTCTCGCTTAGCAGGCTGGCACCTATACACCTGCGCCACGAGGGCGACAGCAGACGTTTAAAATAACACATAAATCGGAGCTAAAAAAAAAATTCTGGACGCAGCAAGTGCGTTATGGTAGTGAATTTTAATAAAAATGTTTTTAATAACAAGTATGTGTTTTTTTTTAAGAAAGCAGGCTTCAAATTTGGTTACCAGTATAACCCATATAGTAAAAACAATGTGGCATGTTTCATCAAAATAACTTTAATTGTGTGAAAATGTACAAAAATTTCCAAAAGTAAACTTAAAATGTTCCCGAAATAACACGTTTCTTGGTCAACCTTATAGCTTAATAGCAAATTGAGCTGTTCAAGTATGAAACATTTGATCAAAATTCGCTACCATAACGCACTTGCTGCGTCCAGAATTTATTTTCTTACAAACATGCATTATATAACATAAGGCGTGTTTGATTAAAAAAAAAAAAAGGAAATTTGTATCACCAACGACGTATGGGCCATCCTGTGATTGTAGGAATATTATTTTAAGATGTAGCTCAAGACACCCTATAATTAATATATACAAAAAAATTTCATATCTTATATAATAACGGATATATTGAGCTTTATTGGTTTTTTACGAAAATTCGACAAAAATTATATACCATTAAACGATAAACTCTATAGCTAAGGCTACTGCCAAGCATCAGAGAAAGGGTATATTTAAAATGAATTTTCTGCAAATATTTTAGTAAAATGAAGGACAATGACGGTTGAAACTAAGACTTTAGGGTTTGTAAAACATCCTTCTTGAGACATTTTATTTCTATAGCCCGTATTAGATTCAAGTTACTTGCCTAAACGTTGCCAATTTTGACATTTTAAATCGCCGCTTTGACGTTTTGAGGAAAACCCCAATTTATTTTTCTTTAAATAACTATAACTTTTTTGTATTTTGAGCTACATAGCTAAATTTTGGTAGGTGACTTACTTATAAGGATATATACCTGCGTACCAAATTTGGTTGCCCTCACTTTGTTAATTCCGGAGATATAATTTTTTTTCGAAAGAAAACACAAAATTTTCCGAGAAAACCTGGGCAGATTTTCCTGGCTAACGAACTCATCCAAGCCATTTGAAAAAGGAATTTTTTCACCAAATTTAATCAAAATCGGCTTATTATTTTTTGAGTTATCTGTGTGATACATATATAAATATATATATATATATATATATATATATATATATATATATATATATATATAAATATATACATATATATATATATATATATATATATATATATATATATATATATATATATATATATATATATATATATATATATATATATATATATATATATATATATATATATATATATATATATATATATATATATATATATATATATATATATATATATATATATAAACATATAAAAATTGAAGCTGACCCCGGATATGTTTTCTGGGGGGCCTAATTAGCGCTCATTTGAGGAATTTTTTTCAAAATTCAAAAGTCGGGGTCTCCTCATTAGTGAATTTTTTTTAAGAAAATTCACTAAAAGAAGGTTTTTTAATATTTTTACAAATATTAACGATAGCTATCGGGAATGCTACATAAAGTCACACGTATTTTTTAATCTCTACCCAAAAATGTAATAAAAAGTATAGCATTCCATTTAAAATAACAAAGTTGATAGCTACTTCCGATACAACCGGAAGTTCCATAAAGCTGGATATATTTTCTAGATATAGCTTAGATAATCACAAGAATATTTTTCTAAGGGTAAGGGTATATAGAGGAATTACACACTATTGGGACACCCTATATATATATATATATATATATATATATATATATATATATATATATATATATATATATATATATATATATATATATATATATATAGAAAATCGGAAGAGGTTTTCCGGAAAAATTTTGAGTTTTCATTCGAAAAACATTTTTATCTCAAAAAATAAAAAAGGTATGATAACCAAATTTTGTATGCAGGTTCATGATAAAAAAATAAACTATACACCAAAATTTAGATTTGTATGTTGCAATAAAAAAAAGTTATAAGAAAATATTTTTTGCCAGATCATTTCTATGAAAATTCACTACCATAACGCACTTGCTGCGTCCAGGCTTTATTTCTTTATATTTTCCTTTTACATATATTTTAGATTGTGCATTTTTTAAATTCAGGCTGTATTTATGACAGTTCTTCAACATAGGTGGGCTATTTATTATATTTGCTTTCGTATTATTGATGTTGTCTTCAAATATCAATAAATATGTCAATATGAAGAAGCATCGATATGTTATCAAAATACGCCCGAATCATGTTTATCCAGAAGACTCGATCGCTGTGCCTATGCCTATCTCCGGTATCCTAAGTGTTTGCTTAATATCTTTTCCGGCAAAAGCAACACCTGCAACCTGCCACATCCCCTCGCATGAGAAATTCTAACGAGTCTTGAGAGGCATTCTTTCCTGTTACATAAAAAAGGTCACGGCGACCCACATCAATAATGCTTTTTAGGAAATATTTTTCATGAAAAAATATGCCTATTTTGTTGTGTGTTAAATTTTGCAGCACTTAATGCATATTCTATTCAAGCCGACTGTCACAAGCAATTTAATAAATCATTTTAATATACAGGGTGGAACATCCAAACGGAATAAATTTTGTATCTCAATTATTGTGCGTATTTATTAGAAACCCGAAACAAGTCAAATTTACATTCAAAAAATCTCGGGACGCAGCAAGTGCGTTATGGTAGCGAATTTTCTTTAAAATATTTTTAATAGTAAATGTCTTTCTTTGATGAAAGCAGGCATCAAACTTGGTTGCCTATATAGTAGAAACAATGTACCATATTTCATAGAAATAAATTTATTGTTTGAAAATATATAAACATTTTTCAAAAGTCTAGATGCAGCAAATGTGTTATGGAAGTGATTTTCCATAAAAATGTTTTTAATAGCAAATGCGAGCAGGCATCAATCTGATTACCGGTATAGCCTATGTGTTAGAAACAATGTACTATATTTTATTAAAATTACTTATGGTTTGAAAATATACAAAAAATTTCCGAAAATAAACTTAAATGTTGGTTTTCTATCCAACAAAGCTTACGTTAATAGCAAATTGAGTTATTGAAATTTGAAGTATTTAATGAAAATTCGGTAAATTTGCAGAATAGCACCCGAACGCTTTTCAACAAATTGTTTTCAGAAACATTACTAGGACCCCACCTGCAGGTTTCTGAAAACAGTTTTTTGAAAAACGTTCTCGAGCTAAACTGCAAATTTACCGAAAATTTGCTACCAAAACGCACTTACTGCGTCCAGATTTTTTTCTTACAAACGCATCATATTTCGATAAAAAAAAAATGCATTAACGAATTTGTTCTACAAAAATTAGCTAAAAAAATTATGCATCCCTACTCACTCCTGGTCTCGTAACTTACTTGGGGAGTGTGAACAAGAAATTTTTCTTGGGGTTTGTGGATCCAGGGGGGGGGGGCAGGCAAGTTTCTGAAAACAGTTTTTTGAAAAGCGTTCGGGAGCTAATCTGCAATTTACTGAAAATTCGCTACCATAACGCACTTACTGCGTGCAGATTTTCTTCTTATAAACGCATCATATTTCGATAAAAAATGCAAAAATGCATGAACGAATTTGTTCTACAAAAATTAACTAAAAAAAATTATGCACCCCTACTCACTCCTGGTCCCGTAACTTCCTTGGGGAGTGTGAACAAAAAATTTTCCTGGGGTTTGTGGATAAAGGGGGGGGGGGGTCTAGGCAGGTTTCTGAAAACAGTGTTTTGAAAAGCGTTCGGGAGCTAAACTGCAAATTTACCGAAAATTCGCTACCAAAACGCACTTACTGCGTCCAGATTTTTTTCTTATAAACGCATCATATTTCGATAAAAAGTGCAAAAATGCATTAACAAATTTGTTCCTCGATAATTAGCTAAAAAAAAATTATAGACCGTTAAACCATAAACTTTACTAAATCTACAAATAAATATCCAAATGCCACCAAACCTAACTAAACTGGCAGCCAAAGCATCAGAGAAAGGGTCTATTTGAAATGGATATTCTGTAAATATTTTAGTAAAATGAAGGGCAATGACGGTTGAATCTGAAACTTAATGGTTTGCAGAACACTCTTCTTGCAGCATTTTCTTTTCAGAAACGGTATTTGTTTTACATTCTTTGTCTAAACATTGCCAATTTTGACGTTTAATATTGCGAGTTTGACGTTTTGAGGAAAACTCTAAAATTTGTTGCTTTAACTGCCCATAACTTCTTTGTCTTCAAAGCTAGGGACGCAAATTTTGGTAGAGAGTTCGCACTTTATAGTACAAAGACACCTACCAAATTTGATTGCCCACACTTTGTTATTTCCGGAGATATGAATTTTTTTATAAAGAAAATACAAAATTTTCCGGGAAAACCTGGTCCGATTTTCCTGGCTAACGAACTTATCTAAGCCACTTGCAAAAGGAAGGCACTCTGAAAATTTTATCAAGATCGGTCCATTATTTTTTGAGTTATCGGTCGGATATATATATATATATATATATATATATATATATATATATATATATATATATATATATATATATATATATATATAAACACAGATCTCCCCATAAACGAATTTTAAAAAAAATTCGCTAAAAAGTCTGGACGCAGCAAGGGCGTTATGGAAATTAATTTTCTAAAAATGTTTTTAATAGAAAATATGTCTCTTTAATTCAAGCAGGAATCAATTTGGTCACCGGTATAACCTATATAGTAGGTACCATAGTTTACCAACATAACTTTTTTTTAAATGAACAAAAGTTTTCCGAAAATAAACTTAAAATGAGAAAACTCTTTTCCTACCTGACGAACCTTAGGTTATAGCAAATTGCGATATTGAATTTTGAAGCGTTTAATGAAAATTCGCTACTAAAACGAACTTACTGCGTCTGGATTTTTTTTTTACAAACTTGCATCGTATTTCGATGAAAAATGCAAAAATGCAATAAGGAATGTTTAAAAGAAATGTAAGTATCACCAAAGACTTATGGGCCATTCTGTGTTTGTCAAAATAAATTTATAAGACACCCTATAGGTAATGTATACAATTTTTTCTCGTATCTTGCATAATAACAATTATATTGAGTTTTACCGTAGAAATGCGTCACACTGTATATATGTAAACAGAAAGTAAACCCGGATATGGATTCTAGAGCGCCTAGTTTGCGCTCATTTGAAGAAATCTTTTCAAAATTCAAACGCCGCGGTTTCCTAAATAACGAATCTTTTCTATGAAAATTAGCTAAAAATAGGCCGCTAAACCAAAATTTAACTAAAACTACTTAGAGAAAGTGTCTGTTTGAAATGTATTTTCTGGAAATATTTCATTAAAATGAAGAGCAATGATGGTTTAAGCTGAAACTTAAGGGTTTGCAGAACACTCTTTACATAATCCGTATTTCTTTCAGGTTCTTTGTCTAAATATTGCCAATTTTGACGTTTCAACTCGCGACTTTTTACGTTTTGAGGAAAATACTAATTTTTTGCCTCTAACTTTTTTGTCTTTAAACTTACAGACCTAAGTTTTGGTAAATTGTCTACCCTTTATATATATATATATATATATATATATATATATATATACATATATATATATATATATATATATATATATATATATATATATATATATATATATATATATATATAGGGTGGGCCAAACTCGATGGCCTATTTGAAGTATTTAGAGCATCAAAAGAGATAGAGATCTGAAATTTGGGTTGTTTTTGTAAGTGGTCGCGATCTTTGTTTCGAAAATATTTTTAATAATGCAGTTGCCACATCTACCCTAAATAGATACTAACTTTGTTTTTTCAAATGAAACACCCTATATAATATGACATTTTCGGGTCCCCCGGAACATTTACAAAGTTTTTTATACAAGCTATTTCTCACCTATCTAGAGCCGTTATGGAGATAAAAAATAATATTTAGGAAATTTGGCAACTTTCATTCCTCAATGAAAAAACGATTATCAGCGCAACCGACATAGCTAGCATTCTGTATTTATGGTTTCTGTTTGTCAATGGGTTAATATATGATGATATGCTGTGACAATTCAATTACTGCATACAGCGTGTTCACAAAATGATGGACTTCTGATAGGACATTGAAAGGCAAGTAACTCGGAAATTTCAAATGGAACAGCCTGTATTTTATAATGAAATAAGCAAGATTAATTCATTTCCATTCTAAAAATGCTGGGCGATGTAGTACCTATTCTCAGCGGTTTTCGACTTATAAGCAAAAATAGAAAATATTGCCTTGCCTTGAATAGATTTGTTATAAACAGTAGGCGATGCTTCTAAATTGTCAAGATCGATTGTCAGAATTAAACTGTCAGTTTATAACTCTGTTCGTTATACATATTGTTAGTGATCTTTTATTGGAAATGGCAAATTCATATACAAATGAGCAAATTTTGGACCTGTTCTTCATGCATGGCCAGTGTAACAAGATTATTTCAAGGACATGCAGAAACTTCAACGAAAAGTATCCAGACCAAAATGTAGCTCTGTGTGTCAAAAGACAAAAACAGTTATGAGCATTTAAAGAAAAATAAATTGGGGTTTTCCTCAAAACGTCAAAGTTACGATATAAAACGTCAAAATTGGGAACATTTAGGCAAATAACTTGAATCTAATACGGGCTATGGAAAGAATATGTCTCAAGAAAAATATTTTACAAACCCTGAAGTCTTCGTTTCAACAGTCATTGTCCTTCATTTTACTAAAATGTTTCCAGAAAATTCATTTTAAATAGATCCTTTCTCTGATGCTTGGCAGTAGTCTTAGCTATAGAGTTTATCGTTTAATCGTATATAACTTTGTCGACTTTTCGTAAAAAATCAATAAAGCTCAATATATACGTTATTATACAATATATGAAAGAAATTGTATATATTAATTATAGGGTGTCTTAAGCCACATCTTAAAAAATTATTTCTACAACCACAGAGTGGCCCATAAGTCGTTGCTGATACAATATTTCTTTTTTTTTAAATTAAACACTTCTTATGTTATGGCATTTTTGCATTTTCCATCGAAATATAATGCATGTTTGTAAGAAAAGAAATTCTGGACACAGCAAGCGCGTTATTGTAGCGAATTTTGATCAGATCTTTCATATTTGGATAGCTCAATTTGCTATTAACCTATAAGGTTGACCAAGAAACAAGTTTTTTCGGGAACGCTTTAAGTTTACTTTCGGAAATTTTTTTACATTTTCAAACAATAAAGGTATTTTGATGAAACATGGCACATTGTTTTTACTATATAGGTTATACTGGTAACCAAATTTGATGCCTGGTTTCTTAAAAAAACACACATAATTGCTATTACAATTTTACGAAAATTCACTACCATAACGCACTTTCTGCGTCCAGAATTTATAATCTTCAAAAGTTTTAAAAAATACTACATTGGCAGAAAAATGTTTTTTATAATGAATTCTGAGATGTCACAACCCCTTAGGCATAAATATCAACATTAACCAATAAAAATATAACTTTTAAAACAGAATGAGTTTTCAGGTGTCCTGTCATGCAGACGAAGGTTAATCTTGTGATAATAAGGTCTATGGAGTTAATTGATTTGTTTACTTCTAATTCTGTTGGGAATTTAATTTTCGTATGTACAGAATTTAAAATATTCTTAAAAGTGTGCAATTGTCTGTCGGTACCTCTAAAACAAACTATAATATTATCTACATATATATATACGTATACCAGAAAACGCATAGTTTAAACAAAGGGTGTGTTTGTATTGTTTCCCCGATGTTGTTCATAAATATTTCTGCAAATAAGGGAGTGAGAGGGTTGCCCATAATTAAACCGTTATTACTTAGGTAAGTTTTATTGCTAAAAGTTAAATAATTTTGTTTTAAGCAAGTTTCCACCAGGTTTAAGCAATGAACTTGATTTTTCTATTTTCTACAAACCGTCTCACACTCATATAACCATACATTATACTTTCCATTATCCATGCGCACACAAAGTTCCAGCCTTTAGTTCAATGATACACCGCTTGCTACATGTACCTTTATCCAGTGAAATTTTTTAAAAAGAATTTTATTTGATAAAACAAATAGCAGTTAATAATGGCTATAATCCAAATTTAATTGATAATATTATAAAGAAGAAGAAATATACTTTAGCTTTACCACAAGTATTCCCGTCCACTAGAATAATAGAGAATAAATTCACAATTGACTTACGTAAATAAGACCACCGATACATTAAAACGTCTATTTTCTAAATTTAGTATCAGGACAGCATATAAAACCGACAACAACTTGAGCAAATACATGAAAAACAATAAGTCGACAGATGAAAAATCGGATAAGTCTGGAGTTTATAAACTCTAATGTGGTTCCTATAGGTAGAACATCTAGAAGTTTTAAAACACGTATCGCGAACACAAAAGAAGCACTAAATATAATTAATTTGATTAAAATTACGCAAGTAATTTATTAAATGAAAATCATCAATTTAAGAGCAGGATTCGAAAGTGGTAGTTGTAGAAATCTCCGTGTGGGGGCTACTGTATCAAAACTTGAATATGTTTAAATTATTAGCATTGCTCAAAACCATTAGAGATAACGTGTTTATTCAATCGATATTAACTCCAATCGCCTAGTAACAAAGGTTTAACGAATGAGAGAGCAATTTAAATTGTGTGTATCGTAGGTTGCTAGATATCCCACAAGTTACTTAGAAACGCGAGCCGTAACTTAGTAACCCATATTCCTTTTACCGGTTTACAAAGATCCATATGATATTACCACTGCATTAACATATTTAAATTCTACAGCCCGAACGAGATATTCAACAAGCCCTCCCTTCAAATCTGACAGTAAGAGGAACCAATAAAATAGGACGACACATGTGGCGCGAGATTCAACCTTCTCGTAATGAAGTTCGAAAAGAGAATGCAGAGATTTAATGTTTATAACTCCGAGCAATTACATAATGTTTAGTTTCCCGTAATTAAATAAGTATTCTAATACTTGTATTTTAATTGTTATAAGTAAGGCGTATCTTAAACAAATTATATAATTAATAAATTAAAAAAACTTAAAACAATGTTATAAACATTACATTCGCCTATCCCAGTTGTTAAACAGATGGATTAAATGTAAACAATACCCTTCTGTTCTGATGTAGACATTAGTTTTAAACGTGGTTCTATTCAAGGATTTGCTAGAATATTCCTTTTTTTATTTGACGAAGACATAATTAAGATATATTGAAACGGGCATCTTTTTATTTTATTTCTTTATATTTTCTACTAGAATTTTCGCACTGATATTTATTTCAGAACGTGTTAAACCATAAATTAGCATAGCTAGGACGATTATGTAGACACAATAACTCTAAAAGATTAAATGCCTCGACCTGACCTGACCGTTTTTGGCGCGTTCGCAATCAATACTTCAGAGTCAGGTGATTAGAAAACTACCCTGATTGGCATAACTACTCTAACATTCTTTTAGCTGTTTCTTTTTAATTTTTGACAGAAAAATACATTCGTGATTAATTTTGCAAATATTTGTATACAATTCTAAATATACACTATTGTTTCATTTCTTTTCTAAACACACTTATTTTTAAATTGGCGATCATCTATCATCAAACCAGTTTTTCTATTCTTATTACAGTAGGATATATGTAATTCTTTAAAATATATTTGATGGTGGTTTAAATGATTCGAATCATCTAGTGTTGGACATTGTTCAGTGTTACCAAATAGGTAGTAGCATTCTGCAATGTTCAATGCGACCCCAATTACCATTCCACTTATCGTCACTGTACTGTGGCTACCTTTGCAGTCTGACATGGAATACAGCGTTGTGTGTTTGGCCGCAATAATAGACAGCGAATTCTGAAATTAAATCACCCAGATCTTTATAGGCCTTACCTATTTGTGTATTGTTAGATTAAGAGTATGCGGAATCGAATTGCGACTAACCTGACATTTTCTTTTATTTATTTTTTTGCTTATTTATTTTTCCATACGCTAAACGTATCTCTGCTCTTGGAAGTGGCTCTAAAATGGGAGTCGAAACGTCGAGATATCAATAATTTTTAGACGCGGTTTTGCCAAAGAGTACTATTTCACAAATTCAAAACAGCGGGAATATATATATATATATATATATATATATATATATATATATATATATATATATATATATATATATATATATATATGTATATATATATATATATATATATATATATATATATATATATATATATATATATATATATATATATACATGTATTAGCAGTATAAAACACCTTTACAATTATGGGAATCCATTTTCTAAGTATATGCGTTTTCACGACATTTTTTCCGCTTTCGCTATGTGAAAACTGGAACCTGTGATGAGCACTAATAAGTACACTTGGAGAACACCCAAATCACCACAACACATATTTCAGAGACCTCACGATCGTTTCGTTGACAATGTCAACATCTTCAGAGGAAGAAAATTATAACAAATTCTTTCTCTGAAGATGTTGACATTGTCAACGAAACGATCGTAAGGTCTCCGCTTTTACAAAATTTGTCTGGTTGCGTAGCCAGAGAGATACTAAGAATAAAGCCCACTAATCACATCTCAAAGAATAGTTGACGGTATGACAAAATCTTTAAATAATTATGAAAATCAATTTTTAAGGGGGTGTTGTTAGTTTTTCTCAGTTTTTTCTTTCAGTTAAAAAATGTTTGTGTAGCTTATAGAGATTTAGGATAAGGCCCACTGATCCTGTTTCGAGCAATAATTAGCGGTATCAAAAATATTTGAAATCATAGGATTTTTTTTGTAGAATGCATGTTTATGTGCTTTTGCGATTTTCTCCTACATTTTTTTGGTCGGGTCATGGTCTGGCCAGGTCAAGTTAAGCCAGGTCATGTCAGGTCGTTTAGCTCTGCTTCGTAGAGTGTATAGTACATAAACGACAACAAAAATGTTGTCGCCTCAACCCCCAAAAGGCTGGGGGACCTGGAGCAAATAGACGCGGTGGAGGGAAAATTATTAGGAGGAATTGTCGATAAAAGAGTGAAAAAGGCTGCTTATAGAGGTCCAACTAAGCTTTATTTGTTGATTTTACCTTCATATGTCTTTCCCCGCCAAGCACCCTTATTCATTCCGGGTCCCGAAACTTCTGGAAGCGTTGATTCCACAACATCTCTCTTGTTGCTTGTGCATACAGTGGTGCTTCTAATATATATATATATATATATATATATATATATATATATATATATATATATATATATATATATATATATATATATATATATATATATATATATATATATATATATATATATATATATATATATATATATATATATATATATATATATATATATATATATATATATATATATATATATATATATATATATATATATATATATATATATATATATATATATAAGGAAAACGGGTTAACGGCAAAGCCGCAAGGAGACAACCGCATACACGTGTTTCAAGCTTATTAGCCATCATCAGTACGGTATAGCCAGGTGAAGATGATGGCTAATAAGCTTGAAACACGTGTATGCGGTTGTCTCCTTGCGGCTTTGCCGTTAACCCCTTTTCCTTGTATAGTACATAAATGCCGTGTTATAAATCCTGTTATAGTTAGTATATATATATATATATATATATATATATATATATATATATATATATATATATATATATATATATATATATATATATATATATATATATAGGATTTTCATTAATTCCCGAGTCCCACGTGACTGCTTAAGTTAAGCCACCCGGCATACACGGTTGTACAACCTGAATAAATGAACTCCCTGAGTTGCCAGTGTCGTCTCATATTTCCTTTGGGGTTTTATAAAAAATATAAAAATTATAATAAGGTGAAACAATGTCTTAAATGTATTTATTATTTAGTATTTTAACAGCAAGTCTGTTCATGTATGGTTTACTGTTATTGATTGTTAAAAAAATAAATTAAAAATATTACTTTTATTTTGCATAGATATCAAAATAAAACCAACAAAACTAGCATTGCAAAAAACATTTTACCTAGTGTTCACTAAATAAAATAAGTTTTTAAAAATTTTTGCATTTCTTATAAAAAGGGTTCGAAATGACCATCTTCGTTTTGTAAACATAAATTTACCCTGCGTTACATGCACTCAAAAACATTTTCCAATTCATTTGGAAACTTTATAGGGATGCATATGCAAGACCTTGGGTTAGTGCTTTGTGACAAGAGCTAATTGACACACCTGTAACAAAAATTAAAATAATTAGAAAAATAATTATACTATAAAATAACTTTTTTTTATAGAGTAAAATTTGCGAATGTAAAATACTTCCTAAAAGGTTATGTGGAAATAGTATATTACGTACCATAAACTGTAAGTGACACTTTTCATGCAGAGAATGCAGTTTGGAAAATCGAGGCCCGTAGGGCCGAGGTTTTCTAAGCATTCGAGGCATGAAGAGTCACTTACAGTTTACGGTTTAGTAATAATTTTTTGCAATACCTGCTTTAACGGTTTTTTTTGAATTTGCATTCTTTTTTAATAATTACTGCGTGAATAGATGTCAGACTGACAGCACTGACAGTCGAATTAATTAGATGGATTCTAACATACTACTTAACAACAAGTAGCTTGTGACTTGGTTGTTGTGTTGGGTTACTAAGGACGCTACGGGTAAACAAACAAAACTAAACGCTGGCTGCAGTTCAGCACAGGTCCAGGTTAAACATTAATTTGTATTTTAATTGTGATTTTTGAATTAAAATTAGTGTTGAAGTGACTTTGAATATGGAAGAATCTGACATCGAAGAAGCGGCAGGTATTGCTTGTTTGTCACTTTTACCAGAAAAGTCTAAGCAAAGGTATGAAAGTTGCTATGAGGGTTTCAAAAAGTGGTGCCACACTAAAAAGGTTGTAATACATACCAGTGAGACAGTTTTACTAGCATATTTCTTGGAAAAATCAGGTAAATATTCTGCTCCATCAAGCTTATGGTCCGAATACTCTATGTTACGATCGACAATCTCTTTGAATGACAATGTTGATATTTCCAAATATGCAAAGTTAAAGGCATTTTTAAAGAAGAAAAATATTGGATATGTTTCAAAGAAAAGTGAAGTGTTTACGATCGAGGAAATTCAGACCTTTTTAAGTGAAGCACATGACCAAATATACCTGATGAAGAAGGTGGTTGTAGTTATGGGAATTGCAGGTGCCTGCCGTAAAGATGAATTATGTAAGCTAACAATCAATAATGTTATTCATAAAGGAGACATTATTTTGGTCAGAATACTTGACGCTAAGAATCATCAATCCAGAAGTTTTACCATTGTCGACAATGAGAATGAGAAGTTTCACTTTGTGGCATTAGTGAGGAAGTATATGAACCTGCGACCAAAAAATTCAATACAGAGATTCTTCTTGAGGTATCAAAAAAATGCTCTAACCAACCAGTTGGAAGAAATATTTTTGCCAAAATTCCTTCTGAAGTTGCGAAATTTCTACATTTGGAGAATGCGGAAAAATATACTGGGCATTCCTTTCGCCGAACTTCCGCTACTTTTTTGGCTAATAGCGGAGTTGACATTTTAGCACTGAAGATGCATGGCGGGTGGAAATCCTCGGCAGTAGCTGAAAGCTATGTGGCGGATTCCTTGAATAATAAAGTACAAGTCGCTAAGAAGATATTTCATATTAGCAACCAAGAAGCCAGCTCCTCTCGCCAAATCCCTATTATTGAGGTCGGTGATTCTTCGAATACTCCGCAAGATAGTCTTGATAATTTAACATTGCTAGAAACTGAAGATAATAATATAAAGAAGAGCATGGCGTCAATCCTTACTGTTAATCATATGACTAATTGTACTTTCAATATTTCGATGAATTATAATAATTAATAAATCTTCTCAAACAATTTGTTCATTATTCAGATTTGCTATTTATAGGTTTGCAGTACTTACCGTACCTACGTAAGGTAAGTCTTACCGTACCTAGGTATGAAAAATGTCCTGTTCTCATGGAAACTGACAAATGCTTTAAAAGTTCAACTTACATTGTCAAAAAACTGTCACTAAAAGTGAACTTACTTAACAGGTATTGCAAAAAATATATTTCACAGGTTACAAAACATGAAATGGCATGAACTAACAACACCTTTGAGATGGTGTTGCACGCACCCGTAATTGATGAAATACTTTTGTGAAACGTAGTTAAGTACAGAAGCTAAAACGAATTAGATATAAAATTTTACATACATTTCTATTAAACCTGAAATTTTGTAATGTACGTAAACAAATTTAGGCCCGATTATTTAAACTTCTAATTTACGGTTTTAGAAATGTATATTGTGTAACATGTAACAAATATGTATCTGGTTGGGCAGATTACCGACGAACAGATTTGGTAGTGCTTCGTTCCATGTGATGTCGAATATCGTCAACAACATTCTCTGTTAGATTAGTTGGCCTGCCTGTAGATTTGCCTTTGCAAATACAGTGCTTTTCCTCATATCGTTTAATAAGGGCTAAGAACCAATCTGTGGTTTTTAAAAATATCGTATGGAATGTTATCCTCGGGAAAAGCTTCAGAATATTGCTCGATGCATGATTGTATCGAATAAGACCAACTTCAATTTGGATTTCGTGTACCACTGCGAAAATGGGCCATTAAAATAAAGGCATCCTGCTCCGGTGTGAAAGGCATATTTACAATCAAGCCTAAAAAAATGGAACAGATAAATGAACATAACCTTAACATACCTACACTTTTAACTTACGTAAAAATGCTAAGTTTTGATAAAAACTGTTTATTTTTATTGTCCAACAGATAGAAAATTATTTGAAAAAGGTAAACACTGGTCGAACTTGGAAAATGCACAATATACATGCAAAATAACCGGTCAAAAGGAACATGAGCGCCAATGGACTGAATTGTCAACTGATTAAGTAACTTTAGAGTCCCTAGGATAGTGTTTTTTTTTGGTTAGTTTTTGACTGCCAACTCATAAAATCATATTACACTAAGAGAGAGAGAGACAGAATCCAGTCACGTGGGAGTCGGGAATTAATGAAAGCCCTGTAGTATCTAGCAGAATTCATGCGTTTTAAAAACGAGACATTAAAAACATTAGGTGTTGATGCCCCTACTTTGTTGAGCCATTCCATGCTAAATATGGACGTAGAGACTATTTTTCAGGTCTCAAAAATGTTCGTTGTCTTTTCTGTAACCTGTTTAACTTACCTAAAAAAAAACAATGAAAATGCTTCGTTTCGATTAAAACTGTTTATTTTTATTGTCCAACAGATAGAAAATTATTTGAAGAACGTAAACACTGGTCGAACTTGGAAAATGGACAACATACATATAAAATAACCGGTCAAAAGGAAATCAGCGCCAACGGACTGAACTGTCAATTGATTTAGTAACTTTGGGGTTCCTAGTCTAGTGATTTTTTTGGTTACTTTTTGACTGCCAACACATAAAATCATATTCCACTAAGAGAGAGACAGCGTCCGGTCATGTGGCACTCGGGAATTAATGAAAGCCCTGTATATATATATATATATATATATATATATATATATATATATATATATATATATATATATATATATATATATATATATATTAAAATTCACCACTGATAAGAGTACTACGGGCTCTAGTTCGCGCTCATTTGAAGAAATTTTTTCCAAATTAAAAAGCAACGGAATACATATAACCTTGTTATATTTCAATGCTTGATCACAACTCAAATTTGACACAACTCGCAACAAATAAAATCAAATTTACATCTGTTTGTTTTTACTACCAAAATTCCCATATATTTACCATTTTCCTATCGCGACGGTTACCTAGTTAATTTCTGTCTTTTTGGCCGCCTTTAAAAACCTTTTATCTATTCAAATATATACAATCATCATCCTGCACATTATTTCCCAGGATACATAACTTACCATTGTTGTTCCCTTTTGACTTTCGTTGACATTTTGTTAACCTATACTAAATTTTCATTGTCAGTTTGACATTTGTCGTAAATAAAAACAGATGACTTATATCTAGGTTATTACATGATATTCTTAAAAATTATCACTCAAATTTTGACATCTTAATATTCTTAAAACTATTTTAACAAATATCATCTCAAATTACACAACAGCTAGCAAGCAATAATACCTTACACTATCTAATTAAACTAGTCATACATTCCTAATGTTCAACACATTTACATTCTCTTTTAGAGTCCTAATATATATATATATATATATATATATATATATATATATATATATATATATATATATATATATATATATATATATATATATATATATATATATATATATATATATTAAAATTCACCACTGATAAAAGTACTACGGGCTCTAGTTCGCGCTCATTTGAAGAATTTTTTTCCAAATTAAAAAGCATTCGAATACATATAACCTTGTTATATTTCAATGCTTGATCACAATTACAATTTGACACAACAACTCGCAACAAATAAAATTATTTTAAAACCCTTGTTAGCGTTAGAAAACGTCTTAATCTACGGATGACAGAAAACCAGGTAGAAAAATAGAAAAAATATACAAATATTACAAACAAGCCTTATCTCTGTCTGTGTTCGACAGAGATAACCACTTCTATTATTGTTCATCTCACTTGTGCCTCAGAAAATTGATGCACATGCAAAAGTACTGGCGAGTCCCTTCCAGTGAAAGTTAATTTCAATGAAATTTAGTGATTCAAGCATACTTATTAATTCGAATTTTAAACATAGACAAGACACGAGATGGTTGGAAAGCTTCCGTAGGTCGGGCCAATTGGTTTTGTAAATATAAGAAGAAACATTTTTATTTCGTTCATCGTAACTTCTTATACACTCGTAATAGGACACATGAATGAAACACTAATATTGTCGTGTTGTATTTGCATAAGTTAAATTTTTATTATGCCATCTTTTAGAAAATAGCTGGTCTGCGAACTGTGGCGAAACACGCTAGTTTCGCCAGACTATTGACTAAATAATTAAGGAATGTCATATTTTACATTTCACTTTGAACTACGTTTTTATTTAAATCCAAAAGACCTGCAAGTTAAGAAACTTATTCTTGGATACCTATTCTAGGCAACGAGTAAATTTGAGCAAATTCTGTGGCAAAAAAATGTAAAATCATGGTTTGGCAAAAACGTTGTATTTTCTTTATAGAAGCGATATTTCCTTAAACATTTCCTTATTACCTTCCTTAAACCTTGATCTTTCTACTTGATACCACATTTTCAGTCTCAAGCTATAATTAGGACAGTTCAACAAGCTACACATATAGTGTATTTTAAACATTTTGTTGAACCGGCCTCTTAACGATTAGACACAAAAGATTTTAAATTAAATTTGTGCGAAACGGTGGAAATTAACAAAAAAAAATACAGGACATTTACTAGACGCCCAAATTGACAACAGTCCATTATTAAACATGTTTGCACGGAATAAGAATTAAGCAAGGAGAGTTTGCTGACCTGACTATGTCATAAAAAAGTCTGGACGCAGCAAGTGCGTTATGGTAGCGAGTTTTTTTATATATTTTTAATAGCAAATGTCTTTCTTTGATGAAAGCAGGCATCAAACTTTATTGACTATATACTAGAAGCAATGTTCCATATTTCATCAAAATACCTTTATTGTTTGAAAATATAAAAAACATTTTTCAAAAGTCTGGATGCAGCAAGTGTGTTATGGATGTGAATTTCCATAAAAAGGTTTTTAATAGCAAATGCGAGCAGGCATCAATTGATTACCGGTATAGCCTATGTAGTAGAAACAAAGTACTATATTTTATCAAAACTACTTATGGTTTAAAAATATACACAAATTTTCCGAAAATAAACTTATATGTTGGCTTCCTAACCAACAAAGCTTACGTTAATAGTAAATTGAGTTATTAAAACTTGAAGTATGACTGCGACGAAGCAGACCCCCCGACTCGACTTGGGGCAGGGTCGGGGGGCTGGGGGGCGGGTGCTTCGTCGTGGGGATTTTCCTTTCCACTCGCGTGCATACAACCACCTTCGCTACATACAACCACATTCGCTGCATAAACCACAAGAAAAATGTCTTGTTCCTACCCGCCAAGGAAGTGATGGCACCTGGGGGGATAGGGGTGCTGTGCGAGGTAGGCAGGATTTAAGGGGGATATGGCTTCAAGATGTGAAAAAGACAGCTTTCAAGTCCGTTTTATTCGAATTTTCTGCTCATATTTCCTTTTTACTACCTATCCCGCCCAGCACCCCTATTCACTCCTGGTCCCGTAACTTCGTGGGGGGGTGTGAACAAGAAATTTTTCTTGTGGTTTGTGGATCCAGGGGGGCTCTAGGCATGTTTCTGAAAACAGTTTTGTTGAAAAACGTTCAGGCGCTAAACTGCAAATTTACCGAAAATTCCTTACCAGAGCGCACTTACTGCGTCTAAATTTTTTCCTTACAAACGCATCATATTTCGATAAAAAATGCAAAAATGCATTAACGAATTTGTTATACGAAAATTAGCTAAAAAAAATATTATACACCCCTACTCACTCCTGGTCCCGTAGCTTCCTTAGAAGGTGTGAACAAGAAATTTTTCTTGGGGTTTGGGGATCCAGGATGGCCCTAGGCAGGTTTCTGAAAACAGTTTTTTGAAAAGCGGTCGGGAGCAAAACTGCAATTTTACCGAAAATTCGCTACAAAAACGCACTTACAGCGTCCAGGTTTTTTTTCTTACAAACGCATAATATTTCGATAAAAAATGCAAAAATGAATTAATGGATTTGTTTTACGAAAACTTCACTAAACCTACAGCGAAAGCATCAACTTAACTAAACTGACAGCCAAAGCATCAGAGAAAGTGTCTATTTGAAATGAATTTTCTGTAAAGATTTTTAGTAAAATGAGGAGAAAGTGTCTGTTTGAAATGTATTTTCTGGAAACATTTCATTAAAATGAAGGGCAATGACGGTTGAATCTGAAACTTAAGTGTTTTCAGAACACTCTTCTTGCAACATTTTCTTTTCAAAATCCGTATTTGTTTTACGTTCTTTGCCTAAACATTGCCAATTTTGACGTTCAAAATTGCAAGTTTGACGTTTTCAGGAAAACTCCAAAATTTGTTTCTTCAATTCCACATAACTTCTTTGTCTTTCAAGCCAGGGACCTAAATTTTGGTGCAGAGTTCACTCTTTATAATACAAACACGCGTACTCAATTTGGTATTTATTATTTCCGGATAAATTGAATTTTTTTAGAATGAAACACAAAATATTTCGGGAAAACCTGTCGGATTTAAAATTCACTAAAAATCGCTAAGTACCTAGTCACGTAATCTGACCGGTTATATAATATAAACTGGTGTACCTGTGCGTGGTCGAAATTCAATATATTAAAGGTCAGCTCAGAACTGACACGGACCGGGGGAATCCAACTGACTAATTAAAACAAAGCATAATAACATAATCTATTTGAACCGATCAGATTTTTCTGGCTACCGAACTTATCCAAGCCACATGCAAAAGGAAGGTACTTACCAAATGTTATCAAGATTGGTCCATTATTTTTTCAGTTATTGGTCGGATATATATATATATATATATATATATATATATATATATATATATATATATATATATATATATATATATATATATATATATATATATATATATATATATATATATATATATATATATATATATATATATATATATATATATATATATATATATATATATATAAACACAGATCTCCCCATTAGCGTTTTTTTTTTAATTCGCTAAAAATAGGTAGGTCTGAGTTGATACCGTTTACCTGAAGAGACAGAATGGTTCATTCAACACGAAGTAGATATTGAAATTTAAAATCTTACTTTCGTTCTGTATTTGACAAAGCTTAGAGGATCAGCGAAACTGAAGTTATACCTTCAATAAAATAGTGTTACTGAGTTTGTTTATATATCTAAGTTGACAATGGATTTACACATAGTATCGACGTGTCAGATCCTAAAAGAGATACATAGTATCTGACCGCAACTATATTGTGTCAAAATCTAGCTTTTCTCAGACATATTGTTTTTAAAAATTCACAGTTGTGTTACTATTTAACTTTTGGATGCTTTGACAGATAATTTATAAGACATCATAGTTGTTACATTAGAAACTGACATACATTTTGCTTACTGGAAAGTTTGACAGCTGACTAGATATCAATATACCCTCGTAAGAGAAATTGTAGCGTATCCCACTTTTCTTGTGGCATTAACTTTTCCACTTTCAAAAGAAACAGCAACAATTTAGTTCTGATTGATGTACATGCGCTACAGCCAGCATAAGCTAAAAGCAAATGGAAAAGTGGCATTGAAATCGATCCGCTTGCTTCAGTTTTTCAAGTCGCTGAAAGCATTTGCGTGCGGCAAATTACCAATGTAACTTCCTTGACCTGGAACTTCTCTACAGCCGCCACTCACTTAATAAAAATTCTCATCTCAGTATCAAAGTTCACTAATTCAAAAGTAGAACGATTTGTTAATGTTTTAATGAGATTTTTAAGTAGCCGAGGAGACTTGATGCTTCATCTCATTTATTAAAGAACCTCCTAAATATTTTATTGCGGTATTTACTTCTTGTGGTTAAGATTCAAGAAATATCTGTATAGGCGTCTTCGTCTTGTGAGATTTTACGGTACGGCAAATTAGCTGATAATATTCAAGAAGTTGACAACTTAGGTCATAATAACTATTTAGTATTCTTGGGTAAGTTTAAGTTTGTTATCATCGCGCGTTGAATAATTTTCCATGCCGATGAATAGTGATTCATATCTGGAATATATTACGGCAACTTGCTGCTGTAAGACTTTTGGTCTGCTGCTATTGTCTTGAAGTATATAGTTAAAAGACGGTTATGGCTTTGTACATGTAACAACTAATGCTATCCTCGACATACTTTACCTATAGAAACTTTATGCCGTAGCTTTAAGCCTAAATTATTCATAAATTATTATACTCTGCTTTTATTTGAATCCAAGTGATCCACAATAAGCCTGCATCTTAAGTTGATGGAATTTTGGTTAATATATTAACTGGAAATCTAAGACAAAACTTTTTATTATTTAACACGTTACTTACGGATGAAATATCCTAAATTTGGGGCAAATGCGAATTAAGTAACCCAACCCTTGGTTAAAGTTTTAAAAAACTTAGTTATTAACTACAAAAACTTTACACTTATAAACTTTTTTACCTAAGATTTTATGTTACTTATAATATTATATGATCCTGGTATATAATGAAATTATGATTATACTATAACGATGTTAACACTACCAAAACGAAGACTAGACTAAATTCTAATATCAAAAATAATAGCAAAAAATGTCCCACCACATCTTACTTTAGAGGCTCCCTTCCCGTGAGAAGCACTGGCATCAGCTTTTCTCCTGTACTATCGACTGGCCTAGCTTTTGAAATTTGATATTCTTGGAAAGCGAGAGCTAACTGAGATTTCTCTATGAATTGGCATTACATGAACGTCTACTTACTATTTAAAATAAAAGCCTGGACGCTGGAATTTTAATAGAAATGATCTGGCACAAAATATTTTATTATAACTTATTTTTCTTGTAACATAGAAATCTAAATTTTGGTGTATAGTTTACTTTTTATATCGTAAACCTATCTACCAAATTTGGTTATCATAGATTTTTTATTTTTTAAGATAAAATTTTTTTTTCAATGAAAACTCAAATTTTTCTCGGAAAACCTCGTCCGATTTTTATGATTAACGAATTTGTCAAAGCCATTTACAAAATAAAGGTACATGCCAAATTTTATCAAAATCGGCCTATTATTCTTTGAGAAAAAAATTTTTTTCAAATAAAAACTCAAAATTTTCCCAGAAAACCTCGTCCGATTTTCCTGACTAACAAAATTGTCAAAGCCATTTACAAAAGGAAGGTACGTGCCAAATTTTAATAAAATCGGCACATTATTTTTTGAGAAAAGAATTCTTTTCGAATGAAAACTCAAAATTTTCCCGGAAAACCTCGTCAGATTTTTTTAATTAACGCATTTGTCAAAGCCATTTACAAAAGGAAGGTACATGCCAAATTTTATCAAAATCGGCCCATTATTTTTTGAGTTATCGGTGTGATACATATATATATATATATATATATATATATATATATATATATATATATATATATATATATATATATATATATATATATATATATATATATATATATATATATATATATATATGTATATATATATATATATACATAAATATATACATAAATATATATATATATATATATATATATATATATATATATATATATATATATATATATATATATATATATATATATATATATATATATATATATATATATATAAACATATAAAAATTGAAACTGACCCCGGATATGGGTTCTAGGGGTCCTAGATCGCGCTCATTTGAAGAAATTTTTTCAAAAGTCGAGATCTCCTCATTAGTGAATTTTTTCTAAGAAAATTCACTAAAAGGCTGGACGCAGCAAGTGGGTTATGGAAGTGAATTTTCATAAAAATGTTTTTAATTGCAAATATTGTCTTTCTAATGCAAGCAGACATCAATCTGTTTACCGGTATAGCCTTTATGGTAGAAACAATGTACCATATTTTATCAAAATTATTTATCACACAGATACCTGAAAAAATAATTGGTCGATTTTGATCAAATTTGGTTAGCCAGACAAATCTGATCGGTTCAAATAGATTATGCTATTATGCTTTATTTTAATTAGTCAGTCGGATTCCCCCGGTCCGTGTCAGTTTTGAATGACCTTTAATATATTGAATTTCGACCACGCACAGGTCAACTAGTTTATATCTTATAACCGGTCAGATTACGTGACTAGGTACTTAGCGATTTTAAATAAAGTCTCTTATTTTGAAGTTTGGATATATATATATATATATATATATATATATATATATATATATATATATATATATATATATATATATATATATATATATATATATATATATATATATATATATATATATATATATATATATATATATATATATATATATATATATATATATATATATATATATATATATATATATATATATATATTGCTATGCTTAATATAAACCTAAAGCTGGTATTTAAGATAAAATTGTTACTGGAGAAAAAGGTAAATTGCACCAAGAAGGACTAGAGTGAATTAGCAGGGTGTATAAGTTAGGTTATGCTCAAGATAGATAAAATATATATAAATATAATTACCTGAAATGAATCCACATTTATAAGACGGCTATAAGTTGTTTCATAGGTTGATGTGACATGTTGGTTCCAATTAATATTTCGATCCACATAAATGCCAACAAGAGAAAAGCACTCATTACTTTGAATAACTTGGTTGTTCATTGTAATGGGTCTAGGGCTGGTGTATCTCTTATGAGAAAGAAAGCAAGACTGAGATTTGGTGGGGTTAAATTGTACAAGATTTCTACTTCCCAAGTCTAATATTTTTTGGAGATCCACGGAGACAGAACCCTCCATGAGTCTGCGATCCTCGTCTAATTGTGGTAAAGAGACAGGCTTAGAATATTGTATATTTGAGTGGAGGGTGCTGTCGTCCGCGTAACTGTGAACTGGGTTGGATGTGCTAGAGAGGAGGTAATTGAGGTGGAGAAGGAACAGAGTAGGGGCTAAGCTGAACCTTGAGAAACACCTGCATTAATTGGATACAGTTTAGAGGAATGGTCATCCATAACAACAGAAATGCTCCTGTTGTAGAGGAAATTTGCTGTACAGGTAAAAAGTTCTGGTGGTAGGCCATAGGCCGGAAGTTTATTAAGTAGCGCTGCGTGCCAGACCTGGTCGAATGCTTTGGATATGTGAAGAGCTAAAATCCAGGATTCACCGTGTAGTTCCATAGACTTGTTCCAAGAATGAGTGACAAAGAAAAGGTGGTCGGCAGTCGATCTGCGCTGACGGAATCCATATTACATGTCGTGGATTAGACTGTGTTTATCAAGATATTTTAGTAACTCGGTATTTATATACTTTTCCATCACTTTAGAGACGACTGAAAGGAGGGAAATAGGTCTGTAGTTGCTAGGAAGCGCTTTGGATCCTTTCTTGGGAATGGGTTGTACTCGAGCAGTTTACCAGTTACTAGGGAATATGCCTGTATTGTAAGATATTTGAAACAGACGAGTGAGGACAGGAGCAAGTTCTGGTTCGCATTTTTTTGAGAACAATTGCTGGGATCTCGTCAAGGCCAGAGGGTCTCCTGGTATTAAGAGAAGAGAGCATCTTTCGTACCTTTTTAGTTTTGAAAATGATATCCGTCATTTTATGCGCGACATTGGCGACTGTTGGTGGTTGAACATTTGGAGGTGGGTTGAGAGTAGAATTGCCGGCGAACAACGAAACAAAAAGTTCAGCCTTGCCCAGAGCGGTAGAAACAATTTCATCCCCTGAGACAAGAGGTGGGAACGTGCTTTTGCAGAAATTATTCCCAATAGATCCAGCAAGAGTCCAGAAGGGTTTGCCGCCGTTGGAGCTTAAGAGGACTTTGTTTTTGATGTGGTTATTAAACGAGTTTTTGCCTCAGAAAGAATGCGGACATAGCGGTTTCTTGCGTCGTTAAACGTTTGACGGTTTTCTTGACTGGGATTGTGTAGAAGTGTTTTGTGAGATTTGACCTTTTCAAGTCTGGCCTTGTCACAGGATGTCCATGCCGTGGTCTGAGCGACTAAGGGGGGCGGTAACTGATATCTTATAGCATTCAGGTTTTGTAGTAAGGAGGAGATCCAAGGGATTTGAGAGAGATATCTCTGGTAACACTTTCGACAGAATTCTTCAAATGTGAGCATACTAGGTCCTCCAAAATCGATCTTCAAGGTCTGTATAAGTTTAAAATATAAATTAATTTTAGAAATATGTTGGATAATAATAGTGTACAATTACTATGAAAATACAATACTATACCGCACTTATTGCATCCACATTTTTTTTTCATTTTGCAAATTACTATCACTGCCTGAAATATATGCATCACGGTTTGTTACAACCTGTATATATATATATATATATATATATATATATATATATATATATATATATATATATATTTATATATATATATATATATATATATATATATATATATATATATATATATATATTTTATATATATATATATATATATATATATATATATATATAAGATTGCTTAAGATCAAACCGAAGCACACATCGGGCCCTGACCAAATTCCAGCTTTTCTGGTCAGGGATTGTGCTCACATACTTGTTCAGCGCTTGACTATACTGTTCAATATATCGCTGGGGTCTTCTGTATTTCCTAGCACCTGGAAGAAGGCGAAGTCAATACCTGTTCCAAAGGGAGGTGATTCTACGTTGATTGAGAACCATAGACAAATTGCTATAATGGACAACTTTGCGAAAGTGTTCGAGATTGTCCTGCATGAGATAATTTCGTTTGCGGTAAAAAATGTGATTAGCAGCGCTCAGCATGGCTTCGTGAGGGGCCGCTCCGCGACCACTAACTTAATCAGCATAACTGAATATATATCTGCTGACATGGACAAGACGGATGTTATCTACCTGGACCTCTCCAGGGCCTTTGATAGATTAAATCACGATATTTTTTTGAGGAAACTGGATAACATGGATTTCTCACCGAACTTGCTGAAGTTTATGGAATCATATCTTCGTGATCGAGTTAGTGTTGTCCACTTTCATGGGTGTCAGTCCGTGGAGGTCTTCGCTGAATCAGGTGTTCCTCAGGGATCTGTTCTGGGACCCTTGCTTTTCAATCTGTTTATCAACGATATTTCGGATGTTATCGAATTACCCCATCTTCTGTATGCGGATGATGTAAAAATCTTCTCATCCGTTGCTGGTCTCTGCGATTGTTCAGTGCTTGAGAGATGTTTGCGTAGAGTTCAACACTGGTGCTCCATTAACAACCTCCCACTGAATATTAAAAAATGTGTTGTAAAATCTTATACGCTCAACCGCCGTGTAATCGAGTTCCCTTACTCCATGGATGGACAGCCTCTTCTGAGACCTGCAACCTTTAAAGACTTGGGTGTCGTCTTTGACTCGAAACTCTCATTCGTGGAGAACTGTGAACATGCTATTGCTAGGGCATCGAAGACACTCGGATTTCTTATTCGCAATTCCGGTTCGTTTCATAATGCAGACACCTTGAGGCTCCTGTTCTGTGCCTATGTGCGGCCGCATCTGGAATATGCCTGTGTGGTCTGGTCTCCTCTGTATGACGTTCATATAGGGGCTCTTGAGGGTGTCCAACGGAGATTTGTAAAGTTCCTTGCATACAGAGCGGATCGGGTGTATCCCACTACCGGTACACCACAGGCCGATTTACTGTCGAGGTTCTAATTGGAATCTCTGCAGGCTAGGCGTGTTTACTCTGCTCTCTCTCCCTCTGATACCTAATTTACTGCACAGTAGGATCCTCTGTCCTGAACTGTTGCGCACTCTGCTTTTTCACACCCCTAGAGTCAACACTAGAAGACACGACTTCTTTCATCTACCGCCACCTAGGACCAATGTTAGGCTTAACTCACCGATTTACAGATCGTGCTCCATTAACAGCGTGCATCAGTCAGTAGACATATTGTGTTGTGGTGAGTCTGAGATGAGACACGTTGCATCGCTGCTTGATAATTAGTAGAACTTTACTATGTTAATGTTTGTAGTGTATGATATGTATTGTATTCATACTCTTAATTTGTCATAATTCCCGTTGAGTATTTGTAGTAAATAAATATATATATATATATATATTTTATATATATATATATATATATATATATATATATATATATATATATATATATATATATATATATATATATATATATATATGAAACTAACGTCAGATGTGGGTTCTAGTTGCCTTACTTAACGCTTATTTAGAAATGGAAAACCTTGCATTATATATTATCAGCGTTTTCTCAGCAGCCTGCTTTAAATAAAAGATACCTCAATATTATAGAAAATATATGTGTCACTTGTGTAGACAAATTAGGCTGGCGGAATCCAGAAATATTATTCACAAACACAAGCGTGTGCTTCCACGACTACCTCAAATTTTTAAAAGCTTGTATACAATATGCTTTAAAATCAACTAGGTAAGCAACTTTTTAGCCCCTTATAACTGCCAATTCACTCGTACCCTTTTAGAGCAGACTTTCCTCGATATCCTCGTCTTTATTCTCTATTTTCTTTTACCGTTAATAGGGCAAAAGTTTGTGTATCTTATTGAGACTGGGTCATTAAAGTTCAAAGTACTTTTAGCTTAATGGAGTATAATAATCTAGCAACAGTACTGAATGTTTATGCCTTATAAAGGAAGTTATAACTCTTTATACCAGCACTCAGATAGCAGCACACAAAGTGCAGTCGTAAAGTACGTATAAAAGAAAACTCATATGTACGAGGTAAAGCGGAACATCTCTGATACCAGCCTTATAAGGCATTGGACATTCCGACATATATATCAAACGCAGTAAACCCAGAATTAAGTGATATCGTTCTGCTATTGTTTGCCTTCTAGTACTGCTTGAAAGCTATCTGGAAAATTGCAACTGACAATATAACTGCGCTCTCTGAAATCCGTCTCAGTTTATGAGTGGATGAATAAAACAGAGTTTAAAATTACTGCCACTTAGAAAATAAACAAACTTACTCTGCTGTAGCAACTTCTCGATATTTCCACAACTTTCTACTTCGAAATAAATTCAGTCTCTGGAATAAATTCATTTGGCTAAAGAAATGCTCCGCAATATTCAGCGGTTCTCTATTTTAGATGAGGAATTGTAAAGACCATGAAGTGTTGTCATTTTCTCTTTGCTGGGTAGTTAAATTGTATAGCTCGACTTCTCAACAAAGTAAGAATATGCATTGAGGACACAAAATTTTATTAACATTACTTTTATATTATTTTTACAACTTCGCACTACCTGTTAATTTACATTGACACTAATACAGCACTTGCCGCCTTTTATGTACGTTTTCTATTGAATAGCGAAGTGTCTGTTACATTCGAGTGACTAGCTAACTGGATACGGATTAAGTTACAAGCAGAAAACTTATTTTGCTTTGAATTATTACTTGTTCTACCTAAGCGGTAGCTATTTTATAAATGCAATCTATAAAGCTTATTATATACTATATAATAAATGAGACAGAAATTACCTTCTGAATTGAAAGTATTACGATGTGTTAAAGAGACGCTGTTTATAATGTTTAAATGAAAAGTGGTGAACACACTCTACATCAAAAACTGCAACACATGTTTATGAACAACCGTTATATAAGTGAATGTTTAATTTAAAAAATTACATAAACCATATATACAGACTGCTTCAAAAATGATGGTCTATGTTACAGATGCACATTTAGCACAAAAAAATAAGACTATTTTTCATATAAACGTGGGTCCCCAAATGCTTAGTTTTTTAATTACAGCGTGTTAAAGTTATTTGTTTTTGTCAGTTTTTCACAAATAAGTCTTAGTCAAATTAAAATTTTGGCGTGAAAGTTGGCATGCGGGGGTTTTTGAGGGCAAGAAAATTAAATATGTTATTGTTAATAACACTGCTGGTAGAAGGCGCCACCTATACTTGCATTCAATTGGCTATAATTTTTTGACACCCAGTAGTATCGACCTACCGTATAGCTACGTTGCAAACCTTATCAATTGTAAGCAAAAAATGTATATTTGATCCAAATCTCTCAGACACACCCTTTTCGAGATATTTCAATTTTTGTATGTCGGAGTCTCAAGTTATTAATTATATTGTCTGCAAATTTTAACAACGAATAAAACAACAAATAAAAAAGTTTATAACATTTTTTGATACCTGACTAAAATAAATCTTCAAAATGGCCACCCTTCACTTCAATACACTTTCGTATTCTGCGGAGCATACAACGTCGTACTCTGAGAAATATTTCTGGTGTATTTCTAATTTGTTCGCATCCAAGTACAATTCTTTGCTGCAGATCATCAACATTTTCAACATTTGCTTAAAAAAAAATACTTTTGAGATGCCCCCTAAATAAAAGTCCATAGGATTTAAATGAGGGAATCGAGCCGGCCATGGCTGAGGTCCACCGCGTCCGATCCATCTGCGTTCAAAAGTTTTGTTTAGGTAATTTTTGACATTTAGGGCGAAATGTGGGGGGAAGTCCGTCATGCATCAACCACAGGTTTTGTCTTATGTCAAGAGGTACATTTTCTAAAAAATCATTTAGTTGGTTTTGCAGGAATTCAAGATAAGTTGTAGCATAAGTCTGTAAGGTAAAAAAATTGGTCCTATCAAATTACACCCTACAATTCCAGCCCATACAATTGCTGTTGATGATGCCTTTCAAAAACTGCGTGGGGATTTTCGTCAGTCCAAATATGGCAGTTACGAAAATTGACGATCCCGTCGCGCCTACATCCAGACTCGTCAGTGAACAATACACAATTCAACAAGTTCTCTACATTAATATGTTGTAGAAACCTTTGGCAAAATTGTAGGTGAGGTATAAAATCTCTTTCAGGCGATAGTGCCTGCACACGTTGGATCTGATATGGACGCAATTGTTGCTCGTGAAGAACTCGCCATATCGTTGCATTGGATGCTCCCAGATGATAGGCTATTTCCTTTGTACTTATTTTTGGATTTTGTTCAGTTTTATCCAGAACAGCCTTTTCAAAATCAGAATTTCGTGCACTCCATGGTCTGCCTCGATCAGCGGTAACTTTATTAAGGGTACATGCCAAATTTTATCAACATCGGCCCATTATTTTTTGAGTTATCGGTGTGACACCTATATATATATATATATATATATATATATATATATATATATATATATATATATATATATATATATATATATAACATATAACAACTGAAACAGACCCCGGATAAGGGTTCTAAGGGTCCTAGTTCGCGCTCATTTTCAAAAACTTTTCAAAGTCGGGCTCTCCTCATTAGTGGATTTTTTCTACGAAAATGCACTAAAAACACACACATATTTGCTATTAAAACCATTTTAATGAAAATTCACTACCATAATGCACTTGCTGCCTCCAGTTTTTTTTTAATTCTTCAGTAATTATTTGGAAGGCCTTCAATAAATAAACCGTTTAGCTTTCTAGAATTTGCCCCGTATAAAACCCCGTTGCTTTAATTAAGAACTTGTTGAGCAAAACTTTTAAATATCCGACTTTCATTAACCCCTATTTTAATTTATGCACCCACAAAGCCAACAGTAAGCATTTACAATAAAGAAAATACATTAATACTCTTTAGTTTGCACCTAAAAATGTAAAAAAAATGTTTGCGTATGATAACTGATGGAAATTATTTAAGTTCGCCGAAACAAAGCACTTGCAACATTTAAATTTTATTAAAATTTACTACCCTGTTGCACTTGCTGCGTCAATATTTGTTTTAAGTGGTGTAAAAAGGGTGATTGTTAAAAACACAAGGTTTAAATAATTGGCATAAGAAACATCTGCCAACCTTTAAAATTTACAAGAAAATAATTATGCCTTGCATCTCTTAAGCTGTGATACCATGAGGAAATTTAAATTGAAATTTTCTCGCAGAACTTGAAATTCTTTTTACGGAGAAGTTTTTGCAGGCGGAAAATCTAATAAAGATAAAGAGAAATACGGTAAGTTGAACAAATTATCTGCGGCGTGTTTTTCTTGCCATCCAAACTTATGCAAACAGTATCGTGGTGGGATTAAAGTTGGCAGAGACAGCCACGTGAGGATTGCTGATGTGGCCTACAGCATTACTACCAGAAAATATCTGCGGCGCCCTTAGGCACAAGGGTGGCCTAATCGAAACTTGAAAATAAGCTTATTTAAAGAAAACAATCTCATTTCCGGCTCACCTCCGGCTTTCCATCACTAACTTAGCACCGTTTAGAATACTACTCCTGGCAAAGCTCCAATAAAAATATTAACTCAAACTTTAGTTTTTGTGTAATTTATTTAGGGTAACTTTTATTTGCTCTCATTTATTACCGCAATTTAAAAGCAATCTATTCAACAGCGATCTTGCGCAATATTATATGCCTTCTAGTTTCAGAAAGACAATTGCTTAAATTTGTTGATGTTCATTTATTATACACCAAAAATATCTTAGAACAACTTCCGAGACCCAAGTCTCATATAAGGTACCAAATAATTAAATGTCTGGACGCATCAAGTTCCTTATGGTAGAAAATTTTCCTAAAAAATGTTTTGAATTGCAAATATGTCTTGTTTTTAAAAGAAGGACATTTGGTTCGCAGTATACCCTATACAGCACCAATAATTTCTTTAAAATATAGCTTTTTGTTTCAAAAAGTACAAACATTTTCCGAAAATAAATTTAAAAAGTTAACAAAAAAACTGGTGCGATTTTCCTGACCCACGGACCTCTTCAAGCTATTTACCCATGTGCCGAGCTATAATTATTCGCAAACAGGTTTAGGGTCAAAATCGAAAAAAAATGTTTTATGAAAAATTGCACAAATTTCTTTTACAAAAATACACCATTTTTTTTAAAGAAATTGCCTTCAGTAATGTTACACTAAATTATATTTTTCACGAAAATTCGACCACTTTTGTCACAATAACTTACTAAACATATCACAAAAAATTATTTCTAGGAAAACACAAAAAACATGTCTGAGAAAACTTTTTAAATTCAGCCACTATTTGGGACCGCCTGTACAAGGCAGCTCGATTTTTTCGACGAGTAAAATAAACAAAAAAAGTCTGGACGCAGCAAGTGCGTTATGGTAGCGAATTTTCTTTAAAATATTTTTAATAGCAAATGTCTGTCTTTGATGAAAGCAGGAATCAAACTTGGTTGCCTATATAGTAGAAACAATGTACCATATTTCATCGAAATAACTTTATTGTTTGAAAATATATAAACACTTTTTAAAAGTCTGGACGCAGCAAGCGTGTTATGGAAGTGAATTTCCATTAAAAAATTTTTAATAGCAAATGCGAGCAGGCCACAATCTGATTACCGGTATAGCCTATGTAGTAGAAACAATGTAGTATATTTTATCAAAATAACTTATGGCTTGAAAATATACAAACATTTTCCGAAAATAAACTTAAATGTTTGTTTCGTAACCAACAAAGCTTACGTTAATAGCAAATTGAGTTATTCGAATTTGAGGGATTTGATGAAAATTCGGTAAATTTGCAGATTAGCTCCCGAACGCTTTTTTAGGACCCCACCTGGATGCACAAACCACAAGGAAAATTTTTTGTTCACACCACCCAAAGAAGTTACGGGACTGGGAGTGAATAGGGGTGCTGGGCGGGGTAGGTATTAAAAAGAAAATATGAGCAGAAAATGCGAAGAAAACTGATTGAAAGCTCTCTATTTGAAGCCACATCCCCATTAAATCCTGCCTACCCCGCACATCACCCCTATTTGCCCCAGGTCACGTAACTTCCTTGGTGGGTATGGACAAAAAATTGTTCTTGTGGTTTATGCAACGAGGGTGGTTGTATGCACACTAGGGGGGAAGGAAAATACCTACGACGAAGCAGAACTCCCTCCCCACCCCGTTCGACTTGAGCAGGGGCGATGGGTTAGGTGGCTGCTTCGCCGTGTGGATTTTACTTCCGCCTCGGGTGCATAGAACCATCCTCGCTGCATAAACCACAAGAACAATGCCTTGTTCCTACCCGCCAAGAAAGTTACGGCACCTGTGGGATAGGGATGCTTTCAACCCCGTTTTATTCGCATTTTCTGCTCATATTTCTTTTTTAATACCTACCCGTCCAGCACCCCTACTCACTCCTGGTCCCGTAACAACTTCCTTGGGGGGTGTGAACAAGAAATGTTGCTTGGGGTTTGTAGATTCAAGGGGGGCCCTAGGCAGGTTTCTGAAAACAGTTTTTTGAAAAGCGTTCGGAAGCTAAACTGCAAATGTACCGAAAATTCGCTACCAGAACTTACTACGTCAAGATTTTTTTCTTACAAACGCATCATATTGCGATAAAAAATGCAAAAATGCATTAACGAATTTGTTCTACGAACATTAGCTAAAAAAATTATAGCCCATTCAACCCTAAAATTCACAGCGAAAGCACCAACATAACTAAACCGACAGTTAAAGCATCAGAGAAAGGGTCTATTCGAAATGAATATTCTGTAAATATTTTAGTAAAGTGAAGGGCAATGACGGTTGAACCTGAAACTTAAGGGTTTGCAGAACACTCTTCTTGCAACATTTTCTTTTTACAGTCGGTATTTGTTTCACGTTCTTTGCCTAAACATTGCCAATTTTGACGTTTAAAATTGCGAGTTTGACGTATTGAGGAAAACTACAAAATTTGTTTCTTTAACTGCCCATAACTTGTTTGTATTTAAAGCTACAGACCTAAATTTTGGTACAGAGTTCACTCTTTATAATAGAAACGCGTACCAAATTTGGTTGCCCTTAACTTTTTATTTACGGAGATATGAATTTTTTTAGAAAAAAAAAAAATTCCGGGAAAAGCTGGTCCGATGTTCCTGGCTAACAAACCTATCCAAGCCACTTGCAAAAGGAAGGTACTCACCAAATTTGATCAAGATCGGTCGATTATTTTTTGAGGTATCGGTCGGATATATATATATATATATATATATATATATATATATATATATATATATATATATATATATATATATATATATATATATATATATATATATATATATACACAGATTTCCTCATTAGCGAATTAAAAAAAAATCGCTAAAAAGCTCTCTGAATGAGTCATTTCCATGGGGCTCGGGGCTCTATTGGTATAAACGCCTTTTTACAGTTTGTAAAGTTATTTCCATGGGGCTCCGCTATCTATTGGTAAAAACGCCCTATCACAATTTGTGATATGTGCCAGAAACGTGAAAAGTTGCAAAACAGTTCAAATAACTCAAAAGCGTTGAACGATTTGTTTTTCGTTAAAAATATGCATGATAATTCAATAGAAAATATAAAAATGCAATAACATAAGGGGGGAGTTGTACTGTTAAAAAAGAAAGTGTGTACAACCAACGACTTATGGACCACCCGGTGATCGTCAAAATAATTTTATAAGATGCAGCTCAAGACACTCTATAATAAGCGTATACAATTGTTTCTTGTATCTTGTAATAACGGATATATTGACCTTTACCGTAGAAATGCGTCACCCTGTATATATGTAAACACTTAGAAACTAAAACTAACCCCGGATATGGATTGTTCGGGGCCTAGTTCGCGATTATTTGAGGAAATCTTTTCAAAATTCAAAAGTCCCAGTCTCTTCAATAGCGAGATTTTTCGACAAAAATTCGCAAAATAAAATTATAGACTATTGAGCCATAAACTCTATAACTAAAACTACTGCCCAAGCACGAGAGCAAGGGTCTACTTAAAACTAAGGGTTTGTAAAACACTCTTCTTGCGACATTTTCTCCACATAACACGTATCAGTTTCAGGTTATTTGCCTAAATGTTGCCAATTTTGACGTTTCAAATCACCACATTGACGTAAGAGGAAACCCCCCTTTTTTTAACAACTTTAGCTTCTTTGTCTTTAAAGTTACAAATCTATGTTTTGGTAACCAGTTTACTTTTTATGTTGTAAATTCGCGTGCCAAATTTGGTTGCCTTAGCTTCGTTATTTCCGGAGATATAACTTTTTTTTAAAGAAAACGCAAAGTTCGTTTTAGTGAATTTTAATTTTAAAAAAATCACTAATAGAGAGGTATCTATGGTGAGACTTTGCAAAAATTTTTGCAAAAATTTTTGCAAATGAGCGCGAACTAGGAACCCTAGAACCCATATCCGGGGTCAGTTTCAATTTTTATATGTTTATATATATATATATATATATATATATATATATATATATATATATATATATATATATATATATATATATATATATATATATATATATATATATATATATATATATATATATATATATATATATATATATATATATATATATATATATATATATATATATATATATGTATCTGGTAACTCAAAAAATAATTAACCGATTTCGATGAAACTTGGCAGGTGGCTTTCTTTTATTAACGGCTTGGATGAGTTCGTTAGCCAGAAAAATCAGACGGGGTTTTCCGGGAAAATTTTGAATTTTCTTTCGAAAAATTTTTTTCACCGAAAGTAACAAAGCTGTTTTACTGAAATTTACTATATATGTTGCACTGGGAGAGATATTACTACTTACTGAAATTCAACTTTATAAGTTTATAAAAAATTGAGTTATTCAAATTTTAAATTTTCTTTCGAAATTTTTTTTTCTCTCCGAAAATTACAAACTTATTTTAATGAAATTTGGTAGGTATCTTGGGTTGGGAGAGATCTTACTACACAGCAAAATTAAACTCTCTAAGTTTATAGAAAATTGAGTAATTCAAATTTGAAGCATTTAATATTTAACATGAAGTTTTTACCACAGAAATCGTAGAAACGACGGGACGATTTTCACGTTTGTAGTATCAGGATCACATGAGAGGATAGGCAGTGGCAGTGTAAAACTAATGTTGTACATGCTAGTTTGTTATTCTGCAGATGATGTTTTTAATTTGTTTTCAATATATGGTGAATGTAACAGAATAGTTGAGACAACAGTTCGAACATCTAACAACAGATTCCTTTATTTGGCTCAAATGAATAGAACAAAATTTAGCAGAATTAAAAGTAAGTCGTCAAGTCATGGAATAATACTGACACGACGCGTTGTTAAACGTTTCAAAATTGAAGACAATGAAATGAATGAAATTATAGTTCTTGCATATTTTGAAGCATGTCTACAAAGTTCGTTAAGAAGTAGGTCTCAAGATTTGGGTTTATCTATCTGGGCAATACACAGAATATTGAGAAAGCACAATATGCATAATTAGTGAATTTTTATTTAAAAAAATTCACTAATAGAGAGGTATCGATGGTGAGACTTTGCAAAATTTCTTTCAAATGAGTGCGAACTAGGACCCCTAGAACCCATACCCGGGGTCAGTTTCAATTTTTATATGTTTATATATATATATATATATATATATATATATATATATATATATATATATATATATATATATATATATATATATATATATATATATATATATATATGTGTGTGTGTGTATGTATGTATGTATGTATGTATCCGTCTGATAACTCAAAAAAGAATTAACCGATTTCGATGAAACTTGGCAAGTGCCTTCCTTTTAAAAATGGCTTGGATGAGTTCGTTAGCCAGAAAAATCGGACGGGGTTTTCCGGGGAAGTTTTGAGTTTTCTTTAAAAAAAAAACGTTTTCTCCGAAAGTAACAAAGTTGTTTAAATGAAATTTACTGTATATCTTTCTAAGTTTAGAGAAAATTGAGTTATTCAAATTTTAATTTTTTTTTCTCCTAAAATTACAAAGTTATTTTAATGACATTTTGTGGATATCTTGTTTTAGGAAAGGCCTTACTACGTATTAAAATTAAACTCTCTAAGTTTATAGAAAATGGAGTTATTTAAATTTGAAGCATTTAATAAAAATTCACTACCATAACGTACTTGCTGCGTCCCGAGTTTTTGTATATTTTGGTTGGGCAGGTTAAGGCTTCTCTTGGACACGGATATGCTAATAAACATTTGTTATGCCCTAGTCCAGTCGGCGTTTTCGTATAACGTACTTGCCTGGGGATGCAGCTCGGATGCGGAGCTAGTGCTTCTGGCACAAAAGAGAATACTGGGGCTAATTATTGGCTTAGAAACAAGCGATTTCTCTCTCCTGTATTTTATTAAGTATGGTATTTTGCGTATGCTCTGTATATATATATATATATATATATATATATATATATATATATATATATATATATATATATATATATATATATATATATATATATAGTGAAGGCAGTTACATTTGTAAAGCAACATTCATAAATAATTGGTTGCAACATTACCGAGTCAGTATCAAATTGGAAAAATAAATACTGCTAATGTGACTAGGCATCACTTAGCTGGCTACGAGCGGTCGCCATAGTATGCAGTGTGTGTGTTTTGTTGCTGTTATTTCTATATATTTATTGTCTTTTATTTATTTGCGCATCCAGATATATATTATAATGTTTAGTAGTTTAATATTAATATGAAAGCACCTGACTAACACATTTGTTTCTTGTAACAGCTTAAGTGTAATAAAGTCTATATATCTGTATATCTATATATAAACACAGATCTGCTCATTAGCGAATTTTTCGTATTACAAAAAATTCGCTGGAAATTATAAGTATCTTAGTTGCGTACAAAGATCTCTTTATGTAAAGTTTCTTTTTCCCTTAGGAATCGTCCGCGTCTTTGCCGCACCGACTGCACTGCAGCCTTGGGCTGATTGTGATTGCCCTTTGTCTTTTATACTCCACCCATTCCAAAATAAATGTGCCTTGGACTAGTCTGCACAGCAGTTGGTGGCTTGAATTTTTATATTGCTCTGTCTCCGGTCTAGACTGTCCGTAGCTCAGTTGTCTTTTGCGGTCCGGATCTTTACACTCGCACAAAATATGCTGGGCTGATTCCTCCCCCTCGCCGCCGAGTATGCATGCCGGGCCCTCCTCGAGCCGCCACATTTTATGCAGGTGTTTCTTGACAGCCATGTATCCTATCAAGAGTCCTGTTATTTTCCTGAGCTGTCCTCTGCTAAGATTTAGCAGCTCCACAGCTCTCTTTGAACTGGATTTCCCAATTATTGACTTTCCATATCTGAGCCATCGACAGTTTGCCCCGTACGCCTTATATTGTTTTTTCACCCATGACTTAATGGATCCCCGGGCAGTGCTCTCTTGATAAGTAAGTCACACCCACAACCGGTTCTGGTGCAATAAATAGTTCTGCTGATCCTCTCTTCGCGAGACTGTCAGCTTCTTCGTTGCCTTTGACCCCCCGAGTGAACCGGCGCCCAGATGAGCGTGACTTAATTCTGCCCAGCCACGTCAACAACATCTCCATGGCGGCTGTTGGGGTTGAAGTCATGGCCCCTCTGATGCCAAGGCAAGCGATCCTTTGGGCCTTGCCTAGTTTTTGTTTGGCACTAGATTGCGTCACCTTAGTGCACCACACCAGTGCCGCGTATGTTATCAATGGTCTGACCACCCTTGTTTACAGCCAGTGGGCCATACTAGGTCTTAGTCCCCACGTTTTCTATATAGCCGCCTAGTGACGGATAGGGTCATACTGCCTTGCGCAGTATTTTTTCAACGTGACCATTCCAGGTTAGCTTGGACTCCAATACGACCCCAAGGTGTCTTACCTCTCTGTCCATTGGGATATTTCTACCCTATAGAGTCAGAGTTCTGATGCCCTTACACTTATTTCTCCTCGTACACGGTATGAAAGTTGCTTTCTCGGGGCTCACCCCGAGCCCTTGGCCAACCGTCCACCTTTCCACCACGTTCAGTGCTGTCTGCATGGCTCCCACACTGACTGTGTAACCTTTCCTCGGACTATGATGACAATGTCGTTCGCATAGCCCTGTACCTCGTACCCTCCTCGCGAGAGCCTTCCTAGCAGGCCGTCCATGACTAGGCATCAGAGCAGGGGAGACAGAACGCTTCCCTGCGGACATCCCGCCGCGACCCCCGCCAGCAGAGCAATATGTAAACTTACCAAATGAGATTTTTACAACCAATAATAATCATTCATCACAATTACCCTACCTAACAAAATATATGAAATTAATGACATTTGTGTGGTTCCCAATTCATAACGAAACAATGCGTTGTTTACATACATTGGCTAATTTGGAACGTGATATTGCTTAATCTGTGTCAAATAACTCCAATACCAATTTCACCTACTTATACATTTATATTTACGATATTTTATCAAATAGCTAGTCTCTTTATTAAACTTAAAATTAAACATCTTTATTGTCTCATACAGCCCCTCTTAGGAACGACCGCTTGTACTAAAATGGAATAGTCTGGATGTTGAAAGAAAAACTGTCTTTCGTCCTTTTCGAGTAAAGGGACTCTTGCAAAAAAATGGGCCACCCTGTACATTTCAACTAACACACTATTTTTATACTTAAATTTATAATAGGCTCTTTATTAAACTGAACTATTATATCCTTTCGTTTAAAGCTACACGAAACCGTTAGTTTATATGGTGGACCCGCTACAGTTATTATATCAACCGTTTTCCATCTTCCTCCGCTTCGCATTTGGAGTTGGCTTCCATGCATGGTATCACTCTTTACAAATAAATATCCTTTATGTTTGTAAGATTGCTTTCACTTGGATGGATAATCAATACGTAATAAGAAAATCTGTTATAATACAGCCAGTCCTTCGGCGGCGCACAGCCTCATCATAGGAAATAAATGAGCCGGAACCACGCCGTGATTATTAAAGAGGAAGAGGAGGAGTGCTGAAAGAAATGATCCATGAAACAAAGAAACCACGCAGAGTTACATTTGAAACGATGAATGGGGCCAGAACGCCATCATCGTTCATCTTGCGATTCATAAATGAAAAGTCGAGAGTAAATGCCTAGAGCACATCGAAAGATACATCTGTCTTGCCAACTGAACTGACTTCTGGATTCGAGCAGGCCGACCGCAAAACTTGGACGAAATATAAAGCTATATTATACATGGCCCCTAGCAATCATTTCCGGGAGAATACCAGATGTGAATAAAAATAAATTGGCTCACAGTTTTCTCCAGTTAGTTTAAAGCTGTATTAGGGCATTGCTCAAATTTTGCTTGAAACATAGTCCCATATATTTTGGCTGTAATTGGTACTTTTGTCAAGTTCGTTCAATTTCATACGTAATAAACGGGAATATAAGTCTTGGTGGGATTTAATGGAAATTATTTTTAACAAGATTCTCTAAATTATGAAATGGGTGTTTAAAATTTTCCTAATTCGACGATTCTATTAAATACAACGGTCTTCTAAATCACCTAGTTTTCACTTAATAAAGGCCTAAAAAAACTGCTTAAAGAAAATTATAAAACTGCTCTAATATTAGCTTTTTTTAAGGTTTTAAGTAAGTGTTAAATAAAAAGGTCATGACGAAAAGATTTCGTTATGGTAGAGAATTTTCGTGAACATTTTTTTTATTTCATAAATGGGATTATTGTAGTAATAAATGTTAAATTAAGTGAAAGTACGACTGTGACTATATTACCCGAGTATTTGAATTAATAAACTGATAGACAAGATTAAACGTTTTTTGATAAAAAAAACACATCTTATGTATCCAGTATCATATACAGAAGTAATTTCTGAACCTCACAACGTCTGGGTTAGACATATTTCCAAGGTAAAAAAGAACAGAACAAGGCTAGACCCCAGACTGAATTTATTCAGTAAAAGCCAAACGCGTTTCGGCCATATATCTAGCCATCTTCAGAGGCTTCCTGAAACACTACACAAGGTGGTTGTGTCAGAAACAAAGTTTCTGGTAGGTCGGCAAGTATCACACGACACAAGCAGTTACAAAATTCTAAACAGTCTTACAAGCAATGTCTAAACAGAAACTAAAGTCAACGCTAACATGCTCTACAACAGATACGTTTATAAAATCAAAGCTAAAAGCTAAAAGCTTGAAGAAGTCAGGAGTTTATTGCCTTAGCTGTGGAGATCCTGATTGAAACACTGTGTATATTGGTAGAACTGGGAGAGCTCTAAACACGAGAATTTCTGAACATCTCGGGAACAGAAACAATGCTGATAACGTCACTTCAGCTTTTGGTTGCCACATCAGAGAGACTGGTCATGTCTTTGATAAGAAAACAATGTTAAAATACTTCACCCATCCACTTTTGGAACTGAGCAGTTTGTCCTTGAAGAGATGTAAATCTACAGATACACCTACAACTCCAACAACACTGTTCTAAATGCTTCTAACACCAGTGAGATTAACTTTCCGCCAATTTATAGAAATATACTGAACTAGTGCCATCTACAGTGAAAAACCTAAGTATTCTGTGGAGTCAAGGAGCCTGGAAATGTTACTTGTTCTGTGCTGCTTGGCACGGCCGGGTAGATGTCAATGTCACTTGTCTGTCACTTGTCACTTTTAGCTAAAAGTCGTAGTTTATTTGCCTTCCCGTTCACTTCAGATATTCGGCTTTTAACTGTCCTCCATTTAAAATGCGAAATTTTTATTTGTATTGCCGTTTGTCCATTGCTGTGATTTGAGGCTTTAATGCTTCTAATTCTGCCTTCACACATATTGTGCAGGGAAACAGAAGCGACAGTCGATAAACACAGTCACTATGATAGATTTCTTGTAAAGTTCAGTTCCTGTTATAAAAAAGAGAACGTAAGTAGGTTTAGCCATTTTGGTTTTATTCTTTACAGGTATCATAGGTTTAACTCAGTGTTTTTCTCTGAAATACCCGTTCCGGTTGTGCAGCCTGCCTTGGCAGCTTCTCTATCTATTTGTATAAAAACCTTAGATTGTGGTGTGTCAGTGCACTTTTAAACTTAATTTACACGGGTTTCTACCCGTTTTTTGCTATTTTTACTGATTTTCCATTGTTGTTTTTGTTTCATGGAGGTGCCTCGACCAAGCTTTGGACATTTTGATGTTTTTAACTTCTCAACTTTTACCTTTTAGCTTTGATTTTATAAACGTAACTGTTGTAGAGTATGTTAGCGTTGACTTTAGTTTCTGTTTAGACTTAAGACTGTTTAGAATTTTGTAACTGCTTGTGTCGTGTGATACTTGCCGACCTACCAAAAACTTTGTTTCTGACACAACCACTTTTTGTAATGTTTCAGGAAGCCCCCGAAGATGGCCAGATATATGAAGCGAAACGCGTAAGGCCTTTACTGAATACATTCAGTCTGGAGTATAGCCTTGTTCTGTTCTTTGTTACCTTGGAAATATCATATATGGAAGGAAATTTGGGTTTAGGGGACCCAAAAAATGAAAACATTTAAATTATGATTGTCACATTATTTTGTTGAAGCTTATAAATGTTTATTTACAAAATAGTTTATATTTGAGTTTCAATATAAAAAGTCTGTACTAAGCAAGTGCGTCATGGTAGCGAATTTTCATAAAAATGATTTTAATTCCAACAATTTATTTTGTTAAATGAAAGACATTAAATTTGGTAGATAGCATGGTATAAACATTGTCCAATATTTCATTAAAAGAACTAAATTTAATAAAAGTCTGTTTATGAAAATTAGCTAAAGATTTTGTTTACACGACAGTCGCTAAACAAATATCTTTCAGGAAAATTTGAATAAAATTGTAATAAATTAGATACTAACATTTCAAAAAAATTTACCAAAAATTATTTATACGAAAAAACTAAAACAATAATTCTGCGGAAACTGACTACGTCATATGTTTAACACGAAAATTTGCTGGTAAGATACATACAGTTCAAATTATATAATCTGTAATTAAATTTGTAATAAAATACCAGTGTTCCATTTGAAAAAAATTGAGTTACGGAAAATTGAATATTTTCAAATTCAGGCAATGTTTGAGGGGTTCTGTATATGGCATTTCTATTTTTTCGACAAATAATATAAAAAGAAAACCTTCTTGAATTCGTCATTTTCGTGGAAGACTGCTGTATACTGGAAAACGTCGTATCACAATTTGTGCTCAAAATATACAGATTGCCACGCAATTGAAATATCTCGAAAACGGTGAACGATATCAGACTTCGTTTCCTAAAAAATATGCACTATAATTCGATGGCAAATGCAACAATGTGATAATATATTGGTCTTTCATTTAAACAAAGATTAAAATTTGATGGCTAGGGACTTATGGGTCAACCTGTGGTAATTGTCAAAATAATTTTATAAGATAAAGCTCAGAAGGCCCTATTATTAACACATATAATGTTATCTCGTATATTGTATAATAAGAAACATATTGAACGTTACCCTAGAAATGCTGTACCCTGCATATACAAAAGTCTGGATGCAGCAAGTGCGTTATAGTAGTAAACTTTCATAAAAATGTTTTTAATAGCAAATTTATGTCTTTTTATTAAGGAAAGCAGGCATCAAATTTAGTTACCAGTATAACAATATAGTAGACACAATGTACAATATTAAAAAAAAACTTTTGTTCATGGAACACAAAGCAACCCAGAAGGGAGGCTCGAGGCGTGAAAATATATGTAATATTATTTTTAATTAAAAAACATGAAAATTCCCTAGCATAAATCCAAATAATATCTTTTATAATTAAGTAGGCCGCATAGAAATTATAATTATTGACCTAGTATTGCTTTTGTTGCATGTTTATGCAATTAATAAACATGGTGCAACTGCAGTTTGCGATATTGAAGAATGCTGACTATTGCTGATTGCGCATTGTTATGAATGTGGACCAAGCAAAGTTATATATACCAGTGTTTGTATACATTACGAGAAATTTTTGATTAGAGTCTTAAAATGTTAACACGCGAGATTTTTAATTTGATTATGTACAGATCTGGTTTTAAACTTTATTCAGTTAAGTTAGTTTAAAAAAGTTGTTAATTCGTTTTATTGTTTATTGAATTTTTTATTACAAGTTACATCGTTTACATGTCCACATTATCCCAGTTATAAACCATTTATCCCTTATTAATCCCCGCTCCTTAGAAAACTTTATTGTTTGAGAATGTAAAAGATATTTTTTGAAAGTAAACTTAAATGGTTCTTGAAAGTAATTGGTTTCTTGGCAAACGAACTCTATAAGTTAATAGCAAATTGAGATAATCAAATGTAAAGCATATACTAAAAATTCGTTATCACGACTCACTTGCTCCGTCCCAAATGGATTTTTTTACAAATGCAAAAAGGCAATAATATAAGGCGTATTCGATTAAAAAAAAAAAGAAAATTTATATCACCAACGACTTATGGGCCACCCCTGGTTGTAAAGCTAATTTTAGAATATGCAGCCCAGGACACCTTATAATTGACGTCTTTACTTTTTCTCATATCTTGTTTGATAACGGATATATTGTAAATTATTGATTTTTTATGAAAATTCTCTAGAAATTATAGACCATTTCACGTAAAACTCTAAACTAAAACTACTAAAGCATCAGAGAAATGATCTGCTTAAAATGAACTTTCTGAAAGCATTTTAGTAAAATGAAGGACATGGAAGCTAAAACCTAAGGGTTTGTAAAACACTCTTCTTGCTACATTTTCTCTACATAACCCGTATTCGTGTCAGGATCTTTGCCTAAATGGTGCCAGTTTTAACGCTTCAAATCGCGACTTTGACTCCTTAAGAGAAAAATCCCATTTTTTCCCATAAATGTCTACAAATTTTTGTCTTTTAACTTACAGATCTAAATTTTTGTACGTACCTAGTTTACTTTCTATGATTATTATTTCCGAAGATATCAAAAATTCCCGGAAGAAAACACAAACTTTTTCGGGAAACAGCGGTCCGACTTTCCTGGATAACAGATTTATCCAAGCCACTTGCAAAAGGAACGTACACACCAAATTTAAACTAAATCGGTCGATTATTTTGTGAGTTATCATTTTCGTATATATATATATATATATATATATATATATATATATATATATATATATATATATATATCACTTGAACCATTTTTTTCATTATTCAAATTCACGGTCTCCTCAATAATTATTTCTTAAAATAAAATTAACTAAAAACTGAAACTTACCCACGCGCTCGCTTGTGGAAATCCTTTCAAAATTTTAATGCCGCGATCTCCTCAATAGCGAATTTCTTCTTCAATAATTCGGTAAAAATTATATAAATCATTTGCCAAAACATCAGACGAAGGGTTTACTTGAAACGAATTGTCTGCAAATATTTTAGTAAAAAGGACAACAATGGTTGGAGCAGAAACTTATGGCTTTGTAAAACACACTTCCTACGGCATTTCTTCAACGTAACCAGCACTCGTTCCAGCACCGCTGTCTGTCGGAAGACCATCATCTCTGTTTTTAATGAATTTATCTTATATATATATATATATATATATATATATATATATATATATATATATATATATATATATGAGACATACTTGGTTCTCGTGTTGAACCGCGCCCAGAATTTATGAAAACTCGACGTTTCGGCTCCTGTTTAGGAACCATTTTCAAGAGGTAAAGGAAATATGTAAAGACACTCTAAGACCTCAATCTGCATACTCCTTAGGGCGGTGGACAACGGTGGGTTGGGTTGTTGTAGCTAGATTACGGGGCCTCAATCTGCCTACTCCCCAAATCTCGCCGGAGTTCGTCTGTGAGGTCTCAGTGTGTTCAACCATATGCCTCAGAGAGATCTGGCCTAGGGTTGAACACATTGAGACCTCACAGACTGTCTCCGGCGAGATTTGGGGAGTAGGCAGATTGAGGCCCCATAATCGAGCTACAACAACCCAACCCACCTTTGTCCACCGCTCTAAGGAGTAGGCAGATTGAGGCCTTAAAGTGTCCTTACATATTTCTTTTACGTCTTGAAAATGGCTCCAAAACAGGAGCTGAAACGTCGAGCTTTCATAAATTCTGGACGCGGTTCAACCCGAGAACCAAGTATGTCTCATATTAAAGACCGCGGAAATCTGTCAGAACATACACATATATATATATATATATATATATATATATATATATATATATATATATATATATATATATATATATATATATATATATATATATATATATATATATAAATAACACCGATAACTCAAATAATGTGTGTGTGTGAGACTCAAATTGGATTTTTTTATATATCCGGAAATAACAAAGAACAATAACAAAAAAATTAGGGTTTTCCTCAAAACGTCAAAGTCGAGATTTGAAACGTCAAAATTGACAACATTTAGGCAAAGACCCTGGAATAAATAAGGGCTATGTAAAAAAAATGTCGCAAGAAGAGTGTTTTGCAAACCCTTCAACGGTCTTTGTCCTTTTTTTTTACTAAAATGCTTCCATAAAATTCATTTCAAGTAGACCCTTCCTCGCATGCTTTGGCACTAGATTTAGCTATAAAATTTATCTTTAATGGTATATAAATTTTAGCGCATTTTCATAGAAAACCAATAATGCTCAATCTATCAGTTATTATACAAGATACGAGAAAAAATGGTATACGTTAATTATAGGGGGTCTTAAGCTGCGTCTTAGAAAAATATTTCTACAATATAGGGTGGCCTATAAGTGGTTGGTTATACAAACTTTAGTTTCTTTCTATTCGACACGTCTTACGTTATTGTATTTTTTTCTTTTTTCATCGGAACATATAATGCATGTTTGTAAGACATGAAATTCGGAACGTAGCAACTGCGTTATGGTAACGAATTTTCATTAAATGGTTCAAATTTGAAAAGCTCAATTTACTATTAGCCTATGAGGTTCGTTGGCCGGGAAAATAGTTTCATAATTTTAAGTTTATTTTCGAATTTACCACATTTTCAAACAATAAAGCTATTTTTATGAAATATGGTACATTGTTTCTACAATATAGGGTATACTGGTAACCAAATTTGATGCGTGCTTTCTTAAACAAAACACATATTTGCTATTAAAAACATTTTTATAAAAATTTACTACAATGACGCACTTGCTACGCCCAGCCTTTTTTTTAAACAATCGGGACGTTTTTCAATCTCAATCGCTTTGCAGATAATTCGGGTGTAGTGGCACGACAGTGGCCCTAATTCCCGCTCATTTGAAAAAAAATTCTGAAAGTCTCACCATCATTACCTCTCTGTTAGTGAATTTTCTTAATGAAAATTCACCAAAAGACGATGGTGAAATCTCTTGTAATGAATAAAATATGGATTGCGTTCTGTTCTAAAAACCCACAGCCGTATCAAGAAAAGATATTTCCCAATGAATTTGTATCGCACTTGTACGGAGGTTGCGACTCGCATATATATATATATATATATATACACAACGCCATAAGAAATTGCCCTTCGTCGAGAAGATCCAACCATAAGTTACAAGCGAAAGTGATTTAATGGCTACACATTTACTGAACAAATGTTTGTCTTGCTGCGCTCTTATTCGGCTCGCAAGAAATTTCCAGTTCATCTTTATTTCTTCTCTATAGACACACTTATATTCAGGAAGCGGGATATCGCACCTGGGATCAGTGTTTCCACTTGCAATAATTAATTGTTTTCTGAAAGTCGATACTCTTTTTCCCCATTTTTGTTTGTCTTCTATAGTGAAGTACAAGCAGTGTTTTAGACGTTCTACAGTTTGCTTCATACTTAATTAAAAACATAACAGCTAAATTAGGTATTGTCTTTTTATATAGCTTACCGGATTAGCTCCACTTCGTTGTGATTAGACCTACTAAGAGATTAAATGTTTGCTTAATTAATTAATTGCGGCTTAATTGTATTTCTTTATTTTTTCTTGTGCTCTTAGCATAGGTCTCAACTCAAAGACTTACTTTCAGAAATTGCCAACGAATATCCAGATGATCGTAAATGCCTGCTGCAGTTTGGTTGCTATTATTTTAACCGTAGAATGGTAAACCTGGAAATCTTGAAGTTGCCTAAATGGTGTAGCGTCGTAAAATTGACTACAAAGACTTAATTTATTGAAAACAAATATCTCAAGCTCTCTGAAAAGTCTATGTACCAAAGGGACTGAGTCCTAAATTTATATCTTCCATATTTTACGTTACAAAGGTTCTATATACTATGGTCCACGTCTCGACAAAAGTGCCAAATTCCAACACTTACACAGAAATTGAAAAACATCATAGTATATGTCGCTAGATGTATATACCAAGTCCTTTTTCTAACCAAATAAGCTATGTGTCTTGTCCGTTTTGTATTATTTGTATTTTGAAATAAAGGAACCTACTAGAATAAATGACGTGAATATGAAGAAAACAAATAATGGAAGATTTAGAAACAGGCAATCCAAGAATATAGTACCAGTGGAAGTACATATTAATCGACAGAGTCAAAAAATTTCTGCTAAAAAGCAATCGAAGCAACACGTTAGTGTTTTATTCTAACCTCAACTTGTAATTTGCTTAAGTATATTATAACCCTGCTTGGGCTACCGACTTTTAAAAAATAAAAACGCATTGGTACAGATTGTTAAAGGTAACTTGTTGATCCTTTCATAACAATGCTGAAATTTTGTTCATTGTTTGTTGTTGCCCCGACTTGGTGAAACTGGTCCATACTAAATACAGGCTTGAAGACTACTTCTCTGGTTTCACAGAAACGAAATTCAACAGTGAAGCCAGAGGAGTAGTCTTCAGATCTGTATATCATATTTTGTTGTTTTTATACAAATAATGTGCGTGCGTGTGTGTGTGTGTGTGTGTTTCGTTTCTTTAACGTCGGCCTAATTCCGCGACTATGGCCACTCACCGACGCCAGGGAGCAGTTTCGCTTCACTATCTTGGAAATTTTGCCAAACCCCTGTCTTTCTGTAAGAAGGGTAGGGATATTTAACGTGCCCAACATCGCATGGACACGGCTGTGACGGCTTTACGACAGCCCAACCCCACCCCCCCACCCCCCGAAAGGGCGGAACGGGCAGATATTCAACTTGCTCAACTACAATGCCAGAACCACGGTTGATGTTAACGTTACAGTTTGTACTGAAAAAGTGCAAAGAGAACCCTGGGGTCGAACCCAGTACCCTGTGATCGAACCCAGTACCCTTCGGTTCAGAGCCACACGTTCTTGCCCCTGAACCACCGAGGCTCCTATTATACAAATAATGATTTAGTAAATGTGACAGTAAATAATGTAGGAGACGAAAAAAATTATGCTGCAAATTGAATCGCAACTTCCACAGCTGTAATATTTTACTCTCCTTACTAAACAAAAAATTTTAAAATCTCTATCACCGATATTCTACCACTCCACACATTTTACCATTAATTTAATTTCAGCACAGAATACCAGATGTTTGATAAAATTGACAGTTTTCTAATAAAAGAACCCTAAAACGTTATATTACTCGAGTTTTAACGAAAGAAATGTTAATTTTTACCAATGAAGCGTCCTTACCCAAAAACAATTCGAAGAGTTGCTTTGTTGAATGCTAACTGCATGCCAAATTTGCAGACGATCTCTGAATTTGTTCTAAAGTTATCGTGGCCCCTAACGGACATCTATACAGACAGAGAGACAGACAGAAAATGTTGCTCCCAAATAATGTTTTCTATACGTTTTGACACTTTTTATTGCGTTTAAGCAAAACATTTCTTTTTCAATTTCTGTCACCGATGCGATAATTCCAGACGTATTCACGATGTGGAAGTAATAAGGCGGTAGCCTAAAGCATTATATTAGTACTATATTTACAAGTTGTTTTGGAAACAGTGGTTGAGCGCGTTGACGAGCTCTCATTAGAGCGAAACCGATCAGCGTTTCTAATTATGGCGAGAATACATCTAGCCTTACATATGTTGTCCCTGTATTAGGATATTAATGGGTCAGGGCTGACAATTTACAAAAATTGTTGGTCGTTTGTACACAGTCTCTATTTATGTCATTTTGTGTTAATTGGAGATGTCGTGACAACATACTACCTGGTTCCCCACCGAGATGGCCACCTTTCCGTACATCTCACAATGTTGTTATGAGAAAAGAACATCCGCAATACTCTGAAAAGTTTAATGCTAGTGCAGGAAGAAATGGAAACCATGCCATTGGTCCCTTTTTCATAATAGCTATTTGATTCATTGATTGTTGTTGCCCTTACTTGGTGAAACTTGTCCATACTACATACAGACTTGGAGACTACTTCTCTGACTTTACTGTTGGTTTTTTGTAGGCGAAGGACGTAGCCAGCGCGTGAGCTAACAGGAGCAAGTGGCCCTTCGAATTCTGGATGTTCTAGGATGTTCTTCAATGCTTCTGTGACTATAGTTTCGCTGCTTGACAGCATTCTCAGACATATTAAAATTAAATTAGTACGAAATCATGACAACTACAAATAAAGATCTGTTGCTATGTTATGATATGATGTTTTGATAAACAAAAATTTATCAAATTGAAAATAAAATGAAACACAGATGACAGATGAGGTTTTCAAAATGTCTATGTGATGTATGTCAATATTTAACATAAAAATCGAACTAGCCTATAATAACTATGATAACAGTTACAACAATAAAATAACTAAACAATAACAGTATAAAAGCAGTCTCTATACAACGAAAATATCGACATACATCAACTCATTATTTTATTATAACTTTTTGAAAGAATAGTCAAATTTATTTTCTTTGACTTATTTAATTAGAAAGAAGAATATCCAAGAAAGGGGAATTGATTAAATCAGTTTGCTCGTTTAAAACAAGGAAGTTATTGTCATGTGTGTGCCTTTTGACTTCTAATGCTTCAAAAAAGTTTAGTTTACGTTTGTCATTATAAAAATGTTGTGGTTGTATGCGGTTATTTACTGTAGGTAAAAAAAAACAACAGTGAAGCCAGAGAAGTAGTCTCCAGGTCTGTATGTAGTATGGCTATTTGAATTGAGATAATTATTTAGCATTGCTCCTTAATAAAGTGCAACATTTTGGCTAAACTTATATCTGGATTCAGCCAACCCAGAAATTCCAGCGAATGTGATATGGTTCCAGCAGGGTGGAGCACCAGCACATTAGCAAATCAAGGTCCCTCAGTACCTAGACTTAATATTTGCAGATCGGTAGATAGACAGGCGAGGATAGACTTCTTTTAATCGGGATATGTGAAAATAATGGTATATAAAACTAAACCACGCGATTAAACTGACTTTAAAAGAAAAATAACAATTACGATTAGATTGGTCACGCCTCAGACTTTAAGTAACGTTAGAAGACATTTTTATCTACGGTTATATTTTCGCCAAGACGTTCAAAGCATGAATTCACCTATATTAAGATTGTTGTGTTTTTTCTTTAATCTTATTAATAAAAATTAAATGCGATTACTTGTTACTTTTACTTCCATATCGTCACGTGTGGAAGTGTGCCATTGGCGACAAAAAATTCCAAATTTATTCGTTTAAACGTAAAAAGTGTCAAAACATAGAAAAAAACATGATTTGGGAATGAAAATTTATTTTGTCTGTCAGTCGGTATTTATGATTGTCTGTTTGTAGCCACGATAGCTTTATAACGAATTGAGATGTCGTCTCCAAATTGGGTATACAGTTAGCACGCGACAAACCAACGGTTCGGAATGTTTTTGGGTATAATCGCTCTAGCGGGTAGATGATGAATGGGGGGCAGTTTGGTAAAAAATCAGACTGAACTTAATAATTATTTATGGGCTTCACTTCTGTTAGGTGCTACTAATAATAAAAATGTTATGACTTGCCTTATTTTATTCATACAAAAAAAAAGGTGTTGCTGAATAGAGAATTGGATTAGCTTTAAAAATATGTATCAGACTACCCACCATCCATGTTCAAAATTTCTAAAAGGTTGCTACTTCTTGAAGAGGTATAATGATAGGGGTGAGATTTTTATATCAAAAAGTTAGCTTTTGAAAATAAAAATCGACCTGTTTTTGAACTTTCCTGAATAATGGCCACTTTCAGTTTTATTGAATTTATGTGTTACTATAGTGCGTGTGTGTTTTGTGTGTGTGTAATTATGGATGACCTCAGATGCTAACGTCTATTGGCCACAGACTTTTATCTTTTTTTTTGTGTTAATTTTTTTAACACTTTTTTTGAAAAATGATTCCGAAAACACTGACCGTTGTATTGTTACTTTATAGAAACAGTGCATATCTTTTTTTTAACTCGTTACCATTATTTTTTTCAACTTTTATTCATTATGTAATTATAAATAATTCAACAGAAACTCATTTTTATGAAAATTGGCTACCATAACGCATCTGCGCCGTTCGGACTTTTCAGTTATGTGCAGTGGCCTTTATATTAAATCTATTATCACCCATCAAAATATGTTTGGGAAGTGCTTTCATCCCCCATCGTAAACTATAGACTCGCACGTCATATTAATCACCAGAATGTGGGCAAATTTCTAGTGGCTTGTCAGATTACATTGTTTTTGTGCATAATTCACTGAAATAGATTGGAGAATTTAAAAGTAACGAAGCGTGTTTTCCACTCAATAATAAAACCAATGATTAATTAGCTGCAAATTCTGTTTTATGTCGATTGTTCCAGAAAACCCCTTTCATATTGACGAACAAATAATTTTATTGCCGCCCCACAAAATGTTAAACAAAGCGATCCTCCAAAGTGACAATATTGTTAGCGCTTGTTAAAATGCTAAATGAATCAGAATTTATTATGCATTCATCAAAATAATGGTCCATAAATGTGTGGCAAATATGACTGTGACTAAAACCGCATCCATCATTTATAAAATTTTGATATGGTAGAAAATTAGCGTCTACACTAGTAACTATTTTGTTTACCAAAACCATTGTAAACTAACCGCATTTGTTAGACCAGCGGACATTATTCTTATATATATATATATATATATATATATATATATATATATATATATATATATATATATATATATATATATATATATAAGAATAATGTCCGCTGGTCTAACAAATGCGGTTAGTTTACAATGGTTTTGGTAAACAAAATATATATATATATATATATATATATATATATATATATATATATATATATATATATATATATATATGCGTGTGTGTGTGTTTCACACCGATAATTCAAAAGACAATCGGCCGATTTTGATAAAATTTGGCATGTACTTTTCTGTTGTAAATGGCTTGGACAGGTTTGTTAGTCAGGGAAATCGGACTAGGGGAAAATGTTGAGTTTTCATTCGAAAAAAAATTCTCTCTCAAAAAATAAAAAAGATATGATCATCAAACTTAAGATATAAGAAGTACACTACACACCAAAACTGAGATTTCTATGTTACAAGAAAAAAAAGTTATAATAAAATATTTGTTGCCAGATCAATTCTATGAAAATTCACTACCATAACGCACTTGCTGCGTCTTTGCTTTTTTATGTTTTGCTCTAAAAACATTTGTTGCTATATTAAACATGTAATCGTCCAGTCATAAAATCCACTTTGTTGTTGCGGGGGAAAACAACTGCACGTAGGTAACAACGGAATCCGACGGATATCGGCATTGTTTCGTTTGAATCCAACAATGTACATGGTATTGCATAAACAACCGAAACTATTTGAATATCTGCTATTTCATGGCTCTACGAATAAGCTAATACATTTTCAGCAATAACATTTTTGAACCCGCAAACAACCCTGCTAGTGATATTTTCAATAAACATGCCTCTAACTATGCTTTTAGTAGAATGAAGTTAAATTTAATAGCTTCATGGGACCGCGACTCTCGATTTAGTGAGCTTCTAGCATTACTTCAATTACGAGTTACAACTAATGCTGCTGGAAATGGTACTTGAGCTGCTCACGTAATTGCTGTCTGTGTAGATACCTTCTACTTTCTAAATCCTTTACACTTGACGACAGAACTAACTAATTACAATAAAATGTTTTCTGAATACTACAATTTCGACTAATGGAGAAATTAGCGAAAACTCTAAACTACACATGATAACAGCAAATTAACTTAGCTTAGCCAATAAATATACTTTATGCACTGCACCATGCAGTGTTGGTGATCAATTTCTCAAACTCCAAATATTATGTAATAAAAAATGTGCGACAATTTTTGGGTAAGATACATTTTTATGGAAAATAAGTACCCAATATATCAATCATATTAGATCATTTACATACTTTGTTAAGAAAACGACAAAAATTGACTTGGTCAGTAGAGTGCCAAGAATCAGTTGATACAGTAAAAAAACTGCTTTGTTTAAAACCCATTTTAGCAATCTTTGACCCAGACCTACCGATTATTATTTATACAGACGCTAGTTTAAAGGGCATAGGCGCTGTACTGAAACAACCACAACATTTTGGAGAAGAAAAACCTTGTGCATATTTTTCGAGGAAATTTAATGACACCAAAAAAAAGCTATATATCTGGAGTGTTTAGCAATAAGAGAGGCAGTTAAATATTGGCAGTATTGGCTCATAGGAAAAAACTTTACAGTTTTCTCTGATCATAATCCTCTAGGAAAAATGAATATTAAGGCTAGAACAGACGAATAACTGGGAGACCTCACTTATTATATATCTAAATTTAATTTTGAAGTAATATATTCTCATGGGAAGCACAATTTAGAAGCTGATAGTTTGAGCAGAAACCCCGTATTAGGACTATATGAAAATCAAGAGGAAAGTCTAAAAATTGTGAACTTTATTAAACTAAAAGATATCGAAAGGGATCCAAAAAAAATTAATACATAAAACAGGTTAAAAACAAACTGAAATTAAATAATAAAATATATTATAAGAAGGTAGGAAAAAAGGAAGAGATTGTGTTGACTGAGGAATTTAGTAAAAAAATTATAGAGAGCATACCTTATCTTTACTGTGATATATGAGTACAACAAATGGAAAGAAAAATTAAACCACTGTATTTAGCGAAAAATTTAACATATAATATAAAGAAAATCTACGACAACTGTGACATCTGCAAGAAAAATAAATCGAGAACTAGATGTGAATTTGGACTGATGTCTCACCTAGGCCCCGCTACTTACCCTTTTAAAGTAATGTCTATAGATACCATAGGGGGATTTGGTGGCTTACCTTCCACAAAAACATATTTACACCTTATGGTAGACCACTTCACGAGATATGCATATATTTTGACTTCAAAAACTCAAAGTTCGAAAGATTTTATAAAGCTTGTTAAAAAGGTAGCACAGGTAAACAAAATTGGCATGATTCTATCATATCAATATCCGGGTATAAATTAAAAAGAATTTAAAAACTTTTTAAATAAAGAAAATGTACCGATTTTTTTCACTGCAGTAAATGCACCTTTTTCAGATGGTTTGAATGAAAGATTAAACCAAACATTAGTTAATAAAATTAGATGTAAGATAAATGAAAGAAAAAAAAATAGCATGGACGACTATTGCTCACGAATGTACCCAAAAATATAATGAAACAGAGCACACGGTAACAGGATTTGCTACAAAATATTCATTAGGAGGAAAAAATGCCAATACTTTACCAGATGAATTGAAAGAAAAAATAACATATGATGATTTATCGAAAAATAGGAAGGTAGCATTGGAAAGGACGATAAAATCACACAATTATAATAAGCAACGATTCGACAAAAACAGAAAAATATGAGAACTAAAAATAGGAGATTTAGTATATGTGGAAAATGGGAACCGGTTAAATCAGAACAAACTAGATGAATCAAAAATCGGCCCATATCAAGTTTCAGGAAAATTGTCAAACTCAATTTATAGAATAAACACAGGACAAAAAAAATCCAATCAAATCTCTTTCACATAACAAAACTTGTTCCAGTACGAACTTTGAATGTATAAGGTCTTGGGGGTGGGGAGATGTAAATGAAGTTCTCATGGTACTTCATTAAGTTTCCTGCTCATTAACTAGGGCGCATGACATTGTGAGAGTAGATATAGAGGGCACACCATTAAATGTAAACAAGTTATTGAAGTAATTTAATTAAGAATAAAATTTATCAGACTAACAAAAATTAAAAATTGTTAAGGAATTGGAGAAATAATAGCTTTAAATGTTGTTTCTCTTTTCAGGTAACATTTGTACCTAGTAATGTTTAATTGATGTAAATAGTATTGATTTATTGTGATTAATAAAAAACACTCTTTTCAGAGCAACTTAATTTAGTTTTGTTTCGCAATTCCAACAATCTATAAAGGGTTTTATAAACCCACATGTTATAAAACAACATTTCTACAACTGCTGTTGAGACTTGGCTTGATTTTGTTTACATTTCTAGTATATTATACGACAGCATAATATATCTATGCTGCGCTAAAATGGTATTTGAGGCCGTTCATAAAGCTACAAATATAGTGTCTTTTAATAATTGATTGAATCCCCCAGTTAAATAACAATTACCTGGAAAATTTTTAATTTCATCTCGTCTGTCATTTTTCATAATTTCCGCGGAGATTTCACGATTGTTGGTTTTGGTAGTATGTTTTATGCCTGGTATATCTTTAGTTTGGTTACCGTTGATGTGTGGTTTACACCTGTTGTATAAATCAATCTACGCGTGGCAGTTAACTACACTGTCTGTCAGGCATTGGACTTTAGCCACAAAGTCCTCTCAATGCACATCTTTGGGATTTTATTTTTAATTTGTAAAAAACTCAAAATATTATACACCAAATTACCAAAAATTCACATAATAGTTTTATTTGCACTATTTCAGGCCGCGCGGAAAATCTCATTCTAGTTACTCTGATAGTTACAAAAATATAGCGTTTTCAAACAGTTCTCCTCTATTTTATACCGGAAAAACCTGAGCATAAAGGCTCATTGACGAACTAGACCTCGGTTTTCGCCAAACAAGATTTTTGCCAAGTTTGATTGATATCAGTTTAGTTTGTTTTTAGTTATCGCTCGGATACATATATACAAATACATACACATAGATACACACACACACGTATATATATATATATATATATATATATATATATATATATATATATATATATATATATATATATATATATATATATATATATATATATATATATATATATATATATATATATAAATTTTAACGGACCTTAGTTTTGGCTTCTAGGGACCCAAGTTCGCGCTCATCTGAAAAAAAATTTCCGAAAGCTTTTAATCGTGACCTCTCTAATAGCGAATTTATCTTAATGAAAAATCGCTTATATGCTGTTTGAAAGACAATTTTATATGCTTTGATATCAGATTACATTTGCTAAAATTTATTTGGGCATCTTAGGTTTACCATAGTAATATAAAAGCATCGAGCAAAACAACTTTTTTTGTTACTTAGACAAATGGGGTTATTGACAATTAACAACTTAGCACTTAATTTTTAATAACATGACATGACCCCCTCTGGCCCTATAAAATTCTCTTAGACGATTAGGCATAGATCTAATGAAGTTCGTTACTGTTTGTTGTGGGATGTCGTGCCACTTTTCTTCTACTGCAACAATAAACTCTGGGCTCGAGGTATGTAATACAAAATTAAACAATGCGATTTAACTCACTTAAGGAGAAGAATAACGAAAATACATTTTTATTTACGCTTAGGATGTTGCCAAGACCTTCAATGCATGCATTTTAAACATCCCCTACGTTAAAGTTGATGTGTCTTTTTCATCATCAAAAATAAAACGCGATTAGTTATTAGTTTTTATTGTGTTGTAGCGAAGCTCGTTAACCAGATGAATAGATACTCTGTGGTTCAGTGGTAAGAACGTGTTCCTCTGAACCGAAGGGTACTGGGTGCGATTCCCAGTGTACTCCTTCCACTTTTTCTGAACATACTGTACAGTTAACATCAACCGAGGTTGTGTCATTGTATTTGAGCAAGTTTAATGCCTGCACGTTCCGCCATTCAGAGGCCGTCCGTCCCGTGTCCATGCGATGTTGGGGACGGTAAAGATCCCCACCCTCTTTACAGAAAGGCAGGGGTTCGGCAAAATTTCCAGCATAGTGAGGTGAAACTGCTCCCTGGCGTCGGTGTTTGTACATAGTCGCGGAAGTAGGCCGAGGTTAAAGAGATAAAAACACGCACAACATACACAACACACACATCAGATTATTTTTTTACTGTCATTTTTGAGAGCCATAGTATTTCTAAATAGAGAATAAAGCGATTTTCTAAATAAGGTATCACAGGTCTTACTTCCTGTTTAAAACGTTAGGGTTGTAACTGGGACACGAATGCGGTTAGATGTAGGGGTGAATTTGCAGGATGTTGTTTTTTAATCTGAAATTGACTTGTTCCGGGAAATTTATAAATATGAACAATAATTGACATACTGAATTTATTTTGTACGTGTAAAAACTTGTTCGATTTTTCTCCCCAAGTTTGTTAGTCAGGAAAATAGGACGAGCTTTTCCACGTAAAAAACTTATTAGAACTACTTTTTAAAATTTTATTATCTCACCGCGTAAAGGCAATACAGGGTGCCAAAAATAATTGTTTTTAAATAATTACCGTGCAGCGCAAAAACAAAGAGTGCCATTTCAGTTTTGTACATTTCAACCACCACCACGTTTGATTTTAAATCCTTTAACAGAATATTTTTAAATAATCATCACTACTGAGCTTGTGTATATTAGTATATTCAAAACTGGCGTCCAACAACTTGTGTAATCAAAATATGTGATTTATTAGTTAACAAAATTTATTTAAAACTAACAATAATACTAATAGTGGATTAAAAAAGTTTGAGACGCAGCAAGTGCGTTAGGGTAGTACATTTTCATTCAATGCTCCAAATTTGAATGACTCAATTTTCTATTAACATAGAAAGTTGCATTTTGGTACGTAATAAGCTTTTTTTCCAAGGCAACATATCCAATAAATTTCATTAAAATACCTTTGTAATTGTCGGAGAAATTTTTTTTTAGAAAGAAATCTCAAAATTTTCCCGAAAAGCTTGTCCAATTTTCCTGACTAACGAGCACAATATATATATATATATATATATATATATATATATATATATATATATATATATATATATATATATATATATATATATATATATATATATATATATATATATATATAAATTGAAACTGACCCCGGATATTGTTTCTAGATGCCCAAATTCGCGGTCATTTTAAAACATTTTTGCAAAGTCTCACCACTGATACCTCGGTATGAGCGATTAAAAAAAAATTGGTTAAAAAGAATATAAATATTTTAACTTTTTATATATGTATATAGATCAAAATTAAATCTGTTCGTTGCTAAGCGCATCACCCGAGAAAGGCTGCACCAATTTGGATAATTGGAAAAGTTAGCCGGTAAATTGGAAAAATCGGGAAAACTGAAAGTGGCTTTTCTACGATTTATTTGGTGTGCGTGTTGTGTTTTGGTGCAAGTTGTACAAAAAGAATTAAAAACTAAAAGGTTTGGATGCAGCAAATGCGCTATCGGCAAAAAATATTTTGGGTTTGTGCGTTTCTCTGGTCATCAGTAGTACCAATTTTTTTAATGCCTATAACTTTTGTTTTAACTTAGAGATCTAAATTCTAGTAGGTCTTATACTTTTAATAATATAAATCTGCGTACCAAACTAGGGTGCCATAGCTTTGTTGCCCAAAATTTCCCCGGAAATAGTGATCCTCTTTTCCTGGCTAACGAACTTATCCAAGCCACTTGCAAGAGACATACGCTCGCCAAACTTGATCAAAATCTGCCTATTACTTTTTGTATATATATATATATATATATATATATATATATATATATATATATATATATATAATTAAAATGAAACTGGCCCTGAATATGGGTTCTAGGGCTCCTAGAAAATTTACTAATAATAATTTATTCTTTAAATTTTGATAAAGCCTTACAAGTGTCTTTTTCATCCTAGTTGGTCCAGTTGCTTCGGAAGAAATTGAAGTTGCCTTTCGAGAATTGCCTGTTTAATGTAAATTTTTTTAATAAAATTGTTCCAAGTAGAGGTTTTCATAACATAAATCTGCGTACCAAACTTGGGTGCCATAGCTCTGTTATTTTTGGAGAAATAAAGATTTTCCGAAATAATGCCCAAAATTTCCCCGGAAATAGTGGTCCGCTTTTCCTAGCTAACGAACTTGTCCAAGCCACTTGCAAGAGAAATACGCTCGCCAAATTTGATCAAAATCTGCCCATTACTTTTTGAGTTATCGGTGTGACACATCCATACACACACACACAAATATATATATATATATATATATATATATATATATATATATATATATATATATATATATATATATATATATATATATATAATGAAAAGTAAAACTGGCCCTAGATATGGGTTCTAGGGGTCCTAGAAAATTCACTAATAATAATTTATTCTTTAAATTTTGATAAAGTCTTATAGGTGCCTTTTTCATCCTAGTTGGTCCAGTTGCTTCGGAAGAAATTGAAGTTGCCTTTCGAGAATTGTTTGTTTAATGAAGCTTTTTAATAAAATTGTTCAAATTAGAGGTAATATTGGACGCCAGAAATTAATTTACACAGGAGTTTAAAGAAAACAAATAATGCCATATGAATTTTTTTGGCTTCTTAAGACATTTTATTCCATAATGAACTCTCTGAGTTACGCCCTTTTGCAAAAATTTTTATAACTGGTAAATAACTATGTGAAATTTGAAATAACTTAATGTGAAATACAAATAACTTAATGTAAAGTGAAGTGGGCTGAATGTGGCTCAAGATAAACTATGCTTTACTACATTTTATGAGCTAGAGTTTCTTAAGAAGAGATAACACAGTTGTGCAGATATAACAAAGCATGAAAGGCGACACAATATAATGTTCTTTGTAGTAAAGTTCTGGGATTAACAATGTATCTCCAAAACTTAAAGACACGAAAACCATACTTCTGAAAACAGATAACATCAATCAAACCTGGTGTTTTTGTTCCAGTTGTTTATTCTATTAATCTTGATAATACGTCTGCATTTTCAGGAACAAGAAAATGCTTTTAAAGCAGGGTGCAGCAAATAAGATGCAGCTGAATTTCTGGCTTATTAAATTAGTAACGTAATTACGTTCATCAGTTGATGCTGCCCTTACTGCTTGAAACCACATTCTACAGATACAGGGTGATCTACCGGGAACCGTATCGACTGATTATGGGAAAACCATCATCAGGAAAAATCTCAAAATTTGGTGCTCTACTAACATAATTGGGGGCCATTCTGCTAAAAACAAATTCAGAAAAGTGGCAGATGTCAACTTTCTTACTTCAAATTGGATACCTAGCATATTATGACATTTTGAGATTCTGCCAAACATTCTAAATACTTTTTGTGTATAGTATTATATACCTCAGAAAACCCGAACATATTGAAATTTTTCTTTCCTATACACAACACAGTTAGTTACTTTGGAGTACTTTCCTCGTAGATAAGGACGTGGTCTAACAGTCTTTGAATGAAATTATTAGATTTACTGATACAGAGTGTTAGAAAAAGTAGTACCAAAGTTAAGATGAAAAAACTGCTTAAACTTGAGCTTATTCCGGATTAAAAACCAAAAATATTTTTAATGAGGTTGATTAATCAAAAAAACGTTACCTTTAGAAATATTAGGAACTTTTTATTTTTCTATCATAAAGTAGCCATTTTATCTCACTTTAGTTGGCCACGATGACGTAAACAATACAACTGTCAGGCAGATGCTGAATTAATGTCACTTGTTTCTGGTTAATTTTCATTATGAAAATTCACTAATGGAGAGGTATCGAAGGGGAGACTTTCGGACAAATTCTCCAAATGAGTGCAAATGAGGACTTCTGGAAACCAAATATTTTCAGAAATATGCTTAGAACCTCCTATGGATGCCCAAACCACAAGACGAATTTCTTCGAAACAGCCCACAAGAAAGTTGCGGGACCAAGAGAGAATATGGGTGCTGGGCGGAGAAGAATATAAAAAGAAAATGTGAGCGGAGAAAGCGAAATAAACAGCTCAGTAAGCTGCCTCTATCCCATTTTGCAGCTATATCCTTAAAATCCTGTTTACCGCGCGTAGAACATCTATATTCACCGCAGGTTCCTAACTATCTTAGGGGTTACTCCAAAGGATTTTTTTTGTTTACATTGTTCTTGTTTATGCATTGAGGGTGATTGTAGGCATGCATAAGGGGAAGGATTACATTTTCAAAAATATTTTTCCAAAAATGATTTTGAGGTTACCTTGTTTGTCAGTCTTACATAGTAAGCTGCAATATTTTATTATTTGCAAAAAGTAACCGTAAATAAGTGTTGGAAATGGTCTGGGTGCAGCGAGTAGGTTATGGTAGAAAATTTTCGTAAAAATATTTTAAATCTGTTAGCTCAATAAATTTCCCGTTAAGCTAGAATCTTCAATTTTGAACCATAGTAGCACATATGTAAACGGACCGTGGGTACTAAATTAAAGAAAAATAACAAAATAAGCTTCGCGGATAACTACAAATTTGTTTTAAAGTACCTTTTTTCTTGTTTATTGGTTGCAAAAATTGGATGGTTTGACTAAAACAAAACAATCCAAGGAATTAATAAAAAATACCTGCCGTATTTATAATTTGACAGATACATTCCCTTTGTAAATAATTATTTTTTTTTTCTGAAAAACTTTTGTAACTTTGATGAAATTTGTAACACAATTTTTTAAAGACATTTGCAGTACTAACCTATTATATCTAAGACCAAATTTTAATTTTTTAGCTCCATATAAAATATATTTTTTTCAAATAATCGCTAACTGGGACTCTAGAGCCGATCTCCAAGGTTCATTTAAATTTAAATAATTAGTTTACATAATATATCTTACTAATAGTGTACAATTCTTATGAAAATTCACTACTATAACCCACTTGCTGCGTCCCGAAATTTTGTAATGGCTTCAAACCATCATTCCACGAGGTTTAAATTTAACAAATGCCGATTATTTAATTTAATGTATGTATCATCATTGGCCAATGTAATTAAATTATTTCAAGAACATGTATAAACATTTACGAACTGATATCCGCAAAAACCGAAACCAACACCGAATAAAGTTAAACGAATGATTTAAACCTTCGGAAGTTTCGGATCAGTGACAGCGAAGATGCAGAGATGTAAGCCAATCGTAAACACTGAAAATACTGAAACTGCAGTTTTCGGATATTTTACCATATTTAATAGGGCTTTGGATCATAAAATGGTGTTGTTGCTGCCTTTTATATGTGGAAGTATGGCATCGGCGACAAAAATTTCAAAAATTTGTTTAGCTTAAACGTAAAAACTGGCAAAACATATAGACAACATGATTTGGGAACGAATTTTGTGTGTGTCTGTCGGTGTGTCTGTCTGTCGGTCTGGCAGTCTGGCAGTCTGACGGTCTGTCGGTGTATTGGCCGGTATGTCTGCCTATTTTTAGCCACGGAAACTTTAGAATAACCTCAGCTTTCGTCTTCCAACTTGGTACACAATTAGCACCTGACAAACGAACAGTTCGGGTTGTTTATTTTTGTGATATCACTCCAGGGGTAGATGAATTGGGGATGGTTTCGTGAAAATTGACACTTTTTCGTTAAAACTCGAGTAATATAACGTTTTAGGGTATGTTTATTAGAAAACTTTGAATTTCATCAAGACATTTTTATCTTTTTATTAATTAAACCCATGAAGCGGTCTTATCCAAAAACAATTCAAAGCATTCCTTTGTTGGTTGCTAACTGGACACAAAATTTGGAGATAATTTATTCAAAAGTTCACTGGCCGACAGACCGACAGACAAAATAAATTCGTTTCGGAATTAAGTTCTCTATGTGTTTTTAGGTTTTTACGCCGTTTTAGTAAAAGAAAAATCTGTTAATGATATTCTACCCCCACAAAAGCAACCGTTAATTTAATTTCAGCACAGAATGCAAGTTGTTTGATGAAATTGAAAGTGTTCTAACAAACATACCCTAACTACAACGTGGTAACACCATAATGGCGCACCTGCCCATAATGCGGCTCAAGTTACCGAGTACTTAAATAGTACCTATCCTCGAAGATTGATCGCGACTAGTGGAGCTTTCGAGAGGCCAGCGCGTTCGCCAGTTTTAACACTAAACGATTCCTTGCTGTGTGGTTTATTTACACACATGGTGTGTGGTAAGCCATATGGCAGGCCTAGTTAATAAATTTTTTGCTAGTTGTGCGGCTATAAATAGCCATTCTTTGTTAGATTATTGTAACCAGGCATTACGACCTCGTTTCGAAATGTGTATTGCCGATAATGGTAACGTTTTTGAGCATAAGTTGTAGGCTTTGTTTTTATGCTATGTTTTTTTTTAATGTCGGTCTATTTTTGCGACTATGGCCACTCACCGACGCCACGGAGCCGTTTCGCCTCACCATCCTGGAAATTTTGCCGAACCCCTGCCTTTATCTAAGGAGTGTAGGGATCTTTAACGTGTCAAACATCGCGTGGACACAGGGACCGACGGCGGAACGTGCAGACATTCAACTTGTTCAAATACAATGCCACAACTTTGGCTAATTGTTCCCTATGTACTGAAAAAGTGAAAGGGGAACCTGGGGTCAAACCCGGTACCTTTCGTTTCAGAGGCATACGTTCTTACCACTGAACCACCGAGGCTCTTATGTTATGGTTATTGTTATAGTTATGTTGATAAATAAAATATTTTTCTCAATGTAGATCATTCAATAAGCGGGCTCTATTCCTTGAGTTATTGTTTTTCTCCTCTTTTACCATAATATAATATTAAAATTAGCTTAAAATCAAAAGTCACACAGACATACCATTTCTCAACGTTCTTGCGATCAGAAAAAATATTCTACATCCGCGCACCTATAAATGACGTTTAATGCATTCTGCCTAAACATCTAAACAAAAGTCATCGTTGAACTAGGTCGCTAAGTTTTCACAGATTACAAAAATTATTTTCCGTCCTTAAGTTATAATCTCGCAAAGTTTTATAATAATTGCTCTGTTGTCTCAAAATCTGTCACTTAAAAAAAAAAAGATAGAACAAATATTGTTTATAAATGACATGATACCGAAAAAATTCTTTCTATAGTTCCTGCCAGCTAATATTTTTTTCGACTACACTCTGCAAATGACATACCTACGTTAGTCTGCTAAACGTAGCTACCGATGGTCACAATCATTTGTTTTTTACAAAGTCAAAAAATCCTACTCCTTATCCACATATGTGGCGTGGGAGTTTTACGTGAATCACCGTATATATATATATATATATATATATATATATATATATATATATATATATATATATATATATATATATATATATATATATATATTGATATGGTATCCTATAATGGGAAGGTAAACATCCACACATAAACACACTTTAAAATAAATCATACTAAACCTAAAACAGACAAGAACTTACTTTCTGGTGTGTACGATGTCTTGGCAGTCAAAAATCTATATCAAAATTGATTCCCAAATTATGATATATATATATATATATATATATATATATATATATATATATATATATATATATATATATATATATATATATATGGACTCTAAATCAAGAGAATGTAAATGTGTTGAACATTAGGAATGTATGACTAGTTTAATTAGATAGTGTAAGGTATTATTGTTTGCTAGCTGTTGTGTAATTTGAGATAATATTTGTTAAAATAGTTTTAAGAATATTAAGATGTCAAACTGACAATGAAAATTTAGTATAGGTTAACAAACTGTCAACGAAAGTCAAAAGGGAACAACAATGGTAAGTTATGCATCCTGGGAAATAATGTGCAGGATGATGATTGTATATATTTGAATAGATAAAAGGTTTTTAAAGGCGGCCAAAAAGACAGAAATTAACTAGGTAACCGTCGCGATAGAAAATAATAAATAGATGGAGAATTTTGATAGTAAAAAAACAGATTGAAATTATTATTGAGAAAGAGATTTGTAAATTTTTGTTAGGAAAAGGGGCTTTTTGAGAATTTTAGAAACGAGTATCAGCAAACGAGGCATTGAAGAAAGAATTAGTATAATTAATATTGGCGGATTGAAAGGCAGCACGGGGTCAGACCGATGTGAAACAGAGTGAGTTTGTTGTTTTATTTGTCAAAATAATTACTTACATTTTGAGTAGAGACACTCCAGTAATGTCTTAAAAGTAGAACTGCATAGGACGGTTCTTTTCCAAAGAAGTCAATCATATCAAATAAAGGAAAAGTAGAATATTGTCATTCATCATAAAGTAAATAAAGCAGCGTCCATATTGCTTGCAAACAACTTAAAACTGTAATTAAAGAGTACTCCTAGTGGAGCGTCCTTTCAACATTTCATAAAAGCAGCAAGTTGGAGGGTATGTAACCCGTATAGCATCAGACAGTAGGTGAAATTGCCTACTGGTCAAGCATTTTTGAAACTATAATATAAAAATAGTAATTGATAAACATTTAATAACTTGTAAAGATATTGATCAATACTCCCAAATTTAAATATAAGAAGTCATTAAATAAGAAAGATTAGAAACAAGTAGTGGCCAAAAATAGAGTTAACTAATTAAATTTGAAATTGTAAGATCCAGTTAAATAGTAAGAAGTAATTTGTGAATTTTTATATATAATTAGAATAAAGTCAGATTTGTTATTTTATTAAAATCTGTCTCATTATATATTTATCATTACCTATATTTGTGGCCATATTCATTAAGAGGAATCAAAGCTTTTGGAGCTTCAGTCTCAAAACAAAATATAAAAAAAGGAAAAGCAAAAGAGTCAATATTTTTTAAAATTTAATTATACCAAAGAAATTACAAGAATTGTAGAGGACGTGAACCCACTAGTATAATAAGCTCCCTGTTTTGAGAGTCTAATTCATCGATGCTATAAATTTATTTAGGTCCCAGGCAGAAATAAAAGAGGTTGGATACACTGGGGTGTAAGTCAAATACACATATATTTAATATACCTAATAATCATAATATAAAACTTAAAAGTAAACCTTTCTTTATTTCAATTATCACCCAATAGTGGGCCTAAAACAACCATAGCATAACCTACTATATCAATATATATATATATATATATATATATATATATATATATATATATATATATATATATATATATATATATATATATATATATCACTAAATATAGATTAATAAAAGTTGTGTGAATTGAGCACCTCCGTATGTATAGCTAATTGATCGACCACTCTAAAAAAGTTGCGGCAAAACGTAGGAATGAAGATAACGAAATTTGGAAAGAGAGACCTTCCGGTAAGCAAGTAATGAAAATGTGTATGTTTGAACCACCCTCAAGTGTCAAAACCAAATGCTTGCACAGAATATAAACACAGTTGTAGTCATCAAACGTTACAAATTTTGCATCCTCTGATGACGCTAACTTGGTTAGTGAAACGACCGTCAGGTTTAAAAAAATGTTGTGGTGAATTGCGTTCTTCAAAGTAGACTTATCGGTGCACTTCAAAGATGTCAATCTTCACTTAATAATATTATTTAACGGAAATATTTTCAGAGAACAGGTAAAAGAAAACATTGTGAAAAACTTGGTTCGATTGAAGTGCGTAAACTACAATGAAATAAAAAGATCTGGACTACAATGAACTAGGACCACTAGAACCCATATCCGGGGTCAGTTTCAATGTTTATATGTTTATATATATATATATATATATATATATATATATATATATATATATATATATATATATATATATATATATATATATATATATATATATATATATATATATATATATATATATATATATATATATATATATATATATATAGAGAGAGAGAGAGAGAGAGTCATGGTTACGAAGACAAGGTGTCATCGCCTTAAGACTGCGATGGATATGATGATGATAACCAAGTTATATGTTAATTTTTGTTGTCCTTGTTACATTCCAACATTCCTGGCAAAATAAAGCATAATTAAAAAGAATAGAATTCGTTTTATAGTAAAGCTGTAATGCAAGATGATAATTACAATCTGACCTAATTAGGCAGCCTAAGTCTCATACATACATTCATATTATCCGACAAAAGCGCAAACACATAATACCATTAACTTAATAAAAGTAGGGGAAAAAGCAGCTTAAGTTTTTGTTGGAGTCATTTAGTTAGTGCAGAAGCTAAGGCAAGATTAAATGCAGATGGCTCTCTCGCATATTTAACGTTACATTAATCTTGAAAGTCTGCAAGCAGGTTGAATTGTGCTCGTTTCACTTAAGACGGTTCGGAGTTTGTGAAATAGTCGCTACCCGCTCTACAGTCCGCAATCGTCCGACTTCCCTAAGACATTCATTCTTTTTATAAGCAACAAAAAGATGTGCCCATTTCTTATCGCCTTGTATCTTAATTTCTGCAAAGTTTCTTGCCTCTGGCGAAACGGGATTTCAACTGATTATTACTCGGAGGAACAGTCAGTTGACAATTTTGGTCGACAAATATTAAATAATACCAGCTATTAAATATTCCTTTCTATTTTGCCTACAAGGAGATCACAACGTAACTTCTAACAAATTTCGGGACGCAGCAAGTGCATTATAGTAATGTCTTTTCATAAGAATTATCCACTATTAGTACGACATATTACAAGAATAAACACCTTAAATTTAAACAGACCTTGAATGTTGCGATTAACGGCCCTAATACAGGCTCATCTTTAAAAAAATTCGAAACTGTTGCAATCGATATATCTCTATTATCAACAAAAAAAACGGTTTAAATCTTGTCTTCTTGCCTCTTTTCCGACAAATTCCCAAAACTGAATTTTTTATAAAGCTAGAAAATTTAAATTTGGTATTCTTCTATTTAGGCACAGCTAAAAAAACTTGTATTACAAATTTTATCAAAGCTACAAAAGCTTTCTAAAATAAAACTTTATTCATATTTAGAAAAAGAAAGTATCTGTCAAAGCATAAACGTTGCAGGTATTTTTCCAACAATCAAAAAGTAAAAACCAATTGTCTTCTTTTTTATCAACAATAAAAAATGTCTGCTGAAGTTTCTAATTCTAGACTTAAAGGTGACAAAGCTATCCAGGCTGCCACGTCGTTCGTGACCAGTAATTATTAACACTTGAGTTCAAATATATATATGAACTTAAGTAACAAATCCCAAATACCAAAACAGTTTCGTAATAGACAAAGCAACCAATTCTGTGGTTGCTAGTGATAACTACTAGACTGCGGTCTAGCAAGTCCTACTATTTCTATTGCTTACGTCGTTACCGTTATGCCTGATGTCAAACGTCAACACATTAGATAAAAATGAAAATAAAAGAGGTTATGCTGTATTCCTGAATTTAATATATATATTTAATTAACTACCAAGATATATGATAAGCAATCACTGGATGTATATAATTGAGTCTATTTTCTACTATAATAAAAATTAAGGTAAGTAATTTCAATGAACTAACTGCATAATGTTGAGCTACCTTACAGCATAAAAAAGTGTACTTAAAAACGATCGTTAGCAAGTGTACATTCTCTACATGAAACTATATCAGTTTAAAACTATTACAGGTTGGTTTGTAGTCAATATCTATATGGTTGCAAATTAATTATTGATGTTAAGCTGTATTTACCAATTTTCACTTGACACAAATAGTAAAAGACAGTTTAATAAAGATATGTGCAACTTATTTGGTTACTGTGACGTCCCCAGGATGTTCTGCGGGGCTGAGGGGTGTCTACGGGCCTTCCTGGTTAAGGACTGACTGAACTAATGCCACGCTGCAGTCGGTTGCAGCTGTTAGAGACAACAGTGGAAACTACCAAGCATATGTATCCCTTGTATAGCTATCAATATTACGAAGACTGCTGGTATGGGGGCCTGTCATAGAATGCCCTTTAAGACAGGTAAAAGTGACTGACAGTGGATACCTGCCTAGAGCTACGGGACGTATAAGAAATTTCCAAGAACCCTGGAATCAGAAAAAATATCTCCTTCACCTCTAATATAAACGAATAAGTGTTTTGCTTACCCTTGATTTTTAAGGGATTCTACACTGTAAACAATGCTATAGCAGTTTTATCCCATTTGAAAGAAAGTTACCTAATAACAGGACTTTCTGTGCAAGTGAGTATTTAATCCGCAACACTACGTAAAGCACTAACAGCTAACAAAATACTTCACTTGCTTCTGCTCACAACATATTTTAGCAATTAATAGAATATCCAGTAATTTTGAAATTCCTTTTGCAGATAAGGAAGTGATAGTGAGATGTTAAGCAACGGGAAATTTTACACCTTTTAAGTTATTTTACAATTCATCCTATTTTCATAAAAGAAAGAAAGATATTGATGGGAGAGGAAGAGATATTTGTCATAATAATAATAATAATGTAAATACCATGAGCAATAAATAAAAGTTTATTATAATGGATTTTTAAGACTGTGACAAGGCGTTTTAAGGAAAAATTATATCTTGGTCCAAGTGTATAAGACTTGGACAGAATTGTTTCTACCAAATATTAAAGTTAGTGAAATAAAAGAAAATGTTAATGTGGATGGTGCCGGCATAGAACACGCACCGGCCGTCAAGTTTGGTTATGAGCTCAACACATTACCGCTCGGTGACCAGAACTGCGCAACCAGTGTGTATTCACGCGGTGTTATTCCCGTCCTTAAACCTTGATCTTTCAATGCTACATTTTCAGACTGAACATTTAATTGAGGCCGTTCATCAAGCTACATGTATAGTGTATTTAAAAAATGTATTGATCCACCCACTTAAAAAGCATTACTCTTCCAATTACATCATTTTTAATTTCATGTGATCTGTACCTTTGCGTAATGACATGGCTACAGCATAAGGAGCAATTTTTTATCACGCCGATGCTGCGGCAGTGGCATGGTGTTGAGTGTTGACATTGACAATGGTGTTCGTGTGTCGGGATTTTAGTGGCCGTGATTTGCCGATCGCTAGTTAGGGTTGTTTGTTTTACCCGTATTATTTGGTCCTATGGTATTTGTCAATCTACGCGTTTCAGCTAACGAGTTCATCTTTGTCAAGCATTAGACTTTAACCACTCAAGTGGTTTCAGTTCATGTCTGTCAAATTTTATTTTCAATTTGGAAAAAGCTCCAAATTGTATGAAAAAAATTGCTTAAAATTTACAACGCAAGTTTACTTACACCGTTTCTAGCTACATGTAAAGTCTCATTTAAGTTACTCTAATACTTTCAAAATTATAGCGTTTTCAAAAATATTTTTCTATATTTTTGGACGAAAAAATTTTCTGTTGTAGCTGATACACGAACTCGTCCGCGGTCTTAACAAAATGAAGATATGTGCCAAGTTTCATTCAAATTATTTGAGTCTTTTTGAGTCATATATATATATATATATATATATATATATATATATATATATATATATATATATATATATATATATATATATATATACATAGAAAAGACTTGCTGAACTGAAAATGTTGAATGACTTGTTGAGAATCAAAAGTGGAATTTTAATAGTGTATTAAAAAAATGTTAGGTTAAGAACGATAAAAATGGAAAAAGAGACATTATTTGTTTATCCAGGTACATAAGTTAAGTAAGGAAAATATTTAGCATTTATAAACTAGGTTAGTTAAAAAAAATTGTACCTCTATCAACATAAGCTCCTGGTGGCTTATGTTCTTAACCGCCTCACAGCAGCCTAGTCTTCTTTATTCTAAGAGTGTTTTGACGGGTCCTTGTGTCCCTGCTTTATATATACAGTGTGACACAGTTAAGATGAAGACACGCCTGTATTTTCCTTATTTTTAGAGATAGCGGTTTCATTTTTTGTACAGATGTAAAACGTCATCAGGTTGTTTAAATAACCTACCCACTTCAAATGTCAGATGTCAACTCAGCCTACTATGATTTGACGAATAGGGCTAGTTCTCTATATTTCGCGATGCGTTAGAGATATCAAAAAAAGTTACTTAAAAAAGTTATTCAGAATTCAACTGCAGATACCGAGTTTCAAGTCAAAATTCGAATTTTTACTTTTTTGTAAATTTTCAGACAGTTCAAATTTTTCATCAGATTTTAACAGGTAGATTGCGATGGAAACAATGTAGCACCTTGTCAAATATTGCGATAAATGTCAAATTGACACTAATGGTGAGTCTGCCAGCAAAACGCCTGTCGAACGTCTCAATGTAAGAAAAACATTGAATTAATAATATTGTTTGGTTATGGTGTTTGAAATAGCAGGGAAGTTGCTGATGAATTCAAGCAGAGACATCCACAGAGAAATCCAATTAGGCGCGGAACTGCAGCAGCTCTGAATGTACGATGTTCTCAAACGGAAAGTGAGGTGAATAATATGTCGGCTGTTAGAAATCGAAGAAGTAGTGATGATAGCATAATCTTGGCTTTAAGTCAAGCCCATCCCAAGATGAGTTTACGTCAAGAGGCTGTTGCATTGAATGTAAGTAGAGAAAAAATTAGAAGACGCATCGTGCGTTATAAAATAAAGCCTTTCAAGCCAAAGTTTCTGCACTTGTTGAGAAAAGGTGATGAGTTGAAACGATTAGATTATTGCCTTTGGGCCCAAGCTAGCTTTATGAATGATAGAAAAATTTTAAGTAAAATTTTATTTACGGGCGAGGCACCATTCACTACCAATGGAATAGTATCTGCCCAAAATTTCAGATATTGGTCTGTTGAAAACCCTCACTGGGTTATTAATTTTAAAGTTTAGTATTCACAAAAAAGTTGATGCGTCGTGTGGAATTTTAGGGGATAGAATAATTGGTCCTTTTTTTGACACCTTGAATGCAGATCGATTGCTTCATTTTTTAATAGTGAATTATGGGACTGTATCGAAGGTATGCCTATCAACGTGCGACCAGATATTTATTTTCAATTAGACAGTGCATCCATTCACAACTATCAGTTAGTCAGAAATTGGCTAAACATACATTATCAAGATGGATTGGCAGGAATAGTCCTTTTGAACGGTGGCATCCTCGGTCTCCTGACATTACGCCACTAGAACCCTATTTCTGGGGTTCTGTTAAGAATAAGGTGTACAAAGAAAGGCCCCAAAGTCGCGATGAACTTTGCGAGAAAATAAGGCAGGCTTGTCGTGAAATAAATATGCCAGAACTAAGAAAAGTTGCCAGCAATAATCGTAAATGGATCGAAAATGCATCAGGCTTGAAGGTGAGCTAGTTGAAGCGGACTACATTTAATAATTTTATATTCAATTTAATTGTACTTTCGTTAGAGTTTATGTTTAAGTTGAGTTGAATACATCACGTACCATTGTTTTCTTTTGATATTGACGATGTTTGTTTTTTCCATGGCAATCTACCTGTTAAAATCGGATAAAAAAATTTGGACTGTCTGAAAATTTACACAAAAGTAAAAATTCTAATTTTGACTTGAAACTCGGTTTCTCGGGTAGAATTCAATTCTGAATCACTTTTTGAAGTAACTTTTTTTGATATCTCTAACGCATCGCGAAATAGAGAGACTCGGCCCTATTCCTGAAATCATAGTAAGCTGGGTTGACATCTGACATTTGAAGTGGGTAGGCTGTTTAAACAGCCTGATGACGTTTTACATTTGTACAAAAAATTAAATCGCTATCTCTAAAAATAAAGAAAATACAGTCGTGTCTTCATCTTAAGTGTGTCACCCTATATATATATATATATATATATATATATATATATATATATATATATATATATATATATATATATATATATAAATTGAAACTGACCCCGAATATGGGTTCTAGGGGTCCTAGTTCGCACTCATTTGCAATTTTTTTTTTCAAAATTCAAAAGTTGGGATCTCCCCATTAGTGCATTTTTTTCTACGAAAATTCACTAAAAGCAATAAAATCCAGACAGTCTGTACAAACATGAAAATTAACACTGAAATAAGAAACCTTTATAACACTTTTTTGCTTCGTACACAATCTGCTATTTCGGTTCAGAGTTACACATTTTTCTATTGAATGTTACACGAGTTGTGTGACACAAAACCCGCAAGATAACAAAACACTATCATTTTTCACGAGCATCACACATTGTAACTGTTCTGTTAAGAGAATGTCATCACCGTTTACATGTTTGCTGTTCTGCTGTGTGTTCCCACCTGTCCCGCATGCCTTTCCGCTTTGTGCTCAAATATATATTTCAGGATAATCTCCCATTTCGAAGAAAATAGCTAGCTTTTTCAGGGTTTCATCGGTTTACAGCGGATTACACGTAGCCAACTAACGGATTATTGAATTTTTTCTTAATGTCGTATGAGAAGCGTGTAGTCTCGTTCATTTGTCGTGCCAATATTGTTCACGTAGTAGTTTTTGTACTTGACAGTTTCGACAACAATCGCGTTTTCCTTGATTCACTATAAATGGTCCGGGAGGCAATATGATAAATGTCCTGCCTTTATATAGGAAATTTCATATTCCCGTCTTTTACCTCGATTTAATGTGCTCAGATACATTGTTTCTGTAATGTGATTAGCGTGGAACATTTTAGCGTAATTGGACTGACAAATTTCGTATTTGTTCATCAATCATCTTGGCTCCATCAGCTATTCCATCCTTCACTTCCTTGCTCATTTAGCGAATTAACTTTCAATACAAGACAGGGTTTACTTAAGGATCTGTTCTGATGTACCATATAATTAAATCGTTCCTTGAGGTATAAGGCTCCACCGCACATTAATCTACCAGCAATTTTCATTATTTTAGAATTATTAGATAGTAATTTAATTCAGCTTTCACACTGCATTTTACGTACGTTCATTTAAAATTAGCACCTACAAAATATCAGAAAGAAAAAATAAATACTTGGAATATTAAAAAGTCATTTAATGTGCTGGCGACTTGTCTTTGTTTTTAGGTACATCGCCCAGGCATGTAGATTAAGCCAAAGCGAAAAAGACCTTAATTATTTTTTTGAAAACTGATTTGTCATGGAATAAAAAGTTGTATGGTGGGCCAAAACCGTGTTTTTAGTGCATTTTTATTTAAAAAAATTCACTAATAGAGAGGTATTGATGGTGAGACTTTGCAAAAAAATTTTCAAATGAGCGCGATTTAGTACCCCTAGAACCCATATCCGGGGTCAGTTTCAATTTTTATATGTTTATATATATATATATATATATATATATATATATACATATATATATATATATATATATATATATATATATATATATATATATATATATATATATATATATATATATATATATATATATATATATATATATATATATATATATATATATATATATATATATATATATGTATCCGTCTGATAACTCAAAAAATAATTAACCGATTTCAATGAAACTCGGTAAGTGCCTTTCTTTTATTATTGGCTTGCACTAGTTCGTTAGGCAGGAAAATCGGACGGGTTTTTCCGGATAAATTGAATTTTCTTTCAATTTCTCCGAAAATAACAAAGCTGTTTTAATGAACTTTACTATATATGTTGCCTTGGGAGAGGCCTTACTAAGTACCAAAATTCAACTTTCTCAGTTTATAGAAAATTGAGTTATTCAAATTTTAAGTTTTCTTTTAAAACAATTTTTTTTCTCCAAAAATTACAAAGTTATTTGAATGAAATTTGGTGGATATCTTGTCCTAGGAAATACCTTACTACCTACCAAAATTAAACTTTCTAAGATTATAGGAAACTGAGTTAATAAAATTTTTGTAGCTCACTGCAGTATTAAAATCAATGGTATTTTCCTCACTATTTTAAACACGTGGGTCGGGGACTGACCTAATTCATTCCCAGTTGCTATTGATCTACTCATATTCTCTGAATATGTAACAAGACGTGGTATCTACTTCATTCCAAGTCACTATTAACCGACTATTTATGAAATCAAATAAGAAAATTAAATCGATTGTCATAAAATATGTAGTGTATTAAGACTAAGGGAAAAGGTAATAAAACATATATAACTGTGCAGATTTTGATTATATTTAAGGGTGTGCGGCGCACACCTAGCTCACTAGAAGAAATCGCCACTGCTTGAGAGAGGTATTGTCACAGCATAATATCTTATTAAAGTCCATTTGTAAATAATAGGTTTAATTTTTATATGTTATATATATATATATATATATATATATATATATATATATATATATATATATATATATATATATATATATATATATATATGTATCCGTCTCATAACTCAAAAAATAATTAACCGATTTTGATTAAACTTGGGAAGTGCCTTTATTTTATTAATGGCTTGGATGAGTTCGTTATCCAGAAAAATTGGACGGGGTTTTCTGGGAAAATTTTGAGTTTTCTTTCGAAAAAAATTTTTTTCTCCGAAAGTAACAAAGCTGTTTTAATGAAATTTACTACATATGTTGCCTCAAGAGATATCTTACTACGTACCCAAATTCTACTTTTTAAGTTTAGAGAAAATTGAATTATTCCAATTTTAAATTTTCTTTCCAAAAATATTTTTTCTCCGAAAATTACAAAGCTATTTTAATGAAATTTTGTGGATATCTTGCCTTAGGAAAGGCCTTACTACTTATTAAAATTAAACTCTCTAAGTTTATAGAAAATTGAGTTATTTAAATTTGAAACATTTAATAAGAATTCACTACCATAACGCACTTGCTGCGTCCCGAGATTTTTATTTTTCAGATCATTACTAAGCGCGTCCCTGGGGGATAAAAAATAGCCTTCCAACATGACACGTTAGTGAACTATATTGATCGTAACATGGCGATCATTATCATTGACGAAAAAATATGGCCCAATCATCCCCCGGCATGAAATCCACACAATACGGTCACATTTTGTAGATGAAATGGAGCCTCTTGATGCACATGTGGGTTTGTTGTTGTCCAGTAACGCATATTTTGTTTATTGTCAAGGCCGTTAAGCTAAAAATGAACTACATCGCTGAAGATGATTCTTCGATAGAATTCAAATTTCTTGTAAATTGTGAAGAGCCCAACCGGAGAAGTTTCCGTACCTCAAATGATCGGGAGGCTTGAAAGGGTGTTGGCCAAGATGTTTACGCAAAATTAGCCACAATGTGGTTTGAGCGATTCCCAATTCCTGTGAGCGGCCTGGAAACGACTGATTTGGCTAATTTTGAATTGTAGCACTTACGGCTACGATATTATCGGTACTTCGACCGGTGTGTTGTCTCACAGGCACAGTAACATCCAACAGTGATTAATTTGACTCGAATTTATTCACTATAGCACGCAGTCTCTCTAGCGGGAGGATTGTTCGATCGAAAATTGGAGTAGGCGCTCATAAAGTTGCGACATACGTTAACTTTTATTTAAAATTACCACCTACAAAATACCAGAAAGAAAAAATAAATAGTTGAAATATTAAAAAGTCATTTAATTTGCTGGCGACTTGTCTTTGTGTGATGAATAAAACACCTTTTCTTTCCAAACATATACTTTATTCCTTGGGGACAAGGAATAAAGTATTTGTTTGGAAAGAAAAGGCCTTTTATTCATCACCCAAAGATGTCAACCGCAAATATTTTGACGTTTAGGAACAGTACTTGTCTTTGTTTTTAGGTACATCGCCCAGGCATGTAGATTAGGCCGGGGCGAAAAAGACATTAATTTTTTTGAAAACTGATTTGTCATAGAGATAAAAAGTTGTATGGTGGGCCAAAAACGTAAGTGTTTTTATTTATTTTTCAAATCATTACCAAGTGCGTGCCTGAGAGATGGAAAGGTATTTTTTCTGTTTTAATTCTTTCCCTATCGTCAATACGTGTGGAAGTATTGCATAGGCGACAAAATTTTCGCTTAAACGTCGTAAAAAGTGTCAAATCATATAGAAAACATGATGTGTTAACGAACATTTTTTTGTCCGTCGGTCTGGCGGTCTGTCGGTCTGTATGTCTGTTTGTAGCCTCGATAACTGTAGAACTAATTGAGATATCGTCTTCAAAGTTATACAGTTAGCACCCGACAAACGAACGGTTCGGATTGATTTTTTGTAAAATCCATCCAGGGGGTAGGGGATGAATAGGGGTGATTTGGTGAAAATTGTCATTTTTTCGTTAAAACACGATTAATATAACGTTTTAGGGTTTGTTTATTAGAAAACATTAAATTTCATCAAACATCTGGTATCCAGTGCTGAAATTAAATTAGGGGTTAAATGTGTGGACGGTGAAATATTGGTTACAAAAATTTCGAAATTTCTTTTGCTAAATCGGCGTAAAAAGTCTCAAGCCATATGTAAAACTTGATTCTGGAACGAAAAAGTTATTGTTTGCCTGTAAGTATTTATAGATTATCCGAATGCCATATTTAGCTATAGTAATTTTCGGTTTGTAATTGACGTTACGTGCAGGATTTGAACTTGGCGGGCATCACATTTCACCTACTTGTCAGATTGAAGAACAACGATAATTTCCACATTTGATACTGGTTAACTTGGAAAAACCTGATAAGGAATAAAATGAAAATTTCCAAAGTAGTTTACCATGGCTTGAAAAACAGGAAGAAAATTTAGACGGTTTCCGTTTGAATGGAATGTTCTTGAAGGTTTTTTTTTGTTCATCTCGAAGTAGAGAGCATCATATATTATAGTGTCGAATTTTATCTAAATTCTGTTAATTAATTGTGAAATTGTATGTAACACTTAAACAGGCAATCCTGTAGTTGTTTATACAGAAGAAAAAGCAAGTAGCTGACGTATGGTAATATAAATCAAATTTACCAGGAGCAAAAATCGACAACACAAATAAGGTACCCAATAATTCAACTACATTATATACGACCGTTAAAGGAAGTTTCTCCCATGAGCATGAATATATGATAAATATTCCATCTAGTTTCGTAAAGTAAATGTTTAGAAATTAAAACAGTTTTCATCAATACTAATAGCAAAAGTCTGAACCGATTTTATTAGCGTTTTACAAACAATCCACCAGAGGGCGCACACTGCGTAAACCCTCAAACAGAAGAGTTTAATTTAGCCATTTTGTTAGAAAACCCAAAAAGCTAAACAAATCCTGTCACTTTAAAATTAAGAATTTTGTTAATGGCATTAAATCAGTGGATCCAATAGGCGAAATTCTAGAATTTTCAATATAAAAATAAATAAAACCTTCGTTAAAAGTTAAAATTCTTTGACGTATTTGTTATTTTTTGAGATCAATTTTTATATGAAATTAAGGGCATAGGGCACTCTTTAGCAAATGGAATCGACTAACTGAGAAACGAATCACATGCAGAGCAGCCGGTGGAACAAGAATTAAAAAGTTAAGTATATTTTGTGTAGATATTTTGTCTTTCATTGCTGATTTGACAGGGAGAAAGAATAGATCACCCAAAATACATGCAACATCACACAAAATTCATAAAGATTCAAAATAATATAAAATAAACCCTGGGATATATTTTTTATTAAGAAAGTCATCATTATCTAAAATTAAACACATTATTCACATAAGGCTAGATGCATTCTCGCAACAATTAGAACCATTATTTACATAATTTGGGCATAAATCTTTAATGAAAATTGTATCTATTTTTGTCTAATTTAAAATAATATACAAAATCAACTTATAATCACTTTAAACTAAATTATAATCAAATTTACATACAGGATGAACAAACGATATACATCTATATACAACTTAATAGGTATACTAAAACTAAAAATATTCAATAAGTCATATAAAAACGTATAAAAACTCATATTATAAGGGTAGAATACCAATTCAAATTGACGCCCAATCGTGGGGCTTTAATTAAAACTATTACTATAGTATACCCTTTATATATACATACATATATATATATATATATATATATATATATATATATATATATATATATATATATATATATATATATATATATATATATATATATATATATATATATATATATATATATATATATATGCGTATGTGTGTGTGTGAGAGAGAGCATATGTGGTATATTATTAACTAACTTGTTTCGGAATAATAGCTTGTAAAGCCGTGTGCTAAATTTGATCAATAAGCCGCTAAATAATCTAAAATGTAACCGATAACATCTGGACCGTAATAAACTGTACAGAAATGACATTATCTTTCAACGCTCAATTAATAATAATAATAATAATGATAATAATAGTTTTTTGAACAATATACACTTTTTTTTTACTACAAATAACTTATAAAATACATTAGAGCTAATTAATATTTGTAATGAGATAAATAAAGCTTAGGTGGTAAAGAAATACCAAATATCTCTTTGGGCCATCATTGGCTTATAAAATATTAGAGTAAATCAAGAAGCCAAGGGAATGTACCTTGAATAATTCTATTGGCTTTTATTAACTCAAATATTCTGTTTACTGCACCAATCACAGAAAGGAAATTTGCCATTCCCAGCTAAAACCATCAGATTATTTTCTAAAGAGGACCTTGTACACAGTAGAACTTTTTTACATTTCCAGCAGTAAAAATGTTATCACGGCATTAAAATTTAGAGAATGCTTCGTTCTAGTAAGACGGGGTGTTAAATTTACGATCTCGGTGGAGTTCATTTTAGTCGAAGGGGCATGGCCCCGGCCGGGCTACAATGAAGTAAGCCAACAAGATAGCAGTAAATATCAACGATGTGGTGTCGGAATGCTGGGCGCGGAGTGGTGCGGAGAGCCTTGCGGGTGTCACAGGACAACCCGACTAACAAAACGCCGGAAAAGGGTGAGAGTATACGGATGGAGTCAACGGCGCGTTCCCCGACTAGTTGCTGCTCTCGGTCTCGTCACCTGCTTGATAGAGCGCCACCCGGGGTAATGAAATCTGTTGTTCACATCCGTCCTTTTGGGACCTGAAACATACAACAGACCCCACTCGCTGAAAGCGTCCTGGCCCCGGTGAGCAATTTATAACTTATAAGGAAAAGCGGTACAACATTCTCGAAAGTCACTTACATTATCTCCAACTTCGGAAATATAAGCCCTTATCACTTCTTTGTCATGATAAGGATAAGAAAATGACACAAATGTAACAATGCCACGGGATGACATACTGTGACTAAGTTCCATTGCAAAGTTTGAAAGTTTCGATTAGACAAAGTTTTCAGTCACAAAAGCAGACACAATCGTTTATTGAATATTTTAGAGGGTGAATCACATCAGGGTATATACCGCATTCTTCTTTATTTTTCTGTCTAAATAAATAACAAAGATAACTCCTATTATCATATTTTTCAGATTACTACCTAAAATAGTTCTATTTATTTAAAGCAATCTAGGAATACCTGAGCTGCTTGTTTTCATTTTTATACAGGATAATTCTAATTGAACTGTCCTTGGCGTAACCATATGTGCGCTACCCATTCACATTGATGATCACAAACAAACTGAAAATTTGGTATGTCACTTCCATATTTCAGCAGTTTGTACCACGCTTTACAAATATTTGCCCCCTTGTTTACCTCTTCCCCTTTTTTCAGATACAAGTCCTCCAAATAACATTGTAAGAAAGTTAATATGTTTAGGAGTATGACCAATAAATTTTGCTTTGCTCCTTTGACTTACTTTCAGCTCTTTAGTACTAGAAAGAGTCTTCTCTTGTAGTATTCTAGTTTCCGTCATTATCCTGTATGACTTTACTCTTTCGTTTACTTTTTGTGTAAAATAGGATAAACTATAAACATATCTTGATCAAAAAAGGCCTGAAACCTTCTTGCAATTATAAGCATTCAAAGGTGCACAGCTCTATTAAAATCGTATATACCTATGATGAGCGACGAGGCTACAGAATGCACACACACGTTAAAACAAATTATTTAAAAAAAAAACTGTTTATTTTAGCTTCGCATGACAACTTTGAACATTCACAATGTAGCATGAGAATTATATTACCATAGGATTATATGAAATAAAACAGTAACGTGAGGTCTAACTCGTGATGAGCAAAGAATGAACTATGATACAACGCTGATCAGTCTCTTTATGTCTTTTGGTTGGGGCGTTGTCGATTGTTGTCTGTCTGGTGCCTTGAAGGTGTGCGTGTTTTTCTCTGGAATCAGCTACTTTTTTGTTCGTTCGCAATTCATTTAGATTAAGCCCTCCTGCTTTAATTGATTAGATTATTTTTAAAGCAAATTCCCTCTTTAATGTATTAAAATATTGCAATAATAGTTAATTTTGTTTAGGACTGGTATGTCGCGTCCAACACAACACAACTGATTACGTCTGAGTTTGAAGCAGGAAGAAATAAGCATACAATTTTTCATTAAGCACAAAAATTACTAGACAAACAAAAAAACATATAAAAAATACTGGCACATTACTTATTTATATATAAATAAACTATCTACATCACAAATTATGCAATACCAGTGATGCAATACTGGATTATGCAATACCGGATGATGCAAGACCGGTGATGCAAGACCGGATGATATGCAGTACTTTATAATGTAATATCGTATGCCTTAATACAGGATGACGTAATACCTGGTGACGTGACACAGTGTGACGTAATACCTGGTGACGTGACACAGTGTGACGTAATTCAAGAACCATTGTTTGTTACCTCCTTCAAACAAAAAGCTTTAGCGGGCGAAAAGCGTGGTATATGTGATTGACCTCAGGTGGATATAGATCTGCTGTATGCTGAGGTCACAATTACCTATAACACCCTACCCTTAAAGTAGCTATCTATCAGATTAACATGTTTATTAAGATTAGCAGCACTTTTTAGGAGGCTGACAGATATGAGTATAGTTGGATACTCACGTTCTCTTCCTTTGCTTTCTTCGCACTGCCCAGAGTCCTATATTTGTGGGCTCTCCAGACTGTTGCTGGTAACATAGAAATTTACATATCTAGAGAATAGTTAATAAGAAATAACTTGTTTATGCCGATGCCAAAATAAATGAGAAGTTGGGGAGGGATTTCTCTTCAATTAAACAGATATTTCAGTATAACAAAATATATAAATTTGTTCATAAAAATTAAATTTGAAAAAGCAAACAAAATGAAAAAAAAAAAGGTTAGTAAATCTCAGATAAATATTAATTGCACACAAATAACAATTATACAGGGTGTCCCTCCAACAATGGGCCAAACCCATATATTCGGATAGAGCATCAAAAATTAAATAGACTCATTAATACGTTTTGTCCGATTGTTGCTTGTTTTCGATATACAGTGTGTTAAATTTGAGTTTGAAAAAAATTAAATCGCTCGTTTTTCTGCTAATTACTGGAATATTGATTTGGAACTTTGTAATAGGGGGTTATCGAGGATGCCGCTTCCAACCGTGATACCTTTTTTGAGCTACATCATAGTTGGCGCCACCTACACTAAACCCGAATGTTTTACAGGGGCATAACTTTTTCAATGATCAACTTTCTGAAAATCTGTTCGGAAAAACTGAAAACTACTAATTTTTAGTTCGAAAAAGGTATACTTAGTTGAAACTCATAAAGTGAGTGGTTACCGAGATATTGCGGTTTTAATAATGGTGTGCATTGAAAATCTCAAATCTGAAATTTTATTAACATTATTATTATCACTAAATTATAAGAAAAAATTGACAACTATCAAACAATTCACTTAATAAGATTCTCAAAATGGCCTCCGCCTACTTCAATACATTTTTCTAGTCTCAACCCAAAATTTTGCCTAACCTTAAAAAAAGTTTGATAATCGTTTTTCAATATATCACTGGATTCGATTATTCTAGCCCAAAGTTCATCTCTGGAGAGGAAGAAATCTAGAGGATTGAGGTCGGGGCTACGTGCAGGCCAAGGAAAATCTCCACCTTGACCTATCCATCGGCGCGGATAATTTTGGTTCAGAAATTCTGTGACAGGAAGTCCATAATGGGCAGGTGCCTCGTCGTGAATGAACCATAATCTCCTGCGCACGTCTAGAGGGACATCTTCCAAGAGAATAGGAAGTTGATCTCTCAAGAAAATTGAATAATTCTCTACATTGAGCCTTGCAGGAAGTTCTATTGGTCCCAACAACACGTCGCCTAGTATGCCACACCAGACATTAATAGAGAACTCATGTTGAAAATGGTGCTCTCGCGTCAAATGAGGATTGCTGCTGTCATATGTGTGAGCATTTTTGAAATTGAAAACTCCTCTTCTTGTGAATGTCGCTTCGTCAGTGAATAGAATGTTGTTGAAGAAAAACGGATCGTCATTCTGATACCGACGAATGCGTTCATAAAAATCCAATCTAGATAGAAAATCTAGAGGTAAAAGATTCTGCACTGGTGTGAAGTGGTAAGGATGTAAGTTTTCTTTTCTGAGAAGTCTGCCAATACTTGATTTATTTATTCCAGTTGCTGCAGAGAGGCGTCTTACGCTTGTTTCCGGATCTTCTGCAAGGCGTACTAATATCTCTTCCTCTTGATGTACAGGACGTCTTGGTCCACCAACTTCCGACTTCGAATTGAAAGAACCAGTTTCACCTGCGAATACATTAGGACGACATGATACGCATCCGTGTAACAAAATGTGTATTTCACGATTTTTCCAGCCCTCAGGTGTGAATTTTGTCAAAACTTTCGTTTCAGAAATAATCAATGGCAATGAGTGCATATTACTCTTTTACATACCTAATTTATCGTATAATCTTCTAAAGGTCTTGTGATCTGGTTGTCTACGACTAGGATATAATTCCAAGTATCTGGCGGCGGCTTGGTGGCTACGGAAGTTTGATTGCGCATAAACGCAGATCATATCTCTCTTCCCAATATTGCTAAACTCATTATGGCGAGGCATTTCAGAAATAATAACTACCTACTGCTCTTAATTGAAAAACCATGGGCTTGTCAAAATTGACACATTATGTTTATTGTGTTACGCAAATGACATCCCTATGAAAACGAAAAACAAAAGATATTTCATCTACTTCATTGACAGTTGTTGACCCGGCCAATCAACTGCTATAGTTATTAGCGCCGTGATATGTCCACAGGAATACATCTTTTATTTGCCAAAACCATACTTATTCTATGAAATCGAATTAAATCCAGAGAAACGTCCCAATTTTTAGGAATTGATTTAGAATTAGAAAATTATGATTAAAATACACCGACCTCAATCCTCTAGAATTTTCCATTGGGGTTACTTGAAACAACTGGTACATACACAATAATGTTTGTAACTCCAGAGATGAACTTTGGGCCAGAAGAAAATTTCAGATTTGAGAGATTTTCAATGCACACCATTATTAAAACCGCAATATCTCGGTAACCACTCACTTTATGAGTTTCAACTAAGTATACCTTTTTCGCACAAAAAATTAGGAGTTTTCAGTTTTTCTGAACAGATTTGCAGAAAGTTGATCATCGAAAAAGTTATGCCCCTATAAAACATTCGGGTTTAGTGTAGGTGGCGCCAACTATGATGTAGCTCAAAATAGGTATCACGGTTGGAAGCGGCATCCTCGATAACCCCCTATTACAAAGTTCCAAATCAATATCCCAGTAATTAGCAGAAAAACGAGCGATTTAATTTTTTTCAAAGTCAATTTTAACACACTGTATATCGAAAACAAGCAACAATCGGACAAAACGTATTGATGAAAGTCAATTTAATTTTTGATGCTTTATCCGAATATATGGGTTTGGCCCATTGTTAGAGGGACACCCTGTATAAACAGCAAGAATTTCAAGAGCAAGGAATGATTAATTTACATACATGTGTCAAAATAATAAGATAAAGATAGTTACATACTACTAAAATGTTACTGTTGATTACTTAGTGTATTGCTCAAGATAAACACAAATGATTAGGTAAATTACTTGAAGTTTGTCAATCAATTGCTAGGTGTTCTAGTGGATTTACTGGCCAGTTCCTGAGTGAAGATCCAAAGCATGAAATTTTTTAAGTATATCCCTACGTGAAATTTCTATATTAATTATGACAACTAAAAGATATTAAAGAGAATGTATAGGTAAGATATTTTTCAGACAAAATTTGCTATATACAACTTAAAGGAAATTACTAAAAACTCTTTGTTTAAATAAAAAAAAAGACAAAATCTTAGAGATTAAACAGGGAATATTTACTTGTGCGGTCAGCACCTCTCTGACATAGTGTTTAAGCTCAAACTTGATCACGTGATTTTGAAAGCTCGGGTTATTGAAACTTCAGATATTAAATTTCGGCATGAAAGGCAAGACAAAAGATTTTGTTCAGACTCACCAATCTTCCGGTGCTAAAGTTACCTAGTGATCCTGTGAAGATGCTCTCCATGTGGCATCAATTGTGAGTGCCTGACGCAGATTTCAGACTTCGACAAGAGCAAAAAATTGGGGAAAACGACTGGGACTTCCCATCAGAGATTATTAGGCCGGTGGGTGTTACTACTCCCATATCACCCGATTATTTGACGCCTATGTCGATGTCGGATGGAAACTTTGCGAATCGCAGTTGAAACGTGAATTTGCTTCAATAAAATTCACTACCAATTGACTTAAGGTACGATAATAACCAGGAATTATTTCTAATCACGACAAGAAATATACAATTCGACACAAAGAAACACAACTTAGATCCCGTTTTTAGGCTGAATTCTATGTTTATTTAGACTCGAAAATCATTTAAGTTACTTCAAATAATCACTGACAATAATTATTGAGTTGTACAGATAACAGAAAAAACATTACTACCCCATTCTAAGATAATTCAACACCCAGCGGAGCTGACGTGTTTACGCTAGGAATGCACAGCAGAGACTCTCCCTTGGCGAACGTTTAGTCGCTGTACGAAACATCTTGAATTCTGACCGTTAAAGGCCGTGCACTAGCTCTTTCTAGCCTCCGTTTTTCAAATGAGATAAAGCGAGACCTCCCTCGGCGGCGTTGCAGGCAATTTTCCTGCCTGCACGCAACGGTTTTCAAACCGTCGTTGGCTTACGTCATCGATTATGGAAAATTCCAAGAGACAGCAACGAGATTTATTTCTTGGAATTATTCCTTCCGTAAAATGCGATGCATCACTTATTAACAAAGCCATATTGCGTCTTTATATATTTGACTTTTAACGTACAAATTTAAAATGCAGTGCGGTGTTTACGGTACTTGAGGATTTAGCGACTTTTCATAAAAAAATAACTTTGAAATCAAAACATAAATTGCCTTACAGTTATTGAATTGTTGGCTATTAATTAGGTCTCTTACGGTTTTATTCTGGATAATTAAAGTAATAACGAAACACAAGCGTTACATGTTGTGTCAGTGGATACCACTAAGCGTTGTTCTGTCGATGCTAAAAGAAACCATGGATTATTCCGTGCTATTTCAAAAAGTGTTGAATTGACTGGACCCATGTGTGAAGTCGATACTTTTGGTGGACTAACTTTGCATGTTTCTAAACTTACCAAAGCACCTAACTTGCAATAATCAGTGGTTACTTTCAATAACTTAGCTATGTGCTCTTTGTTATTTCACAGAGTATTGAATTGACTGGACCATGTCTGAATTCAATACATTTTGTGGATCAACTTTGCATTTTTCTAAACTTTCCAAAGCATCTAACTTGCAAAAATATGTGGTTACTTTCAATAACCTAAGATTACTGATGCTTACTCTATTTCCAGAATCAATTACAACGCTAAATTTTTCTGCTCTTTTGAATCTAACATGAGCTATGTGTTCTTTGAATGTTGTTGTTATTGATCTTCGCGTTTGACCAGTAAAGATTTTCTCGCATTCGTTACAAGATGTTTCATAAATGCCTGATTTTTGTCGGAAGTCAATAGTATCGTTTGATTGACCTAAAAGAGGCTTAAAGTTAGCAACTTTATAAACGACTCTGAAATCATTGTCTTGAATATGTTCTCTAATTCTTTTGTAAGAAGAGACTGAAAAAAGAAAAACATCGAATATTTTGGGTGGCTCAGCAGATCCAGGATTCAATGTCGTAATGTGACTTATCGACATTTTCCACTTATGCTAAAAAAGGTAAAGGTAAAGGTAAGACGCTTACTGGCAATTAGACCATTGCTGACCCTTTTTGCTCATCTAAACTAACCTACCCTCCACCTTGAACTCGATCTCAGCGACGACAGTCATTTTTGAAAATCATCCGCCGCCGGTGAGTCTCGAACCGTCGTTTCCGAGTCCGTATTGGAAAGTCTGAATCGGCTTTCCCGCACGGTCACGGAGGCACTTCCACTTATGCTAAGTAACGCATCTATACACAATATCTGGAAAGAAACCGTTACAACTATCAATAAATTTGTATATCTCTGAATTGTATCGTTTACTGTTCCAAATAAAACCTCCTAAAAAGAAAACTTAAACTCGAGATTTTGTGACCACGATTATGATTTGAATCTTATTATATAAAGCGATTTGTATAAGTTCCTTTCTTATAAATGTTAAGCTCTAACCTATTTATATTTTTGATGGCAAAAGTGTCAAGGAAGGGTAATTGATCACTGTTCTCCATTTCGTAAGTGGACTTGATTGAAGAGAATCCACTCGTCAACGTATTAGAAAATGTATTGATAATATCTGAACTTACTTATAACATTATTATATTCCTCCGCGGGTGGAAGAATATATTAAGTTAACTTCATTATGTATGATATGCGATTTGTAACGGTTTCTCCGCAGATATTCTGTATAGATCTGTTACTAAACATAAGTTGTGACAGCGTAAGCTTCGTTATGTAACTTACCCTGCACTTGGGGTAGTCAAGGAAAATCAGCCTGGAAGTAACCCCTTAAAACGATTAAAAAACAATTTCATTATCACACCTACTGAACTCTATTTTGGCTGCTTCTTTCATTGCTATATAGTTGACACACCTGCTAGACTGCCGAGTTCAACTAGTGACATAAACGTTGAACAACATCCGAGAACCTCTAACCCAACAGTGAAGCCAGATAAGTAGTCTCCCAGTCTATGTATAGTATGGACCAGTTTCACCAAGTAAGGGCAACCACAATCAATGAGAAAAAGTGTTCAGAAAGAACTGCGAGAAACAATTTATTATACTTTATATTATGAATAACTATGTAAAAACAGTTTTTCAATTTTCTTTAAAAATTCACTAATGAGCAGGTCCCGACTTTTGAATTTAAAAAAAAATTTCTTCAAATGAGCGTTAATTATATATATATATATATATATATATATATATATATATATATATATATATATATATATATATATATATATATATATATATATATATATATATCACACCGATAACTCAAAAAATAATAGGCAGATCTCGATCAAATTTGGTAAACACCTTCCCTTGTCAAGTGGCTTGGATAAGTTAGTTAGCCAGGAAAATCGGCCCAGGTTTTCCCGAAAGATTTTGTTTTTCCTTTATAAAAAAAAATATATCTCCGGAAATAATAAAGTAAGGGCAACTAAATTTGGTACGCGTATTTGTGTTATAAAGAGTGAACCATGTACAAAAATTTACGAATATAGGTTTAAAGACAAAAAAGTTATGGGCACTCAAAAAAAAAATTGGAGTTTTCCTCAAAATGTCAAAATTGCGATTCTAAACGTCAAAATTGGCAACGTTTAGGCAAAGAACCTGAAACAGATACGAATTTTAGAAAAAAAATGTTGCAAGAAGAGTATTCTGCGAACCCTTAAGTTTCAGCTTCAACCGTCATTGCCCTTCATTTTGCTAAAATGTTTACAGAAAATTTATTTCAAATAGACCCTCTCTCTGATGATTTGGCTGTCGGTTTAGTTAAGTTGATACTTTCGCTGTAGGTTTAGTTAAGTTTATAATTTAACGGTCTATAATCTTGAGCTAATTTTCGTAGAACAAAGTAGTTAATGCATCTTTGCATTTTTCATCGAAATATGATGTATGTTTGTGAGAAACAAATCTGGACGCAGTAAGTGCGTTTTGGTAGCGAATTTTCATTATCCTTTAAATTTCAATAACTCAAGTAGCTATCCACGTAAGGCTTGTTGGCTAGGAAACCAAAATTTTAGTTTATTTTCGGAAAATTGTTGTACATTTTCAAACAAAAAGTAATTTTGATCAAATATAGTACATTGTTTCTACTACATAGGCTAGACCGGCAATCAGATTGGTGCCTGCTCGCATTTGCTATTTAAAACATTTTTATGAAAATTCACTTCAATAATGCACTTGCTGCGTCCAGACTTTTTAAATAAATATAATGGTTTGTGTACTTAGTGACAACAAAGCTATTTAAAAGTATTATAATTGTATTTTATTCTTGAAACAAGTTATTTTACCGACGTGTGACCACAGTTGGTTTACATTCAAAAGAAAACTATGTTAGCTAACAACAAATGTTGAACTAGTGGTTGTTTCGATCGTCAAGGTGGTTAACAAGTATTAAAAGGGGTGGTAAAACTTGGATGCCTTCTCCCAGCTGTTGTAATCATTATACGAGTACCCAGACGTCTTTGTTGGAGTTTAATTACGCAGCAATCCAGTTTTGATGCAAATGGAAAACACGCACAATAAAACCAGCATATAAGAATATTTAGTATAAGAGGAAAATCCAGTTTATCAGAACAACTCCAGTCTATAAAAAAATAATAACCCAGTTTCTTTGAACAAGTACCAGTCTGTTTGAGAAACCCTGTAAGAATAGTCAAAAAATAACATTGGACTGGCATAAATAAATATAGTTTATTCAGAGATATTTTGGAAATTAAACTTACCCTAGCATATATATATATATATATATATATATATATATATATATATATATATATATATATATATATATATATATATATATATCCAGAGGTTTTAATTATTTAAAGATAATGTCTTGTGATGAATTAAATAATTCCGACTAAAGTGGTATATTGTACAACCCTTGCCGTAAAAATATTCAACAAGAAACTTGATAAGATCCAGCAAATGCTGCAAGTAATTACAACATATATTTTTCAAGTTCTGTATCATCATCGGTTTTAAATAAATTAATCTTTAACTCGTCCCTCTTTTCAAGATTACAAATTTGCAAGTAAGGATACAAGAAATATACTGATTAGAATACGGCGGATAACAACAGGCAAGTTAGATATATTTCAGTGAACATAAAACTTTAAGTTTTTTATCTAAGAGAGAAGAAAATGTCATTGCAGAGAAAGAGATAGACTACTTATTTACAAAATGTAATAATGTCAACACTCAAATCAAACGAAATACATTTGAGGGTAGTGAAATATTGCTGGATTAAGGGCAATTATGGTATAATATAGTTTTATCTTGGTTTGAAATTAAAGTTGTCATTCTTAAAGGTAAATGTTTACTAGTTTGACTAGTTATAATGAGCAGTATATCCCTTCACATATGCTTCATTTCGTTTATTTTCTGTTTGTTTCCCTGCAATGCACTTGCTTTAGGAGAATATGGCCGCAAAGCGGAAAATGTCAGTAAGGAACATTATGACATTAAATACTGAATCCAATAAGCCACCCAAAAATTAAGCTGTACTTCCCTTCTATCCTTTCCTTACAAATGGGCCTTAATCCATTTTACTTAGAAAATATTCAAAAATAATGGCATCACAGGCGTTTATAAAGTTAATAGTTTAATGAGCCTTTTGGGTGTACCAAGAGATACTATTTACTTTGACAAAAATCGCCCATTTTTTAAAGATCTTGTGATAATTGGAAAAAAAATTATATTGGGCAAAAGCGGATGTCAATAACAACAGATTTGGAAGAGTGCATAGCTCGTTTCAGATTATAGTATATAATAATAGAGCAGAAAATTCTAGCGTTGCCCAACATATGATTTACTCTTAGGCCTAACTGACCTGCAAATGCTTTTATCTATCTTTATCCTCTTAGCAAAACTATCTACAGGGGAAACTCCACCGGTTTTCTATATTTCTGTACCCATTATTTTTTCTTGTGTAACAGTTGTGCCAACTAATTTATCTCTGTATGTTTGTTTCAGGTTTCTTGGGTGAGGCATCGCGATATCCATTTGTTAACTGTTGGAAGATATACATACACATCAGACCAAAGGTTTGAAGCAGTTCATACACCACATACAGAAGACTGGACTTTAAGGATACGTTACCCTCAAAAGAAAGACTCTGGTATCTACGAGTGTCAAATAAGCACAACACCACCTGTTGGACATCCGGTATTTCTGACCATAGTCGGTAAGTTTTTTTTTTTAAATTCAGATCAGTATGTCAGGTTAAAGGAGATTGTTCCGTCATATTGACTTTTAAGGGGCAGTACTCAGATGCCTAATATGCAAATCTCTGTTATTATATAAAGTAAAGCTGATTCTGTGGCGTTCTAATTAAATACAAAAGAATTTGCACAAAGATTGCCTTAATCGTATACTATTTAAAAACAGCCCGTCAATTACAAATAGTAGTGTAAAAATCTTTCTAAATAGTGATTATTCGTGGATATGCCGCAAAAGATCTTTTAGTATGTAATTATTTTATGTACATTTAGCTCTAAACTGTATGACTGAAAACTTATATAGGATACTAAGAATAAACAAAAATTGTCTGTGGAATTATGATTTACCAACTACAAAACGTTAAAATAATTCTTTTAAATGAGCTTAACAATACTGTGGTCATGGAGTGTCATATTTCGTTTTACGAAAAATTCGCTAAAAATTCATGTGGTTCGTGAATCGAGGGTGATTGTATGAATTCAGAGGGGGAAGAAGAGCCCCGAGGACGAAGAGGGTTTCTGCCCCATCACCCGAAACCACGGGGGTTGTATTTCCCCTTATGTATGCATACAGCCACCTTTATACCGTAAAGCACAAGAAAAATCTTGTGAGCAACCCCCAAGAAAGCTACGGGACCTGTGGTGAATATGGGTGTTAAATCCGACTAAGTGTGTTTTTAGCATTTTCTTCTCATATTTCCTCGCAGCCCAGCAGCCCTATTTATTCTTGGTCCTGTAACTTTATATATAATTCGTTTAGTCTCGCAAGCAACATCCAGGGCGTGTTTTTTTGCGTAATCTATCATTCGATCTTCTCGAACCATATCTAAGTTTGCTAGCACAAATGGAAAATATCCCAAGAACACTAAAAAATAGACAGCGTCAAGTTTGCCACATTCACGATATTCTACGAAATCAGCACAAACAAGGAGAAACAGGAAGATGTACAATGTGCACCTCAAAAGCCAATAGGATGACTTTCTTACTGCCGCGATTGCTCAAAATTTATCTATCTGGAGCACATGGGTGGTATTGTGCGAAGATTTTTATCGTGCGACACGTTAGAGACATCAAGTTTTGTTTCATTTTTATTTAATTTACGCATACCTATAAACAAAAATAAATGTTATGTTTGCTTCAGCAATACAATTTTTGTGTTAATTACTTTTTATGTCTAGTGACTATACAGCAAAATGTATTTTGGAAAATAAAAAAGATTTTTTCTGTACCGTGTTTTGTATGAATATATTTCAAAAACACACCACGAGGGCTTACAGCCTAAATACTATCGTACCGTGGGTGCCGACAAAGAGGAAAGAGGCAACTTGTTAATTCTGGACTTGAAGGTTTGGAGGTTCGGAGGAGAATCATGTGCCGGCAAGGAATTCCACAGCTTGGAAGTTATCGAGACAAAAGTGCGGACATAACAAGATGTTCTATGTGTGGTGACCTGGACAATAAAAGGCTGGATTCGCTCTGTTCCCCTGGTAGGTCTGTTGGGGGCAGCAGTTGAATGAACTAGGGAAGAAACTCCTCTGATCAGTGGCCGTGCAGATATCTATAAAAGAAAGAGAGGTCACCAACGGAGCGTCGGTGGGCAAAGGATGGCATCCTTTTGGATGAGGGTAGGGTCACCGATGACGTATAGCTGTCTTCTGAATGGAGTCTAGGATAGCGAGCGTAGAAGCAGATGTGGGAGCAGTATTCGAGGTTTGGCCTTACTTGCGAAGTATATAAGGTATAGAGAGGTCACCAACGCAGCGTCGGTGGGCAAAGGATGGCAGCCTTTGGATGAGGGTAGGGTCACCGATGACGTATAGCTCTCTTCTGAATGGAGTCTAGTATAGCGAGTGTACAAGCGGCAGCGGCACCCCAGATATGGGAGCTGTATTCGAGGTTTGGCCTTATTTGTGGAGTATATAAGTTATAGAGATTAGCTGGTGAAAAGTATTTGCGAGCCCGGAAGAGGAAACCTAATTTCTTAGCAGCCGCTTCTGCAATCGATGTTACATGTTGGTGCCAATTGAGATTTCGGGCCACAGTAATGCCAACAAGTGAAAAGGACTCATTACTTTGAATATATTGGTTTTTCGTTGTGATGGGTCTAGGGCTGGTGTATCTATTATGAGATATAAAGCAAGACTGAGATTTGGTGGAGTTGAATTGTACAAGATTTCTACTTCCCCAGTCTAATATTTTTTGGAGATCCATAGAGACAGAACCCCTCATGAGTCTGCGATCCTCGTCTAATTGGGCTAAAGAGACAGGCTTAGAATATTGTATATTTGAGTAGAGGGTGCTGTCATCCGCGTAACTGTGAACTGGGTTGGATGTGCTAGAGAAGAGGTCATTGATGTGGAGAAGAAACAAAGTAGGGGCTAAAGCTGAATCTTAAGGGACTCCTGCATTATTTGGCCATCCACGACAACATAAATGCTCCGGTTGGAGAGGTAGGCCATAGGCCGGTAGTTTATTAAGCAGCTCTGCGTGCCAGGCCTGGTCGAATGCTTTGGATATCTCTAGAGTGACAATCTGGGATTCACTGTTTAGCTCTATAGACTTGTTTCAAGAATGGGTGACAAAGAAAAGCAGGTCGGCTGTTGAGCTGCGCTGACGGAATCCATACTGCCTGTCGTGGATTAGACTGCGTGTTTCAAGAAATTTTAGTAATTCGGTGTTTATATACTTTTCCATCACTTTAGAGACGACTGAAAGGATAGAAATAGGCCTGTAGTTGCTAGGAAGCGCTTTGGATCCTTTCTTGGGGACGGGTTGTGCTCGAGCAGTTTTCCAGTTACTAGGAATATGCCTCTATTGTGAGATGTCCGAAACAGACGAGTCAGGACAGGATCAAGTTATGGTGCGCATTTTTTGAGAACAGTTGCTGGGATCTCGTCAAGGCCAGAGGTTTTCCTGTTATTAAGAGAAGAGAGCATCTTTCGTACCCTTTTAGTTTTGAAAATGATATCCGTCATTTTATGCGCAAAATTTTAGTAATTCGGTATTTATATGCATAAATTAGTACATGATTTATCAAATTCTAGTGTTCAGCAAATCCGATCGCTCAGATCGACGCGGCGCCTTATGTTTAAAATATTCACGCGCCCCCTGGTAAAGGTCATCAATATAGATTATGCCACGTTTATAATTAAAACACGTGTAAAGAGACTTTTTTTAAACAAGTTGCTTTGAATTTACTAATTCCTCATTTACTACAAGTGTTACAAAGTAAAAAAATATGGCATAAAAGAACCCTAAATGAGTGAAACCTGTTCATCTAGAATTATTTGTGAGAGTCCACCGAAATTAACTAAGCAAATGAAAAAAGGGACTTAATTCATGCAAACTAATTACACAATGGAGGTAGCGTCTGCTTTCCAAAGCGGTTTTTAAGATTTACTAGAATCCAAATTAAAAGTTATATCGTTAGGTTTTGTTACACAATTAAAAGTTAAAGAAAATTCTTAATATTCAGTCTCTTAATAAGCAGCTGGAATCTAAAATGTAGTTTTATAAGTTATACTTAAATTGTAAGTTATGAAAATATGAATCCCTACACAGGCAGTGAAACTTTACAGAAACATTGATTTACGTGAGGAATAAGCTTCATAAAATTTACTTTTCCAATTGCCTTAATTACGAGCGTTTCTTACTGTTGAAACAAAACTTTAAATTAGATGTGGATAATTTTGAGCACAATCTCGTGTAGCTTAGTTATCTTTGAGATGTCAGAAGTTACTCGAGAATTTGTTCTGCTTGAACAGAAGAATACCAGACATTTATCAAGTCGTTTGATTACAGCAGAGCTGCAGGATGTTTTGCTTTCTTCCTCCGGAAGTTCATCAAAATTCTCTATATATTATTCACATTATATGACTACGACTGTTTCAAAGTTTCGTAGAATAACAAGGAATTGAGATTCTCTTAAGACAGGGAAAAAGTCTCTTTGATTTATAACAATGCACACAAATTTACAGGCATACTGATCTTAATATCAAACAAAAATTATTGGGAAAAGAAAGTCTGGAGGCAGAAAGTGGGTTATGGTAGTAAATTTTTGTAAAAATGTTTTAAATAGCAAATATGTCTTTTACTTCCTTACTTCCGCACTATAGAATGATTTGTTTGGGGATTTACTATTTTAGAAACTCCTCTATGCTGGGAAAATGAGAAATGAAAAATCTCGTCACACGTTATACATTTTTCATTTACATATTTTCGATCTACCGTCACATTTTCCACAATAAATACACAGCCTATGAACTTTATTGCTGTCCTTGTCGACCAGTTTAGATCGAAATATGAAAAAACTGGTGATCACAGCGACCAGGCTACATACACAAATGTAATACATAATTATATAAAGCTGTGTTTTATCTTGACTAGGTCTTACATTGCACAAACTTTTGGTGTAATGTTTTTAACAGAATATGCCATAGTTTTATTTTAAATCAATCCGTTTTACTTTAAACTCCCTTAAATATTTATCTATATTCCGTAGGTAGCTTGGGATGCTAATGCACATAAAATAAATGAATAAAAAAATGATAAGGAAGTATCGCAGCGGCGACAAGAATTGCAAACATTTTTTTCCGCTTAAACGTAAAAAATATCAAAACAGAGAAATCATGATTTGAGAACGAATTTTTTTTTGTCTGTCAGCCTCTTGGTCTCTCGGTCTGTCCGTCTGTTGGTCTGTCGGTCTGTTGGTCTGTCGTTCTGTGGGTCTGTATGTCTGTCTGTCTGTTAGTAGGCGCGATAACTTTAGAACGAATTGAGATATCGTTTTCAAATTTGGTACACAGTTAGCACTTGATAAACTAACGGTTTGGCTTATTTTGTGTAAAATAGCTTTATGGGGTAGGGGATTAAGAAGGGGTGATTTGGTAAAAACTGTCATTTTTTTCGTTAAAAGTCTAGTAATATAGCATTTTAGAGTTTATTTATTAGAAAACTTTAATTTCGTCAAACATCTGGTATTCTGTGCTGAAATTAAGTTTGGGGTCGAATGTGTGGTGGTGGAATACTGTTGAAAAATTTTTCTTTTCTTAAATGGTGTAAAAAGTCTCGTAACATATAAAAAACCTGATTCTGGAACTACATTTTTGTTGTCAGTCGGTCGGTCTGTGGTTTGTCGGTACGTACGTTTGTCTGTTAATAGGTGCAATTACTTCTGAACGAATTGACTGGTCACATTCAAATTTGGTTTGTTAGTACCCGACAAAGGAAAGTTTTAAATTGTTTTTGGGTGAGATCGCTCCGGGGGTAGGGGATAAATAAGGGGTGATTTGGTGAAAATTCACATTTTTTCAATAAAACTCGGGGAATATAACGTTTCAAAAGCGTATGGGTACAGGAATACAAATATTTTCTTTGTGGTCAACTCATGGGCCATAAATTCATTCTATGAGAATGTCTTTCTGAAGAGAATAAATTATTACAGCCATGTGGAAGTTATGGTTCACTTTGCAGCACTTATATAAATAGAAGGCATGGTATCTGGTATAACCTACTCATAGTAGAAACAATGTATGTACCGTATTTCATCAAAATAGCTATTGTGTGAAAAAGTACGATAATTTTCGGAAAATAAACTTAAAATGTTCCCGGAAAAAACTGGACCGATTTTGCTGGGCAACGAATTTTGTCAAGCTATTTACACACCTTCTAAGATATTATCGTCCACAAAAAGCTTTCTAAAATAAACATGTTTGCATGAAGATTTACAAACAATTTCTTTAAAGAAAATTACCATTTTCTTTACAAAAATTTGTTTTAGTAATGTTACACGAAAATTATGTTTTTTTTTAAGGAAAATTTACAGTTATTTTTCACGAAAATGTGAAATTTTTTTTTACCATAACTTATACATTTATTATTACCAACATTTCACAAAAAATCTTTCAGAAATGTTTTCTTCAAATACACAAAAATAATTTTACATCATATTTTTTACACGAAACTTTGATAAAAAATACATAATATTCAAATCACCTACATATACACCTAATATGTATCTAAATTTTTGTGTGTAATTCAGATTCTATAATCGTAAGCCACTTACCAAATTTGGTTGCCACAGCTTTGTTATTTCAGAGGTATAAAAATTTACCGGAAGAAAAACAATAATTATTCAGGAAAAACTAGTCCAATTTTCCTGACGAAGGAATCTATCTAAGCTACTTGTATAAGGAAGGCACTTACCAAATATGATCAAAGTCGGGATATAATTTTTTGGGTTATCCGTAATATATATATATATATATATATATATATATATATATATATATATATATATATATATATATATATATATATATATATATATATATATATATATATATATATATATATATATATATAGGGTTTATGTGTAAATATCTGTTCAAGTGACTTGATTTTATAGTCGTATGATATTATTGGATCAGAAACATTACACACTATACCAGACTTGCAAAACATCACCTCGCATGCATCTTTTATGTGAATTAGTGGTACTGTAGCGTAGAAAATACTTTATAGTAAATTTAAATTGCTACTGCTAACAAACGTTCACTTATTTAGGTAGGGGAAATGTGACTGTCACCAGAATATATTACCAAAAATCCCTCAACTCAGTGTAATATGAAGAGTCCGCAACGTTGCACAGTGGGTCAGAATCGGCATTTTTCGGAAAAAATCCTGTATCACAAAATGTTCGAATATTTCATTTATATGTTGTTGTTTTTTGCAAATGCTAATGGAACTACGCATAACTTAGCATAATATATATTTTAAATCTACCGTCTAAAAATGTTGAGAAAAAACTAATACCGGGTTCAAGACCATCCTCAATTCAGATCTTCTTATAAAAGCTCTAAAAATTTTATCAATTGTTTTTTTCTCACAGAACAATTACCTGATCCTTCTACAGGATAAGTCAAATTGCCGTGCTTATTCTTATACAGGGTGAAATACCAAGTCAATTATGATTTTGTTATAACGCCCGCTGCCACAGCAACAAGAAGCACCGCCAGCTATGTATTTATCCGCAGATATACGCAGCTGATTTCTGCCTTATCACTTAGGTAAGTACAGACAAAATAATTAAACTGGTCAGAACATGTAGGTACATGTAGCTAGTAGTTAAAATTCTAAGACTTTATGAGACCTAAAAAAAGTTTCATAGTAGAACCTTGCCAAATTTAGCGTGACTCTTCTATATAACTTTTTACAATTGACTATATATATATATATATATATATATATATATATATATATATATATATATATATATATATATATATATGTTATATAAAGTCCCTACTTACTCGCTAAAAGTACTGAAACCCATTAAGAAATTTCTTATACAAAATTAAAACGTTGAACTTGAGAGCACCTTTCCAGATTTTTTTAAGTACGATTTTTAGGTAACTTTAAACACATAAAGTTATGTCAACTGAAAGTGAAATCGAATATAATAGCTAAAATAAATCACATTCGCTCTCTAAGAACACAAAAAGAAAATAATATGGCTTGCATGACAAATGAATATATATATATATATATATATATATATATATATATATATATATATATATATATATATATTCGCCTCTAACCCACTGTGCGTCGCAGCAATCACTCAATCTACTTGAAAGTGGCTTCAACTTTGGCGTAGCATTTCAGTAACATAAAATGGTTTCATCTACTGTCATTTGGTACCTTCAAGTGCCCGAAATATTTAAGTCATTTTTTGAGTGGTAGTGACCTTCTAGTACCTTGAGAGCAGCTATGATGTTGTGTAACTCTAAAGACGTTATAGGTTATGAATATTACGTAATTGTACACATCAATGTATAATATGTAATTTGTTATTTTCACAACACAGTCGTAGAATTAGTGGCGATTACGTTATAACTACTCATTTCAGGTTCCAATTTTGTTGCCAGTTGGGACCAAGTGGAGGCAACCGAAATTACTAAATTATAAGAAAAGAGTTAATAGGATGCGAAGATGGATATCATCCAGAGGGCTAGCAACTTGCGCGCGTGGAAAGATTTACATATATGATAAATTAAGAACAATTAAAAATGTAGAAACGAACTGAAAAGGAACAGCTCGGAAGCAAAGTAAGCATTTAGTCGACAAAGTATTCTTTTCACTGATAAACCATATAACTTGAACCAAACAAATATGTCCATCAAGTCATGCGTAGGTTGTTATATGTATGAGGCGGAAAGCTAAACCCTGAGGAATCAGGACCTAAATAGAACGTAGGCTCTAACACTGCAGACATGTAGAGAAATAACAAAGCATGATAACACCGATAGAAAAAGGAATACAAGTGAGGCAGAAGAGGGGAAAGAAGAAATATGATTGCTAAGAGAAACTAAGCGAAGGAGGCCAAAATATGCGTCATTAGACCAGCGTTCAGCGTTTTTCAAGCTTTCAGTATTTGTGATCCAAATTTCAACCACAATCCTACCCCCTCCTCCCGGCTTACGTCCATCAGAAGTTCCGATTTACTTCGAACGTTCTAGAACATCTGCGGGGCGTGTACAAATTATTCACTTCGTGCATTTACAGCCAGTCTCAGTCGCCTGTTAACTACAATTCACGACATTTGAGTTGCAGTAGATCTGTGTATACAGAAGCATGGATAAATTTTTAGGTGGGCGTAGGCCAGCACTTGACAATAGTGAATCATGAACATGCGCTCAGATGAGAGTGTTTCTGAAACAAAAATCTAGAAAACACTCTCAGGAATATTTAAAGTTTCGATTTATCAGCACTGAGGTAAATGAAGAAGAAAGACCCCTGTGTGTCATTTTCCAAAAAATTTGGCAGCAGACAGCATGATAGTTAGTACGTTAGCAAACCCTGAGAATTCTTCTAATTACAATTAGAAGCAAACAAAAAGCACTTTTCCTGTGAATGAAAAACTTTACTTGCCTCTTGCAAAGTTTTATATTAAATAGGCAGAAGAAAAATGCCTCACACCATTAGTGATGTCAGCTGCAATTGATATCGTAGAAACTATGTTGGGAGATAATTCTGCCAAACAATTGAGTCCATACCTTTATTAAATGATACTATTGCCTGTCAAATTCGTGATATAGCTAAAGAGGTACAACGTCTGCTTTTCAGGGAGTTCGTGACAATTTTTTTTTCAATTCAGCATGACGAGGCAACAAATAGCAATAGAGATGCTAATTTATCTGCCTATGTTCGATTTTGTGAGAGTATGTTAGCAGTAGAAGAACTACTATTCTGCAAACCAATATAACTTAGAGAAACAGCACTTGTACTCCAGTCAAAAGACCTAAAAAAGTTACCCAACCTCCTGAAAAATCCGAAAGAATGAATATACCGAAAGTCCTCATGAATAAGAGGCAAGCTCTAGTGGAAAATAGCGAAAATAGGGCACTTTATTTGGTTTTTCGTTAGTATCTCGAGAACCGTTGGTCGAAGGCAAAAGTTTATTATATACATAATTAAGGACTATCAAATTGATGATATACATTTTTCTCGTATTCCCAATGCTTTTAGAATTATAGGCGCTAAAAGAGAGCGCTTTGTGAAAAACCACGCTAGGGCGGTACAATATGGCATTTCTAGTAATATTAGATAATGGTTTACCTACATTTTTGTATACTAAGTAAAATTGAGGAGATAAACTTCACAACTTTGTATAAAAAGCACATGATGTATGTTACTTATGATGTATACTGATGAGGCACGTGATGTAGGGATATTAAACAATGAAATATATGAACAAAAAAATGCCGAGGTTATTCAAATGAAAATTTTGTACAGAAAAATCAATCAGCTCTGAATCGCTTCTCGGTAGAAGGTCCTGCAATTTGATTATCTTGGCCAGCTTCTACACTTGCTGCCTGAAATAATAGGTAAGTATGCATGAGGTCAAGGTTAATATTGAGCCATTTTGTCGCCAACCAAGGAGTATCATATGGAGTTAGCTGATCAGTTTTGTTGACTATATCTTTCGGATTCTCCACAATCACATTACTAAATACACCTTGTAATTTTTTCTAAGTTTGTAAAGGAATCACTCCAAGTTCCCCTACTGTCATAGCAGGTGGTACCTTGGTAAGCGTCGGTATTGGTTTTTCATGTTCGCTTCCAGTTGTGCTTTCAGAAGGCACACCTTTGATGCCACCCATAGAATGGAATGTGTTGAGACCGTCCAGTGTTCTAACATTAAATTCCGCGTTGTGAAACACAAATTGTTGAAAAAGAGTATCATTATCAGGTTGAATGTGATGAATTGGTGACATTTCCAGCTGCTGTGCGCTGTGATATGAAGCACTGAACCCTAAACTTGATAAACGGTTTACCAACTTCTTGCTTGCAAACCTTCCGTACACCAACAAAGCAACACTGTTCATTATTGCTGATATAAAAGAGGTTGGACGTATCGCAGTGATAATACCGTGAGCAATATAAATGCATTTTATTTTTTTATTTGCATTATCTGCTTTTTTTCATAATCAATGTCTCCAGAAAAACTTGTAGAGTAAAGTGCCCTATTTTCGCTAATTGCCGCTAGAGATCGCCTCATATTCATGAGGACTTTCGGTATATTCTTTCTTACGTACCTCTAAGTAAGTGTGTGAAGTTTCAAAACCTTCGGATTTTTCAGGAGGTTAAACATTGTTTTGACTGGACTATTGCATAATTTGCTATCTTAAATGATTTTCTAATCGAGGCACTGGAAAATTTGCGTCGGAATATGCACCGATGGTCCTTGTACAATGTTTGAAATATTCCAAAGTCTACAAGCACATGTAAAAAAATCTCCATAGTGTATCTGGTTACATAGCGCAATACACAGAGAAGCTCTGGCCTGTAAAGAAATGAATTCTGGTCTGAAGCTAACGACGTTGGTAACCGTAGTAAATTATATAAAAATGAGACCTCTAAAATCAATAATCTTTTCTTAATTTTGTGACGACATGAGTGCAGTGCATTCAGCAAAACTATTTTATTGCAAGACAAGGTTGTTATCACGTGTGACATTTTTGCAACATGTTTATGAATCATAAGATGAAATAGCCAATTTTCTAGAAGAGAAAAACTGAGAAGTTTTTACATTATTTATTTTCCATGAAATTTAGCTAGTTACTCCAACGAGCACACACATATATGTTGGATACGAGTGATAAATTTAACCTTCGTCTGCATGATACCCTGTCATGCAGACATAGGTTAAATTTATCTGGGTACCAATTCTGTTTTAAAGGTGTTGTTTCTTTTTATCAATGTTGATATTTATGCCTAATGTGTTGTGACATCTCAGAATTCATTATAAAAAACCATTTTCTGCCAATGTAGTATTTTTTGTAACTTTTAAAAATTATATAATGGACATTGAAATTTTTTATACTTATTCCTCACATCTGGGGTACCCCGGTACCTAATAAAATAAAAATGTATTTTGTTGCAAATCTTAAGCTTTGGGGCACAGTAATAAAACAATTAAGACTCTTTATTTGAAAAAGTATATTAATTTTATAATATTTTTTTATCACAATAATTCTTTTACAGTGTGCAATTGTAACACTTATTTATTTTCTCACAATGTTAGTCGTATATTGTGTGGCTACAAACGTCACGATTTTCTGGTTTTTCTCTGTCTTTTTGTAGCAGCTCGACACACGTAACATTTACCTGTTACTTGAAGGCGTCCCGTTTTATCTCTGGGATGATTCTTTTCTACAACCGGCGTTGGCAATTGGTATGCTAATAGACCTCCGAACATGCACTCAATTCCCGATTTGGTACTAAATGTTGTAACACCTTCGGTGATTTGGCTCTCATTTCTATGCTCGGTCTAGATAATTTCTTTCCAAGTTCTTGAAGAAATTTTCGACTATAGTTTTTTTTTTCTTCTGAAGAGGGTTATTTTCAGTACAAATAATATATTCTGCTAATCCTGCTATATCAAGCATCTTATAAAACATTGCAAGAAGCCAACGGTTTGTTCGACGTTTGACAGAGTAGTGCGACATCATCTTATCCCTATTATCAACACCACCTTTCCCTGAATTATAATAATGGATTATTTCAGGTCTTTTTTTTGGACCAGATACATTTGCAGTGTCGTACATTAAGGATAAGAGTATTACAGCTTTTCCCTGTTTTGGTACGTATGAAACCAGTGTGATATTATCCTTAGAAAATGAAAACGTAGAAGAATGTTTTTCCCTACTTTTATTTGGCAACATCTCTGGCGGTTTATTTTTTTTAGCGTACCCACAACAGAAACTTTCCATGACATTAGAAACCGAGCTAAGGGAAGTGTGGTGAAAAAATTATTCATCACGTTTCTCCCACTATTTTTATAATGAATGCATAAATCTTCTACCACACGCTCATCTTGATTTTGTTCACGAACTTGCGATGATTTACCTGTATAAATTTGCCCCACAAAAAGGTAAGAGTTAGCTGCATCGCACATCCACCAAATTTGTATACCATAATATTTGGCAGGTTTGGCTGGCATATACTGCGTGAACCTGGTCCTGTCTCTAAGCGGAAATAGTTGTTCGTCTACCGTTAAGCATTCAGGCGGTTTATAATTCAATTTTAAATTTCGCATAAATAGAAGCCAAAGTTCTGAGATAGCAGCTGGTTTATCAGTTTTCAATCTATCGGTTCTGGTATTCATATTGTCATAACGTACAAATCTTTGGATGGAATAAAATCTGTTGACTGATATTGTCGCACGGTACAATGGGTAAGCATCACTTTTCTACAAGCCTCTCAGATTTTCTTTCTTAGAGTATCGCACTCCAGAAGTAATCAGTGTCCCTAGATAACCTTCAAATTCTTCTTATGTGAAAGGTTTCCAAAATTTTGGTAGTATGTTGGAATGCTGTTTATTCCACTCCGCGTGGATTGTTTTGGCTTTGCGGTTTGTTTCTCGAATTATAATGTTGCACATTTCTGGAGTAAAAATGCGTGCGTAAGTTTTCCAAACTGAGAGGGAATTTGTTGTCTTCAAAGGTGCAGATTTTTTTCGCAAAATATTTTGTGACAGCGTTTGACGAGCAGGCATTGGCGGACTGGATTGCCAGATAGTTCCGGTTTTAGAACGGAAAACTAGGTCATCACAATTATCAACCTCTAGCTGCTCATATTCAGAATTGTCTTCTTCGGCAATTTCAATTTCATTCTCAGTGTCAAACAAAACATCTGCTATGTCTGATTCTTCTGCTTGGTTATTTGTTGATGACAACAAAGGCGGTAAATATTCGTCTTCTGATTCGGAGTCTTCAATTTGTTCATTGTCGTTATCACTCTCTGAATCAGATTCCACAGCATTTAATTCCTAAAGATTACTTACTTGTTGTTCATGACGCGTTCTGTAAATAATCAGGTACATAGGATAAATGTCAAAAATTACAACAAAAATGTAGTTTATTATCATTTATCACTTTTATAATCTACGTATCGTTTGAATTTAGAACTGGAAACTCCCCTAAATTTTTCTGTCATTCCGAAAATTCACTAATCACAGTACAATTTCCAATCGAAAATAGTGTTGTTTAGTCAGCGGTAGACAAGAGACTAAATAACTGCTCTAGAGTCCACACAAATATCGGATCACGAAAACAATTCTCCGAATTGCAGAATCCGTTGTTGTCAACAAAACACTGAGCGGAAGTATGTAAGCCGAAACGGCTCATAAAACTTTTCTTGAAACACCAGATCTGACGTTATAACTATAACTATTTATAAGAATTAGAAAACTAATCATTTCTAAAATGGTAGAACAATAATTATTGCAGGTACCCGGGTATCCTTGTCGTGTATTATGAGTTAAAATTTTATTCGTGAAGGCGACGGTTAATGCGTTTTATAGAAAACTGGAATTATAGTGCAGAAATATAAAGCGAAAACCTAGAAATGTTTGCAAATGTGGGTAAATGTGTTGAACATACGAGGCTGAAGCACAACTTGTAGAAGTTGTTTTTGTAACCATTGAAAATCATTTAGCCATCCTGGCAAAAATGTTTCAACAGTATTTTTATGCTTACTTCAATTTGGTACCAAGTTACAAGTGGGTTAAGGGACCGATTTCAAAATACTCCGAAGCTACCGAAGAAGAAATCTTTATAGACTTCATGGCAAGTGGTGAAATCAAAAGACAATTTAGTAGTACATCAATTTCTGGAATCTGGGCAGGATTGGATGATGAGTTTTCTGCAATAGAACAATAGCATTTCGTATACTACTACCATTTTCAACATCCTACCTTTGCTAAACTGGATTTTCTGCGGTGGCTGCTTTAAAGGCAAAATATAGATCTTAGGTCAATAGAGAAAAAGAGCTTAAAGTGTCAATTTATAATATCAACCTTCTTCCGAAAAACTTTGCTCTGCAAGACAGGCCCAAGGAAGTCACTAATAATTATTAATCTTGTTTTTAATTTATTTTTGATAAGGTAATTATTAAACAGATTTTGCAGTACTGATACAATCTAATAACTTATATTCTATTGCTTTTTTTTAAATTAAATATTTTTTAACAATATAGGTTCTCTTTTTTTTTCAATGTTATCGCGCCCCCTTTTAGTGTCATCGCGCCCACATAGGGGGGTGAGCCCAACGGTACTTGTAACTTCCACACTAATTTTCTTTTTTTATGACCTGCCTTTTCTGCGATTCTTTTTAAAATGACATTTTTTAGAATAATAAATTATGAATTTTACACAGAGTGCCCACAATCTACAATCTAACAAAACAAACATGATAATAAAGCACCACATATTCTATAAGCTATGTGTCAAAGAACGAGTTCTCTCTTATTCGCCTCTATAATTCCAGTAACGTTGTCTTCATTAGAGGAACACATTCTATTCTTAGGCTGTTTTCTTGTGATTTGATCTTTTATTCATATATTTCCTTTGAATGCAGAGTGTAGCACAAAAAGCCTTTTATGTTTCAACAAATGCGTTATACTTCTACAACGAGCTAATAAAGATCATCTGTGGGATGAAAGTAAAACTCGAACAGTTGAGACTCGCAGGGCTGATTTAAATTTTGTCTAAAGTACCTGGTTATATTTTATTTAAGCCCTTCTGGAATTGTTCTCTGCCAGATTCGGGGGTCATACATTAACCAAAAGATACATTTCACTTTTCTAATGCAACATATGATAAATAATGTGAAAGAAGGAGCCTTTAACCCCAGTACTTCCTGTGTTTTCGGTCTACCTATTTAGAGCTTTTACTGCGGCTTGGAAAAGCATTATTACTCAGGAAATTGAATAAATTATAATAAACACAGGGCTGTCCACGGTAGAGCTGTATGTGTTCCGGTTTTGTTTCATTAACGTCGGCCTACTTCCGCGACTATGGCCAATCACCGACGCCAGGGAGCAGTTTCACCTCGCTATCCTGGAAATTTTGCCGAACCCCTGCCTTTGTGTAAGGAGGGTAGGGATCTTTAACGTGCCCAACATCGCATGGACACGGGACCGACGGCTTTACGCCCCCTCTGAAGGAAGGAACGTGCAGACATTCAACTTGCTCAAATACAATGCCAGGACCTCGGTTGATGTTAATTGTACAGTATGTACTGAAAAAGTGAGAGGAGTACCCTGGGATCGAACCCAGTACCCTTAGATTCAGAGGCACACGTTCTTACCTCTGAACCACCGAAGCTCTATCTTTCTTAGATATCGTGGATTCCTCAAACATTTTCTTTGTTCTGTGTCATTTAATAAATTATTCCACTAAGCAATCCAAATATCCATTATGTTTAGCCACGTTGGTAATGTACTTTAATTCTCTAGTATACAGGGAAATTGGATTAATCTATGTATTAAGAAATTTAAACCGGCCGTTTTTTGTGCAAACGTTTGTTGTGAGTCATTGGGAATGTAACTTAGAGTGGTAGTTGCCTTCCTGTGGACACCGAATTCAAGAGTTATTATTTTTAATAACTGGTACATCTAGAAAAGAAAGTTTAGTGTTAACTTCTAATTCGTGGGTGAATTTTATTGAAACAAATTGACAGTTCGGTCCTTTAATAAAATCGTCTACTTTGCAGATATTTGTGTTCAATACTGCAAAAATATCGTCTACCTAACTAAATCATACGCTATGAAAATACTCACTTTCATTTTCTAAATCCATCTCAAGCCTACTCATGAAAAGGTCCGCAATTTATGGAGAGGGAGGGTTGCCCATTACCGTGCCTTCAGTTTGTTAAAAAAACTCATTGTTAAATTGAAAGATAATTTGTTTTATACAAAAGTTTGTTAAGGTTAGTTATTAGTTGCAAACCTCTTCACTTGTGTTGTCTAATTTCAACAACTGTATCAAATACGTTAGCGTTTGTTTCATGGGCATGCTAGGAAACAAAGACGCTATATCAAATGATATCAAAACCTCGCTCTCAACCAATTTAACATATTTAACTGTATTAACTAATTCAAGTGAATTTAATACTGAAAAGCTTTTTTGTTTAACAGGCAAGCTTTTAAACTTATTTGACAGTCACTTCTAGATTATATGTTGGAGAATCTATAGCCGAAATAATAGCCCTCATTGATTTTCCCGGTTTGTTAATTTTTGGGAGATAATACTTGTTGGGAATTTTGGTTTTGTAACTTGTAATCTTCTACATAATTTTTTTCTTATTAGGCTGTGACAATTCTTTTAATTATTTTAACCTCGGTAATCATTTTTGGTAGCGGGTTTTTATTTAGTTTTCTATACGGTCCTGTCTCTATTGCATTACTCACTCTATCTTTATAATCCTTTTTGTCCAAGACCAACCTTATCAACTTTAATCTTATGAAGTGTCAATTTGATTCAATAAAAATCGCCCACAAATTAGAAGCTAACAGTAATCTTCCTTTTCTACATGTACTAGTTATTAAAAATAATGACTCTCTTAAAATCTTAATACGTTGGGAAAACTAAAAGAATCATTGAGACCTGATTCAGGGAACATCTGGGATAGCTGAGGTACGATAGTGTAGACAAGTCATGTGTGGCACAACATATTTGGGATAATATCCACCTCATCGATCAAGAAAATTTGAAACTTATCAACAATGTTAGACAACCAGCGAAGCTAGATGCGTACGAGAGTATTTATATTTACGAGGCAATAGAAACAAAATTTATCTTAAACCGGCCGCCGCCACTGATTTATTGTCCTTTGTTCTTACTTTGTCTTTTATATAGATAAATATTCTGAAACGTGGCAGGTAAAGTTATAACGAAGTTTCAAAAACCTCGTCCGGCAATTAAAGCACAATACACAGAAAATTTGCCTGCGATTTCATCTCGCTCTCGGTATCGGTCTTTACCAAAGACTCAGTATAAAAGGTGGTGTTTATTTGTTAAGTAGTTTAGAATTTTCACCCTCTGATGACGCTACCGATTTCTGGTAATGTAGAAGAAAAACTATAAAATCTTCAAAGTAATTTTTCTGGTATCTCTAGATGTTTCTGCGCCAAGAAAACTTAATCTAAGTTTGTAATATACAATATTGATAGGCCGGCGATGACATACCACGCATCGCACGTGTGCGGTATTTGCAGGTGACAAGTGCAATATTTATTGTCGGTATAAAGTGCAGCATCAAAATGAGAGTGAATACATTTAGCCTCGATTTTTCGAAAGTGAACAGAAAACTATCAGCTGAGGAATATTCTACATATTATGATTTCATTAAAATTAAGACCCGAAAATGTTGTACCAGTAGCTATACAAAATGAAAAGGTATTTATAAAAGTCGATTCGAATGAGCTATTTGAAATGATCTTTGAAATTTTGGAAGATAAACTTCTGTGTCCTGATACTGAAGAAGATAAGCCTTACAAAGTAAAACTTCTAAATGAAAGCAACAAACAAATTGTGTAAGAATACATAGAATCTCGATCGAAGTGTCAGATTTTGATATAAAGAAACACTGTTGCAATATGGTACTGTAGAGACTATAAACAATAATGTATGGACTAATCTACCTTACAAATGCTATAACGAAATCAAATCGGTTAAAATGGAGATAAAATGGCCTATTCCATCATATATATATATATTTATAGGCTCACAGCAGTATTGGATAACATATATAGGTCAACAGAGAACGTACATAAAGTGTAACTCACTTGAACATGAGGCACGAGACTGTACTTTTCAAATAAATTCAAAACTAGGTAGAAATTGCGCTGGAGACTTGAGGGGTGACAGGTAAGAAGGTGATCCCATAGCACCGATAGGAAAGAAACAACTATTGTAGCGCACCGCTTCAAAAACAAACTAGTGGAGGAACGTCCAAAAAGTTGTTTATTTTAGAAAACATAAAAATAGACAATGTCAATTGTGGTTCTGGAGAAATTGTTAGAAAGGAAAATAAAACTGGTATAAATAACAACGACAGAAAAACCAAACCTGAACAAGCAGAAGTAAGCAATTCAAAAAGCAACGCTGGATTCGCAATATCATATCAAGAAGAGGAGGAGAATCGACAGAAGAAAGCCCTGGTAAGATTATCTAGTGAAGAAATGAGTCAGACAGGTGAAATCCGCGGGTTACGAAGAAAAAAGTAGACACATCCTGGTTATGTCTAATGGATAGACTTATCGTCCAGAATGAAAGTCGTCCAATAGTTTTTGAAAAGGAAGCGATACCTCATCATGATATGGAAGAAACTACGGTTTCATTCGAGACACAAGACGAATAAAAGTTAAAATTAATGCCACTACCAGCTATTAGTTATGTCATAGGAACACTAAATTTATGTACAATTTCTTCCACTTCTTAAAACTGCATATGCTCAAACAGTTTATACACAGGAACAGTAAAGCTATCATGCTGTTGCAGGAAATCCCTATATAAGATTTTAGTTTTGTTCAAGGATACAAAGCTCTGATAAATGTAGATGAAAACAAAAGGGGCACTGCAATTATTTTAAAAGAATACAATCATGTTTCACATGCAAAATATTTAGAAAACTCCAGAGGACTTAACCTAAATGTAGGAAGCTTCAAAATAGTTATTATATATGCACCAAGTGGAACTGAAAACAAGGGAGAGAGGCATCACTTTTTTGCAAATGAATTTCCAACACTACTGACAGATAAAAGAGAAAATATATTAATTGGGGGAGATTTTAATTATACTATAAATAAAAACGAGACATCAAATCCAAGTTCGTACAACTTTTGTAATACACTGAACTCCTTTCTACAATGCTTCAGGCTAAAAGACTGCTGGACAAACAAGAATGCTACACCTGGTTATACATATTTTTATAAAAAAGGCGCTTCAAGGCTGGACAGAATATACATTACTTGTTTCCGTAAGGGTTTTCATTTTTGTTTTATAGAAATTTAGATGGCCTTTGCATTATGTACACTATGATGTACTAACAGTTTATAATGTGTAATTTCCCAGCACAATATATATATATATATATATATATATATATATATATATATATATATATATATATATATATATATATATATATATATATATATATATAAAATAAACATATAAAAATTAAAACTGACCCCGGATATGTGTCTATATAAAGTCTGGATCTCTTTATTAGTGATTTTTTTTCTACTAAAATGCACGAAAATTAAATTTCTCACTCTAACTTTGTTTCTCTTTGGATTGCAACTTTTCGACCAATGTAGCTAATCCTAATATTTTGATGCCAAGAATATTATGCTGCCTTGTGTACTATTATTTGTGAATCACCCCGTATATTATAATTACTAAGTCGTCGCCCGATATTTACTTTCAATTATCGCCCATTTCCTAAAACCAAAACGAAAAAGTATTGCCGGAAACCGAATGTATTAAAAGAGAAATAACCGCACCAAATATCTCTAAAATTAAAATTAATACAAATACACTTTAGCTGCTGGGTGCCCCAGTGTTTAATTAAAATTACAGCTTTCGGAGCATAAATCTGAATTATAGAGAACAAACGCAATCGTAAAAGTAAATTGCATATAAGCATATCTGAACAAAATGGGGGAAAGCTTTAACAGAGATATCACCGATTCGCGTTTTTAACTGCCAACGTACTCAGAATTTGAAATTAATGGCATGTTTAGGAGAAGCTCCTTGACACAGAAGAAAGGCAAAGACGTTTTCCCTTTATGTTCCGAACTTCGGTCATTTGTGTTTTGCTGCTTGTAATGATTATGGCATACTCACCAGAATAGCAATGTGAGTTCTTCTGTCGTTCGCAAAGTTGGACGTTTCCAAACACACTAAAACGATGCTGAGAATAATTCCCTTTCTACTATTTGGTGAAACTATTCAACAAACTGGCCAATATTCTGCTTTACAAACGTGAACTTCTCAATTATTTCAATTGATGGTGGCTCCTCGCTTGCGTTTATTGAAGACAAAGAAAGCAGTGTAGTAATATTATTGTCAAAATGAACAGGTCAAGTTTATGAATAGGTCTTCAGCTGCATAATTTTACGAAAATTAGCAAGAGGAAACCCAAGTGTGGTGTGGTAAATAATTTTCATTCAAAAAAAAAAAATGATGTAATTCCAATTTATGAATTATTGTTACCCTTACTTGGTGAAACCGTTCCATACTAAATACAAATGCAGTGGTTCTCTGGTTTTACAAGCGCTTTTTTTCACTATTCTATTTTTTACGCACTCATGACAATTGCGAACAAAAAGCCGTTGCTATGTTAGGGTACTTTCATCAAAAACATCTAGAACGATTTCCTTTACAAAAATTCGATATTTTTTATTTAAATTGGCTTAAGTAATGTTACACAAAAATTGTGTTTTCTCTGCGAAAATTTTAAAATAATTTTTGAAAATTCAAAAACATTTTTCTTTGACAATAATTTTTATTATTAATTACTAACATTCCACAAAAACTTCACAAAAAATGATTTGCACGTAAACAGTGAAAGAAATGTCTGACAAAACAGAATGAAAGTATTTCCAAAACTATAGACTAGGTATAGAGAGTGTTATAAAATAAATGAAGTAGGGGGCATGCCATTCACTTCTGAAACATAAAATACAGAATGTTCCATTTGAAAAACTAAGGTACGGAATTTTACATTTTTTCAACTTCAACCACTATTTGAGAGCACCCTGCATATGGTATTTTACAATTTTCGACTATTGAGCCGGTTCTAAACCTCTCTTTATATTTCTGACAGCTTGTTAACTCCAGGGGTGAAAAACATAGTTAATATATGGACATAATACTCACTTGTGAACACTCTGTGGCTAATAGTTTGCATGTTTTGGTATATAAACAGGTTGTTTGTAATGTAATGCACTTATAAAACCTTGGAAAGACGCCAATTACACTTTCACTTTTGTTGTAGTTTAAGGTTTAATACCAATAAACAACCCTCTTCATCTTAGTTCACTTGTAAAAATTAACCTAAGTCCAAAACAGTTAACAAGTTTGTATTTGAGGTTTTGTTTACATTTTTAATAATAGAAATTGCCCTTAGGTATGTACAGTCTCCTCCTCTCTTATGACAATCCATGTTTTTTTATCTCACTCTTCAGTGTATAGTATCATCTTTTTCATTCTCTCTCTTTCTCCCAGATATAATTTCTGAAATTAGTAAAATTTATTTAAAAGGAAATATTAACATCTCCTATCACTTCTTATCAAATTCCAACAAGTTTTTGTTCTTTGGTTCAAGATTAAGATTCATATGAAATTATATTTTTACTAATATTCCTGTAACTAAACAATAAAGTTGACTGCAGCTAGTAGCTGGATTTAGTTACAACTTTACAATTAATTACTTTAATTATTAAGGTTCAGTGGAAATTATTTATATTTTGTGAAACAAGGAACCTCAACTATTTGGGTAAGCTTTTATAGTTTGTTAAATTTTCCCCACATTTATTCTGCCTAATAAAAAAATATGAAATAAGTAGTACCTGCTGTAAGAGCTATTTGTTCATTGTAGGGTTTCTTGTCTGGGGCTGAAATTTGGTGGTGTTTTCTGCTTTAACTGGGTCGACACTCACACCTCAGGGCCCAAAGAAGTTGAAGGACAAGGACTTCCAGATAAGTCCTCGAAGTTTTTTGTTTGTTTATTTTGTGTAACTGTCGTTGAATTTTGAGTAGTACACCTACAATCAGATGATTATTAAGCTATACATACGTTTAAGTTGATGTTTTAACCTTGTCTTTGTGTGTAAACTCGAACAGTCGACTGTAAGGGGGATCTCTGCATCTGTGTTAAATTAAGTTAAAATTAACAATTACATCTCTAACACAGTAACACGTTTTTACCATCTCTGGGTGTCAGCCTAAAATACAACAATTAATTATGGTAACCTTTCCTCACTTATAGTGTTGTGATTCCAGCTATTAAATTTCACTTACCGTTGATCTCGTGGTATTTATTTAACTATCAGATAATTGACTAAAATACGTGTCGAATAATTTATTAGTTTATAAACTTCTAACCCCCAAAACCGTTCTTTTAACATCTGTTGCATCTGTCACTAGAAATAGGCAAATAATCGTGGCCTACCTGCTGAGCCTGGTACCAACTGCCGACGCGGAAGTTCCCAATTTCCGGGTGTAGCGTAACCATTCTCTATTCTTTCTCTTTTACTCTTCCCTGTGGTTTCTTTAATTTTCTTTTAATTCTTTCTTTATTTTTCCGAAACCTCCCTTTTCCTAAATTGTGACGGGCCAGAAGCCGGGCAAGCTTTTCATTATTTTTATCTTTTATCAAGAAAACCCGTGACACGATGAGTATAAACGAAAATCTTCCTGAATACGTCGTTTCTATGGACCCCGCTACTTATTAGTAACAACGCCGTCACAACTTTTGAGATGACCGTAAAGCGTGAAAAGTCGCAATTCAAATAACTTGACAACCGTGAACGATATTTTTTTTTCTACGAACATGCATTATAATTCGAAAATGCAACAATATAAGTGGTTTTCGATTGAAAAAAAGAATGTTTGTATCACCAATGACTCAGGAACCAGCCTGTGAGTGTCAAAATAATTTGATAGTATGAAGCTAAAGACACCCTATAATTGACGTGCATCAAACTTTTATTCATGTCTTGGAAAAAAGCATATATACTGAAATTCACAGTAGAAATGCGCCTCCCCGTATATGTGTAATTTTTAAAGTAAAATTTTTAAAGTATTTTTCCGGTGTTTCTTGACTTTTTTGTTTCACTAAAACTTAACTTTGTCTGTAGTATTCAATAGATGTTGTTTATCACACAAAATATTTTCAAATTGCCCATTCTATGATCACCAGTGGCAGTTCTTTCTTTAAAAATTCATAATTTATTTTGTTTTTACCTAGAGATCTGAGTTTTGGTACACGAAACACGTTTTGCATTACCAACTTGCGCACCAAGTTGAGTTGCCATAGATTTAGTGAATTTTACGACATACAAAATCTTTCCAAAAGGAAAACTAAATTTTTTCGCAAAAACTGCTCTGGTTATACTGGGCCAATGAGATTACCCAAGCCACTTGCGAAAAGAATCTTATAAGGATCCTTCCATTATTTTTCAAGTTTCGGTGTGATATATACCATATATATATATATATATATATATATATATATATATATATATATATATATATATATATATATATATATATATATATATATATATATATATATACTGATACGGTATCCTATAATGCGTAGGTAAACATCCACATATTAACACACTTTAAAACAACTCATACAAAGCCTAACACAAGCAAGAAATTACTTCTTTGGTGTGTACAATGTCTTGGCAGTGAAAATAATAGCCATTTTACAGGCATATCGTAAGACATGATATAAAATCTAAATTAAAATTGATTCCCAAAATATGACATATATATGGGTTAAAAGAAGGTAAGGCAAGTGTAAATTATTTTTAGAAATTGTTTAAATAGTTTAAGGTGTCATTGTTGCTAGTTTGAAGAATATTAAGAAGTGAAAGTTGTATCAAGGACAGAAAATGGACTGCATAAAAGTGATATGATAGTGCAAATAGATGAATAGATTAAAAAGACTCTAAACCAAGATAATGTATATATGTTGGACAAAAAATGTATGAATAGTTTTAGGAATATTACGATGTAAGAATTTGTGTGATAATTTTAAGAATGTCATGTAACCTAGAGTTAAGTCAGCTGTTCAGATAGGAACTAAATGTCAAACTGACAGTCAAATTGTAATATAGGTTAACAAAATATCAAGAGAAAATAAAAGTTCAACAATAAAAAATGATGTATTCTGGGGGATTATCAAGAGGAGGATGATTATAGGAAAGTTTTGTTTGATAAAAAGATTTTTAAAAGGCGGCCATATGACAGAATTTGACTATATACCGTCGTTATGGGGGAAAGTAATAAATAGATGGGAAGTTGTTGACGATAAGTAAAAAATATTACTTAGAAACAATAAATTGTTAACTTCTAAGTGTAATAGAATAAGTTGTTTATCCATAATAATACTAGAGGATCTATAGACCAATATAAATAAAATTGTATTTGGCAAAACGTAATAACAACTAAAATAAAAAATAGTTCGCTGGCCAGTATATATAAAAATACAAAATTTACTAATTTTAAAGAATTCTTAGTCATTAGGTACCGGTTTTTGTGAAATAGTTTAAGGTGATTTCAATATAATAGAATTGTTATTTGGAAAAATGGTGCTTCATTTTTATTCTGATATATACATATATGGGAGAATAAAAAATATAATTTTCAATTTCATTTACAAAATAAATAAAAAAGAATAAAAAAAAGAGAGGATAATATATTATTTGGGACCTGAACTCACTAGAACGCCCTCAGATTGTTTTCTTTGCTTATTAGAGTGTCTCATAGCTAGCCGAGGTGAGAAAAAAGAAGAGAGACAGGTAAATATACATATATATGAACAAAATAGTAAGTTTTCCTTAGTTTAATTAACCGTTATAAATACACTCCAACATTTGGAACAGTAAATAAAACAAAGTCTACAAATAATAAAATACTTATAACCACATATTATAAAACCATAAACTACAGTAAAAACCCAATAATTTATCAAAAAGAGCCCTAGCTTAGCACATTTTTATCAACTGTCACCCAAACGTAGGACATTAAAAACTTAGCTAAACTCTTCATTATCATATATATATATATATATATATATATATATATATATATATATATATATATATATATATATATATATATATATATATATATATATATATAGGTATATATCACACCGAAAACTTGAGAAATAATGAAAGGATTCTTATAAGATTTGATGAGTACCTTCTTTTCGCAAGCAAAAGGTTTTTATTTCTTGCTTTGTTATGTTTATAAATATTTTTGTGTAATTATTAGAGTGTATATGTTGTTACTTCTGTTGTGTTTCATTTTTGTATTTTGTATCCCCTTTCTTTTTTAGTGAATTTTCTTTAAAAAATTTATGAAAAAATCTATATCTTCGGAAATAACAAAATAAGGGCAAGCAAATTTGGCACGCGTTTGTGCATTATAAAAAGTTAAACAAGCACCAACATTTAGGTGTATATTTAGAGGCACCAACCTTATGGGAATTTAAAGAAAACATTTTGGGTTTTCCTCAAAACGTCAAAGTTGCGAGATAACAAGTATCATAATGCACACCATCACTTCTCACGAATGTCCGTTACATCTAACACGGACAACATATCATATTACAGCGTAGTAAACATGCAGATAAGCACGTTCCTTGCATAGTGCAATCTGACTATTCAGCAGCAGCCATGGAATCAGCAGAGTAGCACGTTGCATTCCGTGAATAGAGCCATGGGAACAGCAACCGTCGCCACCTTCCCAGGCTTAGTTTTACTATAAATTTTCTCGAGCACCCTTATATTATTGCGTTTTTGCATTTTTTATCTCAATATGGTGCATGCTTGTAAAAAGAATATCGAGACGCAGTAAGTGCGTTTTGGTAGCGAATTTTCATTAAATGCTTCCAACTTTTTGCTTCGTTGTTCGCCGCAAATTCTACTCTCAACCCACCTCCAAATGTTCAACCACCAACAGTCCCCAATGTCGCGCATAAAATGACGGATATCATTTTCAAAACCAAAAAGGTACGAAAGATGCTCTCTTCTCTTAATACCAGGAAAGCCTCTGGCCTTGACGAGATCCCAGCAATTGTTCTCAAAAAATGCGCACCAGAGCTTGCTCCTGTCCTGACTCGTCTGTTTCAGATATCTTAGAATAAAGGCATATTCCCTAGTAACTGGAAAACTGCTCGAGTACAACCTATCCCCAAGAAAGGATCCAAAGCGCTTCCCAGCAACTACAGGCCCATTTCTCTCCTTTCAGTCGTCTCTAAAGTGATGGAAAAGTATATAAACACCGAATTACTAAAATTTCTTGAAAAACACAGTCTAATCCACGACAGGCAGTATGGATTCCGTCAGCGCAGATCAACTGCCGACCTCCTTTCCTTTGTTACCCATTCTTGGAACAAGTCTATGGAACAACACGGTGAATCCCAGATTGTTGCTCTAGACATATCCAAAGCATTCGACCAGGTCTGGCACGCAGCGCTGCTTAATAAACTTCCGGCCTATGGCCTACCACCAAAACTCTGTATGTGGACAGCAAATTTCCTCTCCAACAGGAGCATATCTGTTGTTGTGGATGGCCATTCCTCTAAACTGTATCCAATTAATGCAGGAGTTCCTCAAGGTTCAGCTTTAGCCCCTACTTTGTTTCTTCTCCACATCAATGACCTCCTCTCGAGCACATCCAACCCAGTTCACAGCTACGCGGACGACAGCACCCTCCATTCAAATATACAATATTCTAAGCCTGTCCCTTTAGCCCAATTAGATGAGGATCGCAGACTCATGGAGGGCTCTGTCTCCATGGATCTCCAAAAAATATTAGACTGGGGAAGTAGAAATCTTGTACAATTCAACCCCACCAAAACTAAGTCTTGCTTTCTTTCTCACAAGAGATACACCAGCACTAGACCCATCACAATGAACAACCAAGTTATTCAAAGTAATGAGTCCTTTTCTCTTGTTGGCATTTCTGTGGATCGAAATCTTAATTGGCACCAACATGTCACATCAATTGCAGAAGTGGCTGCTAAGAAATTAGGTTTCCTCTTCCGGGCTCGCAAATACTTTTCACCAGCTAATCTCTATACCTTATATGCTTCACAAATAAGGCCAAACCTTGAATACTGCTCCCACATCTGGAGTGCCGCTGCCGCTTCTACACTCGCTATCCTGGACTCCGTTTAAAAGAGAGCTATACGTCTCATCGGTGACCCTACCCTCACCCAAAGGCTGCCATCCCTTGCCCACCGACGTGCCGTTGGTGACCTCTCTCTCTTTTATAGATATCTGCACGGGCACTGCTCAGAGGAGCTTTCCTCCATAGTTCCCCCACCTGCCGCCCCCAACAGATCCACTAGGGGAACAGAGCGAATGCACCCTTTTACTGTCCAGGTCACCAGACATAGAACATCTTGTTACGCCCGCTCTTTTGTCCCGAGGACTTCGAAGTTATGGAATTCCTTGCCTCCACATGTTTTTCCTTCTCCTCCGAACCTCCAAACCTTCAAGTCCAGAATTAACAAGCTGCCTCTTTCCTCCTTGTCAACACCCACGGTAAGATAGTATTTAGGCTGTAAGCCCTCGTGGTGTGTTGTTGAAATTAAGAAAATATATATTTTAATAACACGATTTGCTATTAACGTAAGGTTTGTTGGCTAGGAAACCAATTTTCTCGGAAATATTCTAAGCATATTTTCGGAAAATTTTGTTCATTTTCAAACAATTAGTTATTTTGATCAAATATTGTACATTGTTTCTACTATATAAGCTATACCGGTAACCAGGTTGATGCATGCTTGCATTAGAGAGACATATTTGCTACGAAAATATTTTTATAAAAATTGCCTTCCGTAACGCACTTGATGCGCCCAGACTTGCTGCGCCCAGACTTTTGTTTTTAATGTAGGTGCCAGATAAAGCAACCAAAATAAGATATGCGAAAATGTGAAGATTGAAAAAATTGCACATACAACGTTTTTCTGTCAGAGTGCAGTATACGTTACTTAACCTTCTCACGTAAAGTCGCTACAACAGCATACAGAATTTGTGGTGTAGCAAAAATTTAATCTTATTTATGCAAACCTTGTACGTAAAGTATATCTATATGTTCTGGGTTTACATTTGAGATCTCGAATTCTTCACATCTGCGTAGCTCCAAGCAGCCGAAACTAACTTTTTTTATTACCATACGCACAACTCGACACTACGTGGCCGGAGGAAAGATTGATATTCACCACTTGAAAGGGAATATATCATGATATATTTCTTGCTGATTACATTGAGTAGATGCATATACCATATAATGGATTGCTGTGTCACAAATGTCGAATAATAGATATTTTAAATTGAGGAAATAAATAAATGAGGGATTATCATGAAGTCGGAGACCGAAGAGGTTTACAAAATGGGTCGCATCAGCAAGATATGTGAATCCTTCAAAGAAGACATACAATTTATCTTGATGTGTATGGATAAAAAGGAGCGAGCGAGTGTTTTTGTTGCCCGTTTTCTCGACCTGGATCATCCCAAAAGATCGAAATAAATCTTAAGGGTATTATTGTACTTCTTTAATACAAATCGCTAGGTAACGCAACGCTAAAATAGGATACAGGGTCATTCAGGCTGACGAGTAGTTCGACGTCTAGCATACCTGTTCTTTTGTTAAATTTTAGAAACCACATTAACTTGTCTTCTTGCTGTTAATCCATCTTTCTTAATCATTATGGATTTGTGACAGTTTTAGTTAAACTAAATATTGGCATCAGCTTCTTATTCTTTCAATAATACATAAATACAATTATACGTAACTCACAAGATAAGTCATTGCTTTTAGTGAATTCTCGTTAAGAATATTCACTAATAGAGAGGTATCGATGGTAAAATTTGCGAAAAACCTCTTTAAATGAGGCGAAATTAGGGCCCCTGGAGCCCATATCCAGGGTCAGTTTAAAAGTTTATATATATATATATATATATATATATATATATATATATATATATATATATATATATATATATATATATATATATATATATATATATATATATATATATATATATATATATATATATATATATATATATATATATATATATATATATATATATATCTTTATATATATATATATATATATATATATATATATATATATATATATATATATATATATATATATATATACAGAATGGGACGCCAAGAAGCTTCTGTTAGGAGTTTCTGAATAACAGAACCGATTTTAATTCAGAAAATTGAGACGGTTCTAAACCTCTCTTAATATTTCTGACAGATTGTTAACTTTCGGGGTGGAAAAAGATAGTAAACATACGGGCATAATACTCACTTGTGAACACTCTGTAGATAACAGTTTGCATGTTTTGCTTTATAAACAGTTTGTTTGTAATGCACACGTGTAAAACCTTGGAAATGCGCCAATTACGCTTTCACTTCTGTTGCAGGTAAAGGTTTAATACAAATAAACAACCCTCTTCTAAGTTCACTTGTAAAAATTAACCGAAGTCCAAAACAGTGAACAAATAAGGTGGAGGTTTTGTTTACGTTTTTAATAAAAGCAATTGTCCTTAGGTATGTACTGTCTCCTTCTACCTTTTGACTATCCATGTTTTTCTATCTCTCTTCAGTGTATAGTGTCATCTTTTTCATTATCTCTCTTTCTACCAGATATCATTTCTGAAATTTAATAAAATGCACTTAAAAGGAAATACTAACATCTCTCGTATCACTTCTTATCAAAAGTTTTTCTTTGTTTTCTGTAAAATAATTAATATCCACATGAAATGATATTTTAATTAATAATCCTGTAACTAAACAGTGAAGTTGACTGCAGGTAAAAGCTGAATTTTGTCACTTTGCAATTAATTACTGTAGTTATTCAGTGGAGATTGTTTATTTTTTTGTGGAACAAGAAACCTCATCTATTTGGGGTTTCTTGTCGGGGGGCTGAAGTCTGGTGGTTTTCTGCCTTTACTGGGTCGGCGCTCACACCTGCGGGCCCAAAGACGTTGAAGGGCATGGACGTATACCCATATAAGTCCACGAAGTTTTGTTTGTTTGTTGGGTATAACTGTTGCTGAATTTCACCTACACTCAACTGATTATTAGGCTATACATACCCCTAAGTTAATATTTGAACCGTATATTTGTGTGTAAGCTCGAACAGTCGACTGTAAGGGGGATATCTGCAACCTTGTTAGATTAAGTCAAATTAACAATTATATCGCACACAGTAACACACTTTTTACAATCGCTGAGTGTCAGCCTAAAAAGACAACAGTTAATTAATGTAACAATTCCTAACTTATAGTGTTGTGATTCTAGCGATTAAAATTTCACTTACCGTTGTATTTATTAATAAATTACTAACCATAAAACTGTTCTTTTACATCTGTTTCTGTTACACGTGGCACCTGTCACTAGAAATAGGCAAATAGTCGTGACCGACCTGCGGAGCCTGGTACCAACTGCCGACGCTGAAGTTCCCAATTCCCGAGTGTAGCTTGAAACCATTCTCTATTCTTTCTCTTTTACTCTTCCTTGTGTTTTGTTTAATTTCCGTTTCCTTCCTTATTCTTCCGAAACCTCCCTTTTCATAAATTGTGACGGGCCAGAAGCCGGGCAAGCTTTCATTATTTTATCAAGAAAACCCGTGACAAAATTTCGATTCCTAGGTCTTCCGCCAAGACCAATTAAACTAAAAAATTTTTGCTTACGTGACACTGACGGTTCTACCGGAGGTGTCTATCAACTTCGTTATTTTAAATGCAATATGCCACCTTCTGATAGAATTTTGAATTCTACTCGTAATTTAAGGTAGACTTTTATTAGCATACCATTTCCAAATATTTCGTTTTTTTTTTCGAAAATTCTTGCAGAATAATAGTTACACTTTGTACCTGATAACTTGAAGGAAAAATAAGCTGCAAGATTCTTCTTTTGCACACAACACACCAATATATGTACCTTCACCACACGTATTACAGTTTTGCATTCCAACATACATGATGATAGGAATTGACTTGGCAACTTGACAAAATTCAACTGATCACAACTTGCGTTTTTCAAATGGGACACCCTATATTTTATTAACTAAGTTAATTGGCATTTCAAGTCTATTTCGATTTACATTAGCATTCCTTATACCTGAATCCAACCGTTTTGGAAATAAATACATATTTATTGTAACTTGTAACAATAGTAGCCTTTCGAACTTAATTTGTCAACCAAGTGACGTTTGCATGCTAGAAGTGTACGTGGTGAAGTTTGTTATCGAAATTACAAAATAGGCCCTTAATAATGATAAAAATGGTCAATTTAAGGTATACAATCTATGATTTTATGGAGCTATAAATTATTTATGGTGATTGTCATCGAATAGGTCTCCCATATCGTGCTTTCGCCGCAAAGTATCCAGATAGACCGAAGCCTAGTCCGGACAGTAAAGAGATTATTGAAGAATTGTTCACGTTACGGGAGCTTTATTCCCAAGAGAATGTACCTGTCAAATTATAAATATAGCAGGTATTTTTCCTTATTACTTGCTTGGACGGTTTTTTGTCAACCCAGTCAAACTAGTTTTTGCAAACAAAACAACAAAAAGGGTTTCTAAAAACAGATTATTAGTTATTGTCGAAGCTTATTAAGTTATTTTTATTTAATTTAGTACCCACGCGGCGTTTTACTATGGCTCAAGATTGAAGATTCTAGCTTAATGGGAAATTGAGTTATCAAATTTAACATACTTTAACGAAAGTTCTCTACCAAATAACGTGCTTGCTACACCCAGGCTCTTTTCAGCACTTATTTACTGTGGCTGTATCCACGCTTTTTTAATAATAAAATATTATAGCTCTCTATGTTAGACTGAAAAACAAGGCAACCTAAAATTCATTTTTTGAAAAATATTTTAAACAAGTGAAATGAAGTAACAATTTAAACATAATTTGAAAGTCTTGTTTCGGTGCTTCATTGAGGGGGTTCTCCTCCACCATATGCATGCGTACAACCACCCTTAATGCATAAAAAATAAAAATGTAAGCAGGAAAAATTCCTTGACTCCGACCCCACAAGAAAATTGCGGGACCTGCGGTGAATGGGGTTCTGCACGGAGTAAACAGGATTTTAAGGAAGTGTAGCTGCAAAATCGGATAAAGGCGGCTTATAGAGGTCCAACTAAGCTGTTTTCTCGCACTTTCCGCTTACATTTCCTTTTTATCTTCTTCCCCGTTAAGCACCCCTATTAACTCCTGGTCCCCTAACTTTCTTGGGGACTGTTTGCACAAAATTTTTCTTGCGGTGTGTGCATCCAGGAAGGGTTCTAAGCATATTTCTGTAGAATGTACCTGCCAAATTATCAACGTGGCAAGTATTTTTTCCTACTAATCGCTTGGATGATCGGTTCTAGTCAACGCAATCAAACCAGTTTCTGCAAACAAAATAACAAAAAATGTTTGGAATACAAGTTTGTAGTTATTTTTTAATTTAGTACACTCTGCTTTTATATGGGTTTTACTATGTATCAAAACTGAAGATTCTAGTTTTCTGGGAAACTGACTTATCACCATTTGAAATATTCGCTACCATAATGCACTTACTGCACATAAACTCTTTCTAACACATATTTACTATTACTGTTAAGTAATACAGTACCTACATGCATTGATTAACCACCTCAATCTGATGCACACAACCACTTCCTTATTTGCTTGATTGGATGTTAAAATCATAATATTATACTACAGTCGACGGCCGAAGGCATTTGTTAAAGTTAGGTTAAAATTAAAAGTTGCACTGTTATTTACCTTCACCTGTTTATATTAACCTCAGAATATAGGTCGTTATTTTATATTGTAAGATTATAAAGTATTAGCGGAGTCTATTCCAAGGGTATCTTCTTCTTCTTTGTTAATGACGTCTGTTAGTTTCGAGGTTATGCTTAGAACGCGCACGTTTCTCTCATGACCCATGTCAGTTAACAAATGACAAATAGTGGTGTTGTCAGATTAAACTAGAGGAGGGAGATGGTTTTTAAATACCGTGAAAATAGGTAGCTTAATATTAATACATAACAAAAGGAGTTCTAGATTGCTTTTAAACAAATTGAATCACTTTCATTGAAATTTTTATATATTAACATTTTCCTATCTTCAGATTTAGAAGAAAGTTGTCATACTTTCGTAGCCTTTAAAGCTTAATTTGGAGATTGTATTTGCACTGGCAGCGGAACCCTGATATAAATGTCTGACCTTGTCTAACATTATAGGCACCCATATAGAGGTAATTTCAGGTCATATCGTAGCTTATTAGCGAATTTTTTTTTTTTTAATTCGCTTATGGGGAGATCTGTGTTTATATATATATATATATATATATATATATATATATATATATATATATATATATATATATATATATATATATATATATATACATATATATATCCGACCAATAACTCAAAAAATAATGGACCGATCTTGATAAAATTTGCAGAGTACCTTCCTTTTGCCAGTGGCTTGGATAAGTTCGTTAGCCAGGAAAATCGGCCCAGGTTTTCCCGGAAAATTTTGTGTTTTCTTTATAAAAAAAATCATATCTCCGGAAATAACAAAGTAAGAGCGTGTTTGTATTATAAAGAGTGAACTCCGTACCAAATTTTAGGTCCATAGCTTTAAAGACAAAGAAGTTATGGGCAGTTAAAGCAATAAATGTTGGAGTTTTCCTCAAAACGTCAAACTCGCAATATTAAACGTCAAAATTGGCAATGGTTAGGCAAATAATGTAAAACAAATACCATTTGTGAAAAGAAAATGTTGCAAGAAGAGTGTTCTGCAAACCCTTAAGTTTCAGATTCAACCGTCATTGCCCTTCATTTTACTAAAATATTTACAGAAAATCCATTTCAAATAGACCCTTTCTCTGGTGCTTTGGCTGTCAGTTTAGTTAAGTTTGGTAGCTGTTTGGATATTTATTTGTAGGTTTAGTGAAATTTGTGGTTTAACGGCCTATAATTTTTTTAGCTAATTATCGTGGAACAAATTTGTTAAGGCATTTTTGCATATATGATGCGTTTATCTTAAAAAAAATCTGGACGCAGTAAGTGCGTTTTGGTTGCGAATTTTCGGTAAATTTGGAGTTAACTTCCCGAACGCTTTTTAAAACACTGTTTTCAGAAACCTGCCTAGCCCCCCCCCCGGATCCACAAACCCCAAGAAAAATTTCTTGTTTACACTCCCCAAGGAAGTTACGGGACCAGGAGTGAGTAGGGGTGCACAATTTTTTTAGTTAATTTTTTTAGAACAAATTCGTTAATGTAATTTAGCATTTTTTATCGAAATATGATGCGTTTATAAGAAAAAAATCTGGACGCAGTAAGTGAGTTTTGGTAGCGAATTTTCGGTAAATTTGCAGTTTAGCTTCCGAACGCTTTTCAAAACACTGTTTTCAGAAACCTGCCTAGCCCCCCCCTGGATCCACAAACCCCAAGAAAAATTTCTTGTTCACACTCCCCAAGGAAGTTACGGGACCAGGAGTGAGTAGGGGTGTATATGATGCGTTTGCAAGAAAAAAATTTGGACGCAGTAAGTGCGTTTTGGTAGCGAATTTTCGATAAATTTGCAGTTTAGCTCCCGAACGCTTTTCAAAAAACCTGCCTAGGCCCCCACCCCTCTGGATCCACAAACCCCAAGAAAAAATTCTTGTTCACACTTCCCAAGGAAGTTACGGGACCAGGAGTGAGTAGGGGTGTATAATTTTTTTAACTAATTTTCCTAGAACAAATTCGTGAATGCATTTTTCCATTTTTTCTCGAAATATGATGCGTTTGCAAAAAAAATATGGACGCAGTAAGTGCGTTTTGGTAGCGAATATTCGATAAATTTGCAGTTTAGCTCCCGAACGCTTTTCAAAAAACTGTTTTCAGAAACCTGCCTAGGCCCCCACCCCTCTGGATCCACAAACCCCAAGAAAAATTTCTTGTTCACACTTCCCAAGGAAGTTACGGGACCAGGAGTGAGTAGGGGTGTATAATTTCTTAACTAATTTTCGTAGAACAAATTCGTTAATGCATTTTTGCATTTTTTAACGAAATATGATGCGTTTGTAAAAAAAAAATCTGGACGCAGTAAGTGCGTTTTGGTAGCAAATTTTCGGTAAATTTGCAGTTTAGCTCCCGAACGTTTTTCAAAAAACTGTTCAGAAACCTGCAGGTGAGGTCCTAGTAATGTCTCTGAAAACAATTTGTTGAAAAGCGTTCGGGTGCTAATCTGCAAATTTACCAAAGTTTCATTAAATCCTTCAAATTTCAATAACTCAATTTGCTATTAACGTAAGCTTTGTTGGATAGAAAACCAACATTTAAGTTTATTTTCGGAAAATTTTTGTATATTTTCAAACCATAAGTAATTTTGATAAAATATAGTACATTGTTTCTACTACATAGGCTATACCGGTAGTCAGATTGATGCCTGCTCGCATTTGCTATTAAAAACATTTTTATGGAAAATCACTTCCATAACACATTTGCTGCATCTAGACTTTTGAAAAATATTTATATATTTTCAAACAATAAATTTGTTTTAATGAAATATGATACATTGTTTCTGCTATATAGGCAACCAAATTTGATGCCTGCTTTCATCAAAGAAAGACATTTGCTATTAAAAATATTTTAAATAAAATTCGCTACCATAACGCACTTGCTGCGTCCCGAGATTTTTTATTTAGTTATAACTCAAGATTTACTAAACCAATTGAGTTTAAATTTGGTGGATAGGACCACTTATATGATATATACGTGTACTTGTAAAGTTTTAATTTAATTTAAAAGAGATTGCGTTTTTAAACACTTTTTTGCATTTTTTTTATAAAAGTAATTGAGTGTCAAAACTGTCTAACGAACTCGTCCACGCAATTAACAAGACGAAGGGGATTTTCAAATTTGAATTTGTTGGGTCAAGTATTTTCTGAGTTATTGGTTGACGTTACATACACACACACACACACACACACACACACACACACACACACACACACACATATATATATATATATATATATATATATATATATATATATATATATATATATATATATATATATATATATATATACATATATATATATATATATATATATATATATATATATATATATATATATATATATATATATATATATATATATATATATACAGTGTGTCCCCGGATGAACTGAAGAAGAGGGAAAACATTTTTATTTGTTTACGAAAAAATGTCATTCTTTATAAAAATTTTTGCTTGTCTCAAAAACACCAATTCTGAAAATAAAACTAAAAAATTTATTTAGAAGCTGAAAAAATTCCAAGTTCAATTTTTTTATTAATCAGATTTTCCTGTAATCCCCCATGACATCTTGTCTTTCATGACAACTTCATGAGTAAATAAAGTTCTTTGTCATTGGTTAATGTCATTACATATTTTCCAATCTTTACTCAGACTTTATAGTCTTACCTCGTTTAATGTTATGGAGCAGGTGAGGCTTCTTATAACTTTGTAATTCAAAAATTTCAACAGAAGTTTCCTGAAGTTCACGTATCCGTTAATGCTGTTCAAAATTTGGTTAAAAAATATAAAAGAACAGGTACCGTAGATGATACCAAGAAAAGAAAAAGGATAAACATGAAAAATATGCTGCTACAATACTGTCTCTAGATTCTGTTGTAACATTTCCAAAATTATCCCTGCCAAAAAGGTCTACACAGTTAAATCAGTTAATTAGCAAATCACGTTTACAAAGAATTTTTAAGGAAAACAAAATTAAACATTATAAACCGATTTTTGTACATAAACTGAGATGTGGTGATGATGCCCTGCGTTTGAACTTTTGCTTACAGCTAGGAGAAAATCAGTCTGTAAATCGAAATTTTTACAAAAACATTATTTTTTTCGGATGAATCGACATTTACAACCAATGGGAAAGTTTCTTCTGAGAACTGGAAATTTTGATCGAGAGAAAATCCTAATATCAGAATTGTGGGGAAAAGTCAGTATTACCAGAAGGTGCGGTGTGGTACGTACTGTGTATGGAAAAATCATACGCTCGTATTTTTTTAATGAAAATGTTAATCAGCATACGTATTTGAAATTGCTTCAAAAATTTTTGTTGCCTACAGTAAGAGATGAACGTAACTTTCAAAGTGTATATGCACACTCAACGCTGTTGGTGAGAAATGATCTGCAAGAACATTTTGAAAACAGATGGATAGGTCGTTACGGACCCGTCAATTAGCCGGCTCGTTCCTCTAATCTAAACCCATTGGATTTCTTATATGGGGGATTATGTTAGACAGCATTCTTATAATACTAATTTGGATAACAGTTTGAAACATTGAAACAATATATATATATATATATATATATATATATATATATATATATATATATATATATATATATATATATATATATATATATATATATATATATATATATATATATATATATATATATATATATATATATATATATATATATATATATATATATATATATATATATGTGTGTGTGTGTGTTTGTTTGTGTGTGTGTGTGTTTGTTTGGGTGTGTGTGTGTATATGTATGTATGTAATGGTGGCTGAGATTTCTCTATCGCTGGTTTGAGTAGTATGTTTTACCTGTGTTAACTGTATTATTGTTTATCTTACTGCAGGTATCAATCTACGGATGGCAGATAACTATTCTGTCTTTGTCTGGCGTTTCATTTGATGTTCAATCCATGTCTTTCAGGATTAGTTTTTGATTTGGAAAAAACTCCATTGTAAACAAAGTTACTTAAAATTCACAAACAAAGATTTATTTACAGCATTTGTAGCCACATATAAAGTTACATTCTAGTTACTATAATACTTAAAAAATATAGCGTATTGAATATTTTTGTTAAAGAATGGCCTAACTGATTTACGAACTCGTCTGCGGTCTTAGCAAAATGAAGATATGTGCCAAGTTTCGTTCAAATCATTGACAATTTCTTGAGTTGTTGCTCGGATACATACATACATATATATATATATATATATATATATATATATATATATATATATATATATATATATATATATATATATATATATATATATATATATATATATATTGTATATAAATATAAGCATATAAAATTTCAAACGGATCTTGGATATGGGTTCTAGGGCCCCTAATCCGCGCTCATTTGAAAATAAAATTCTAACATCTCACCATCGTCTCCTTTCTATTTGTGAATTTGCTTAATGAAAATTCAGTAATATATGTAGTGCTTTATTTAAAGTGGCAAAGTTGACGGCAACTTTCGACCAACAGAATTAAAACATTCCCGGTTAGAACATTAGAGGCGGTTACCTAAGCAGACAAAATTTCAGGAATCAAACGCGTGAAAGACTATGCATAATTTTGTTTTTTCCTAATCAATCGCATTCGAGCATACTAATCAACTGCCGATATTTTACTGTTGTGGTAAAACCATTAACAAAAGACTACGCCTGGCAGAGACCACCAACAATTCTGATCAAACAAGAACCCATCGAGACCGGAAAACATAATAAATCACTCCTATCTCCCACTGTTACACATTGTGTTTAGGTTCTGATAACAATTAATCGTTGAAATTAATATTTATTCCAGCGGAATGAATATAATTCCGATAATGCAAGCAGTCCCCTTTTTAGGGGCTGTAATATATAACACAATTATGTTATCAGTTATTCATTAATTATATACTTCAAAGTCCATCCCAGGCCTAGCCCTTCGTTTGGGTTTGCAGTTGAACTCGCTTCGTTACCGATCCTTGATAACAGTTGCAGGGCGCGTCCTGAATACCAAATATGTCTCTCGTTTCTGTGCTTATTAAGTTGTAACATTACATGCTTTTTGACGTCAAGAGTTAGATAGTCTTTGCAAGAGACCCTCCCTTTGTGCTAAAAATAGTTACGTGCGTATGCATAGTCGATAAAGGACTGTTTTGTAATTAAAGTGTAAAGTGAGAAAGGTTGCGACTGGAATAATTAGATTCGAAATAACGTTTCATTGGATAAAAGTAAAAGTAGACGCTTGCTTTAAGCACTCACGCGATAGGTAATTTGTGTGATTTGATATTGGGACTTGTGAAGTGTAAAGGTGTGTCGTATTAAAAATATAAATCCATAGCTGTATTTATATCGTAGCTTGTATTATTTGGATGTCGTTGATTCTTGTCCGTGATGATATTGGTGAGTCTTGCCTCATCACCTCTGGCTCATATTTTTGTTATTGAAAGTTGTTACAAAGGCCGTCTGCAAACTCCTCCAAATAATAAGTGTAATAACTTTTAGGTAAACTATATTGCCAAAATAAAAAATTACTTTACGAAAATTGTATCTTATTATAAAACCGTTACAGGAAAAGCTGATCATGATCATTGAAATTTAAACAATCATGGAACATTTTGGAACGCAGCAGGTGTATTGTAGTGGTGAATTTTTATATGAATTTTACACTTTTAATACGGCATCCCGCTAAATTACAATGACATAATTTTTAGTTTCATGCCTCTGCCATTCCGACATTGTGCGAGAGCGGGCTAGATGTACTTTACTTTTACTTTTGCGCATTGACATGATGTTTGGTGTTGACAACGGTTTCGGGATTTCAGTGGCCGAGATTTCGCGATTGTTGCTAGTTTTAAGAATATTAAGAAGTGAAAGTTGTATCAAGGCCAGAAAATAGACTGCAGGTAAATGATATGACATAGTGCTAATAGATTTGAAAGACTCTTAACCAAGAGAATGTAAATATGTTTGACAGTAAGAAATCTATGAATAGTTTTAAGAATATTAAGCTGTCAGAATTTGTGTGATAATTTTAAGAATGTCATGTAACTTAGAGATAAGTCAGCTGTTCAGATAGGAACCAAATGTCAAACTGACAGTGAAATTGTAATATAGGTTAAAAGATGGAATCAAGGGAATGTCGAGAGAAAGTAAAAGTCCAAGAATGAAAATTATGTATCCGGGAAAATAATGAACAGGATCATGATTGTAGAAAAGTTTCTTGATAGAAAATTTTTGAAGAGGCTCTGTAAAAAAGACAAAATTTAACTAAGAGACCGTTGTGATGGAAAAAGGCTAAATAGATTGAAAAGCCTATTAAAAATAAATGAATGGAATTTTTTGATAATTGAAAAAACAGATTGGAATTATTGGGATAAAGTAAACAGATTAAAATTTTTAGAGAAAGAATTGATTGGATTGAATTTGTTTTGTCCGTATGTCAAAGAGTGACATTAGGAGAAAAAGGAGACTCCTAATAAATAGATTTTGAAGGGTAAAAACTTCAGTGTGATAATAGTGAAAGGACCAATCTACTCAGCTAAAACCTTCCAGACCACATACAAAGTGAGTGTTTCATAAACAAATATATATATATATATATATATATATATATATATATATATATATATATATATATATATATGTATATATATATATATATATATATATATATATATATATATATATATATATATATATATACTTCGCTTAGAAGACAAAGATAATCCTTTCATAAACATTCAATTGACAAAACCACCGGAATTGTGTATAGAACTACATCAATGAGTTCATCACAAAAAAGTTACATCGGTGTGAACGTTAAACGAAAAGCAAACTTAAAATAGAAGGTAGTAATTAGAATTATGTTATCTGTGTTAATTTTGATAAACAGTGAAGTTTTGTGATCTTTTGAAACCTTTGTTTTATTTGGTTTTTACACATATATAAGTATTTGGGGGGAATAACTAAAATCAGATAGGGCAATAGTTTACCAAATTTAAAAAAATAAACAAATATATTTCGGACTTATAAACAACAGATTCAGTGTTTTAAAGATCTAACTATACTTTTGGAAATGATAATAAAAAATTTAATAGGACTTGAACCCACTAGCTAAATAAGATCCCTGTTTTAAGAGTAAGTATAACCATGCTATCAATTTGTTTATCTCACCTGCAGCAATAAAATATATTGGATACACCGGGGTGTAAGTTGAATACACGTATATTTAATAAACATATTTTTTCAGCATAATTCACTCAACTTTACAGGTAAATAAAATTTACAAGATAAAATAAACTTAGAAATTAACATCACAAAAAGCAATAAATTTAATTTAAACTAGTTACCATATCAATTATTACAAATATTAGTCAAACAATTTATTTTAACTACAATATATATATATATATATATATATATATATATATATATATATATATATATATATATATATACATATAAAAATTTGAACGGACCTTGGGTGTGGGTTCTAGGGGCCCTAATTCGTGTTCATTAAAAAAAATTCCGAAAATCTCACTATTTTTACCTCTCTATTGGTAAATTTTCTGAATGAAAAATCAGTAACAATGTGGATAATAAATTTAGGATAATACCTTTGGAACACAACATTAAAATTTAAACCAGCACAAGCTGTAACAAATTAGCAAGTTATAACCCATTAGACATCTCAACAAAATGAATATTTTTTGCTGTCCTGTTTTTTCCGGGAACTTTTGTGATTGAGAATGTACAATTTATAAAAAAGCCATGATTATATTTGATTGACACTACCTTAAGTAAATTTTCGTTGAAAAAATTCACTATTAGGGAGATCTCGACTTTTTAATATTGACACAATTTTTCAAACAAGCGCTCACTGGGGCCTCTGCTTTAAGTTTTGTATATCACTCTCTATACCTACAGAATCTAGTTTTGGAAATATTTACATTTACAATCACATACCATGATTCGATCAGATTATGAAATTATTCAGTGAATTTCGGTAGAAAAATATTAAAATATTTAAGTGAACTTTGGCACAAAAGGCTAAGAAATAATTTGTTCGTTAAGATTACCTTTCTTCACATTTTCAAAATATACAGGTAGTTAATAAATTGTTTACATTCACAAATGTCAAATAAAATTTTACGGTGGCAGAGCTAAGTAATGTTCTTATCTCTAACAGCTTGTGGCATGAAAATATAGGTATTTTTTCGCTTATATTTTTCTTTACTTCCACTGGTTAAAATTGCCTTAAATAGTTTAATACTTTTTTGCAGACTTAATTATAGATTAGGTATATAATTTGAGTTTTATGTATTCTTTTAGCAAATTTTTTTTTAAATAGACTGTTTTTGCAGAAATTTGTTTGTATTTACGTAGAAATCATAAATGTTAATAAATGTTTAATAAGTTATTGTAAAAAAAATATTTTCGGATATTCGTGAAAAAATTGTTTGATAATTGTTATGCATTTTTTTTGTAAGTTTCGTCGAAAGATTTTTGCGAATAATTATATCTTAGTAGGTGGGTGAATAGCTTAAAGAGGTTCGTTGGCCAGGAAAATCGGGCGAGTTTTTTCGGAAATATTTTAAGTTTGTTTTCTGGAAAATTTTTGTACTTTTTCAAACAATCAAAGTATTTTTCATGAAATGGTACATTGTGTCTACTATATAGGTTATACTGGTAACCAAAATTAATGCCTAAGTTCTTTAAGAAAAAGACATATTTGCTATTAGAATGATTTTTATGAAAATTCACTACCATAACGCATTCACTGCGTCCAGACTTTTAGTATTTTAGTATTTAATAGAAACTGGACTCAGCAAGTGCGTTATGGTAGTGAATTTTCATAGAAATGATCTGGCACAAAATATTTCATTATAACTTTTTTTCTTGTAACATCGAAATCAAAGTTTTGGTGTATAGTTTACTTTTTATATTGCAAACCTACCTACCAAATTTGGTTATCATATCTTTTTATTTTTTGAAATAATTTTTTTTTTTAAATTAAAACTCAAAATATTTTCGGGAAACCTCGTCCGATTTTCCTGACTAACGAGCTTACCTAAGCCATTTACAAAAGAAAGGTACGTGCTAAATTTTATCAAAATCGGCCCATTATTTTTTGAGTTATCGGTGTGATATATATATATATATATATATATATATATATATATATATATATATATATATATATATATATATATATATATTGAAAGTGACCCCGGATATGGGTTCTAGGGGTCCTAGTTCGTGCTTATTTGCAAAAATTGTTTCAAAATTCAAAAGTCGGGATCTCCACATTAGTGAATTTTTTCTACGAAAATTCACTAATAATACTTAATGCTCCATGCAAGTGGCCACGTGATATTGAATTTCCTAACGCATTTTATCCCGTGCATAAAAAAAATTGTTTGCAAGATTAAGATAATAAGATATTTTGTGTGTCCTATTTTACATGCCATAACGTAATCATTACTTTGATTAATAGGACTGGAAAATTCTGGGAAGCCGTGATCTTATATGCTCATCCTTGGTTCGTTATAAAAAGTTTCGCGACACAGCGTTATACAGTAGCGAATTTTCATAAATATTGTACACCATTATTATACGGCATATTAGTAAAGTTAATACTTTAAACACACACACAGACCTTGAAGGTGGGGTTTAGAGACGCCCATGCAAGTAGCTCCAGAAGACCTCCAAATCGTACCTCTCACTTAAATGTCTTTGAGTTTATTTAACAAATTTTTATGTGATACGGTATCAAACGCTTTACGGATATCGAAGAATTTTTTTTTTTTTTTTTTTAATTTTAACAACACACCACGAGGGCTTACAGCCTAAATACTATCGTACCGTGGGTGTTGACAAGGAGGAAAGAGGCAACTTGTTAATTCTGGACTTGAAGGTTTGGAGGTTCGGAGCAGAAGGAAAAACATGTGCCGGCAAGGAATTCCACAACTTGGAAGTCCTCGGGACAAAAGAGCGGGCATAACAAGATGTTCTATGTCTGGTGACCTGGACAGTAAAAGGGTACATTCGCTCTGTTCCCCTGGTAGATCTGTTGGGGGCAGCAGGTGGGGGAACTATGGAGGAAAGCTCCTCTGAGCAGTGCCCGTGCAGATATCTATAAAAGAGAGAGAGGTCACCAACGGCACGTCGGTGGGCAAGGGATGGCAGCCTTTGGGTGAAGGTAGGGTCACCGATGAGACGTATAGCTCTCTTTTGAATGGAGTCCAGGATAGCGAGTGTATAAGCGGCAGCTGCACCCCAGATGTGGGAGCAGTATTCGAGGTTTGGCCTTATTTGTGAAGTATATAAGGTATAGAGATTAGCTGGTGAAAAGTATTTGCGAGCCCGGAAGAGGAAACCTAATTTCTTAGCAGCCGCTTCTGCAATTGATGTGACATGTTGGTGCCAGTTAAGATTTCGATCCACAGAAATGCCAACAAGAGAAAAGGACTCATTACTTTGAATAACTTGGTTGTTCATTGTGATGGGTCTAGGGCTGGTGTATCTCTTATGAGAAAGAAAGCAAGACTGAGATTTGGTGGGGTTGAATTGTACAAGATTTCTACTTCCCCAGTCTAATATTTTTTGGAGATCCACGGAGACAGAACCCTCCATGAGTCTGCGATCCTCATCTAATTGGGCTAAAGAGACAGGCTTAGAATATTGTATATTTGAGTGGAGGGTGCTGTCGTCCGCGTAACTGTGAACTGGGTTGGATGTGCTAGAGAGGAGGTCATTGATGTGGAGAAGAAACAAAGTAGGGGCTAAAGCTGAACCTTGAGGAACTCCTGCATTAATTGGATACAGTTTAGAGGAATGGCCATCCACAACAACAGAAATGTTCCTGTTGGAGAGGAAATTTGCTGTCCAGGTACAAAGTTTTGGTGGTAGGCCATAGGCCGGAAGTTTATTAAGCAGCGCTGCGTGCCAGACCTGGTCGAATGCTTTGGATATGTCTAGAGCAACAATCTGAGATTCACCGTGTAGTTCCATAGACTTGTTCCAAGAATGGGTGACAAAGGAAAGGAGGTCGGCAGTCGATCTGCGCTGACGGAATCCATACTGCCTGTCGTGGATTAGACTGTGTTTTTCAAGAATTTTCAGTAATTCGGTGTTTATATACTTTTCCATCACTTTAGAGACGACTGAAAGGAGAGAAATAGGCCTGTAGTTGCCTGGAAGCGCTTTGGATCCTTTCTTGGGGATGGGTTGTACTCGAGAAGTTTTCCAGTTACTAGGGAATATGCCTTTATTGTAAGATATCTGAAACAGACGAGTCAGAACAGGAGCAAGTTCTGGTGCGCAATTTTTGAGAACAATTGCTGGGATCTCGTCAAGGCCAGAGGCTTTCCTGGTATTAAGTGAAGAGAGCATCTTTCGTACCTTTTTAGTTTTGAAAATGATATCTGTCATTTTATGTGCGACATTGGGGACTGTTGGTGGTTGAACATTTGGAGGTGTGTTGAGAGTAGAATTGCTGGCGAACAACGAAGCAAAAAGTTCAGCCTTGCCCAGGGCGGTAGTAACAATTTCATCCCCTGAGACAAGAGGTGGGAACGTGCTTTTGCAGAAATTATTCCCAATAGATTTAGCAAGAGTCCAGAAGGGTTTGCTGCCGTTGGAGCTTGAGAGGACTTTGTTTTTGATGTGGTTATTAAACGAGTTTTTTGCCTCAGAAAGAATGCGGACATAGCGGTCTCTTGCGTCGTTAAATGCTTGACGATTTTCTTGACTGGGATTGTGTAGAAGCGTTTTGTGAGCTTTGATTTTTTCAAGTCTGGCCTTGTCACAGGATTTAGAGAACCAGGGCTTTTGAGTGGCTGAAGAGGTTTTCTGTGTACGTGGAATAAATAATTCCATGCCAGCTTGGATAATTTCGGTGACGTTTTGTGAGATATCAGAGGGGTCAGGATGAGAGAAGCAGTCAGACGCCCATGGAAATGAGGAAAAGTAATCCCGCATTTCGTCCCAGTTTGCGGAGTTGTAGTGCCAAACGATACGTGGGTGTGATGACTGTGTGACCTCGGGTTGCATTGCGCAGGAAGCAGTGACCATGCCGTGGTCTGAGCGACCCAGGGGGGCGGTGACTGATATGTTATAGCACTCAGGTTTTGTAGTAAGAAGGAGATCCAAGGGATTTGAGCTGTGTGTTGGGATACGAGGAAAGTAAGTATGGCTAAAGAATTGCTGATTGCAAAGGCCTCCGCTGCTCTCCCTTGTGGATCGGTTTTTGAGGATCCTAGCCATTCCTTATTATGGACATTGAAGTCACCAAGAATAGTGACCTCGGAGGAAGGATATTCAGAAATCAGATAGTCGGTTTTTTCAGAAAGGTAGTCAAAGAGCTGGACAAAGTTGTTGTCAGAAGGTGACCGGTAAATGCAACAGATGAATTTAGTTGCAGCCCTGAGAGAGAGTTATATCCATATTATGTCTTTTCTTCCAGCTTCTAAATTGGGGAGTCTGGTGCAGGGTAGATTGCTACGGACGTATGCGCACACGCCTCCATGCAATCTAAAGGAAGTAAGGAGCTCATACCCCGGGAAATTAAGGTGATTAGTGGCTGTTTTGGCACTGATTTGGGTTTCGGTGAGAAAGAGGAGTTGGGGCCTGTTAGCCTGGAGGAAATGGTGGACGGCAACAGTCCTCCTACCTGACTTAAATATTTCCAACACTCCCGAAGTCAAAGCAAGCAAAGCATCTTCCGCTGACATGTTTTCCCTAAAACCATATTGATATCTAGAGATTAGATTATGCTTATTTAAGTAAGATGCCAGTCTATATTTCAAACATTTTTCAAACACCTTTGGTAACATTGCTGACCAGACAAATTGGTCTATAGTTACCAAAATCCCGGGGGTCCCCGAATTTGTGGATGGGAAGGTTAAATGCCCAATTCAAAAATGCAGTTAATTAAATGCGCCAGGGGCTTAGATATATATTTATGACAGGTTTTCAATATTTCAGCTGTTATACCATCCCTACCTGGAGCGCTATGTACTTTCAACTTTCCTATATTTTCAATAATTTCATTTTCCCCAACGGGCTGCAAAAACAAACTATCGCGAAATCTGACCTTCTCATTACTTCTAATGGCTATCCTATTTCCCACATTACCAGAGACATTTTTACAAATTGGAGTAAAAAGTCTGTTAAAGATGTCAGCTATCTTTGTCTCATTCTTTATCTCAGCATGCTCATCCGATATGTCTCAATCACTTTTTAACTTTTTTGTTATTTATCGCTTCGTTGATGGAATTCCAAACTTTTCTGTAATCACTACCTGCATCCCGAAGCCTCTTTTGGTAATAGTTATTTCGTACATTTCGAATGAGATGCGTTAAATAATTCCTATACTTTGTATACACATCAAAATTACTTCCTGTCCTTATCCACATTCTCTTTAGTTTGTCCCTTTGCTTCATAGATGCTATGAGTCCATTTGTTATCCATGCTTTTCTGTTGGTGTCTTCTCTACAAATGGTCTGTCTACAATGTTGCACATGAGCATCCAACGTCTCGGCAAATGCATCCATCATACTCTGAAAGTTCTGAGCACTATAAACCGTCGACCATACTTCACCACTTACCCTGTCTGTCAGACGGTCGAAGTTAGTTATTTCAGTCATTTTATTTTTCGGTAGCTTACAAAGTCTATGCTGTCCAAACTGTATCTTTAACAAGATAGGATAGTGATCAGTAATACCACATGAATAATTTATTGACCTCATATCCACATTTTCATCCCCACCCCTTACAAATATGTGATCGATGCAACTGGATGTATATATATATATATATATATATATATATATATATATATATATATATATATATATATATATATATACAACGAAAAAGACCGATTTGCGTCCAGAGGAATTTTTTTTCAAGAAACTCTGAAACACGTCAATTTAAATATTGAGGGAGACATGTTTTGACATAAAACTTAACTTTGTCACATCAACCCCTTAAGTATGGTGATAACAACCCTTATATTTTAAATAAGGAACATGGGTCGAGTGTTACATCATTTGCAAGATCTTTCTTTTCTGAATTTAGAACTTCATTGATTGTTGTTGCCCTTACTTGGTGAAACTTGTCCATACTGCATACAGACTTGGAGAATACTTTTCTGGCTTCACTAAAAACCAACAGTGAAGCCAGAGAAGTATTCTCCAAGTCTGTATGAATTTAGAACGCTAATTTTTTGGAAGTTTTATCAACTCGTTTAAAAATTGCTCACAGTTGGAGTTGCGAGAATATATTTCATTCATTGTGATAATAAATGCACTAATTAGTCAGTTTTTCGTTAAGAAAACTTAAAAACAAAACCAAACGTTCAAAAATGTTTATTCAGTTAAGCAAGTGTTCAAATTGTTGACCACCAGCTTCCATACAAAAGTACAAATTTTGTTCAAAACGAGCTCTGACATTCTGGAGCAATGTCGAGTTATTAGACGGCATTCTTCAAAAATGCGTCGTCGTAATTCTTCCAGCGACTCCGGTTCTGTTGCAAAAATTCTACTCTCTAAATGTCCCCATAGAAAGAAGTCTAAAGGAGTTAAATACCGTAATCTAGGGGGCCACTCAATAGCACCTCTACGCTCAATCCATTGCTTTGGAAACTCTTTGTTCAAAAACTTCCTAACACGTTGTGAAAAATGCGGAGGAGCTCCATCTTGTTGAAACACTAATTGATTTTCTTGATAGCGATGATAATTTTCAACAATGTCAATTAGTAGAGGGTAAACCATATCTTCTAGCCACTCCAAATACGTTTTGCCACTCAAATTGCCATCATGAAAAATTGGTCCGATTATTCGGTCTCCAAAAATGCCAGTCCAAATATTCAATTTCTGTGGTGTTTGAGTATGGACTTCATGAAAATTTCTTGGATTATTATCTGCCTAATAACGACAATTATGACGATTGACTGTAGAGTTTAATAAAAACGTACACTCGTCTAAAAACAGATATTGAACAGAAAGTTCCCGTTATCAGCTATTCGTGCAGTCATAACTTCACAAAACTCCAGCCGCCGATCAAAATCATCTTCATTCAGTTGTTGTTCAAGATCAATTTTATACGGGTGAAATTTATGATGCTTCAATATTCGCTGAATAGTTCTTTTTTGATGTTTGAAACAGTGGCCAATTTTCTCGTGCTCAAAGTTGGGTCTGCAGCAATTTGCCCTAAAACTTCGATCTCAGTAGTCTCATTTCTAACCGGAAATTTACGTCCGGGACCCCGTTTTTTGTTAGCTACTAAACCACTTTGTCGAAACTTTGCAACTAACTAGAAAATCCATTGTCTGTTAACATGTCTGTTCGGATGTCGTTCATTAAACAAATTTGCGGTACAATTGGCACAGTCATCGTTTTTGAAAAAAAGAGTAATCATTTCAACTCTTTCTTCTACAGAATACACCATTGTAAAATTAATTTTCTGTAGTACTATCAAGTGTCAAACCGACCGATAAACTGAAATAATAAGCCCCATTTCTCTCATTCCGATAAGAAATGTTCTAATAGTCAATTTTTTGTTTACAAATCAACAAAACATTGACTATCAGCACATTTCTTATCGGAATGAGTGAAATGCGTTTTTGCATCTTCAACTGTAAATAATTTTTAAACGAGTTTATAAAACTTCCAAAAAAAAGTCGGCTGAATTCAGAAAAGAGAAAGCTTTCAAATTATGTAACACTCAATCCATGTTCCCTATTTAAAATATAAGGGTTGTTATCACCACCCTTAAGGGGTTGATGTGACAAAGTTGAGTTGTATGTCAAAACATGTCCCCCTTAATATTAAAATTGACCTGATTCAGCGTTTCTTAAAAAAAAATTCTCTCATCGTTTTCAATGCGCTACCCTATATATATATATATATATATATATATATATATATATATATATATATATATATATATATATATATATATATATATGTGATCATAAAAATTCAAACGGACCTTGGATATGGGATCTAGTGGTCCTATCTCGCGCTCATTTGAATTTTTTTCCAAAAGTCCCACCATCGCTACATCTTCAAAAATTCAGTAGTAACAACAATTAATGCGATAAATACCTCTGGTTAAAATATTGGAATTGACTAGGTTTACACTAAAATATTAGGTAAAAACTGTGTACGTGCAAACTTCTTATAAACGAGTTACATGTGTCACCCTGTATCAAAGTTTTAAACAACGTAAACCGTGGTCCCAGCACGTGTTAGAGAACACATTTCACGAACTTTTTCTATTTCGTGTGCCTTGCATTTGGAATAAGACTGTATTCTGTGGTTATCAGTTCCGGCATCCTATCTACATTACCGTGAAAGTGATCGACTTACCAGTCTCAATAAGCAAGTATTAGTAAGCAGCAGGCGTAAGGAAGAAAAGCAAAGATACAAATCCTGTTAGAGTAGTTAAGCCTCTAGATATTTGAGTTGGCGGTCCGGGAGCCGAGTAGTGCTCAACGAGCCTCAGTACCGAGGGAAGATAATACTCTACGGTGAAGGCAAGGACTGGCAACGCGGTGAATTGGCATATGTTGGCATTCGGCACGTTCCAGATCGTAGTTTGACCAAGTCGTTATAGGAAGCGACCGTTTTAATGCGATAACCTATAGCTGTCGTCTTAACCGGGCTGAATTAATGAGTCCCCTCGAAATTCCGTCTCGTCCTTCTTCACTTAACCCGATCTCAGGGCGTCTTTCTCGCGCCGGATAAGCAACGGATTTCGACAAGACAGGTCCGATTTCACTGTGTCAAATTCTGATTAATAAAGAGCAGGACCTTCGAGAATCTCCATTTATTATTGAGAAACATCCCGGTTTGGGTCAAGGAGGAAATTACACGGTTGCGCTGGAAAAAAATGTTAAGTTCCTGACAGACAGATTTAATCAGTTTATTGAGAGCAAAGTAATTCCACTACACATTGATTGGATTTAAAACTTTGATTTGTAGGGAGATTTTTTTATTTATATATACACGTTGTACAGGATTTACTTTTCTTAAAAAATATATAAAATTCGAAACGTGGGAAGCGCATTACGGTAGTAAATTCTCATTTATTGTTTCTATTTACTATAAACATATAAAGTTTAATTAACGGCAACAAAGCTATTAATAAAAAAAATTGGGACGCAGCAAGTACACCAGAGTAGCGAATTTTCATAAGAATTCTACACTAGTATTATACGGCATATTAGTAAAGTTAATACTTTAAACTTACACAGAACTTGAACATCAATTTTAGAACTCCTAGTACGCGCAATTTTGAAGAATTCTTTAGAAAGTGTTATCATCGATATATCTCTATTATCAAAAAATCTTGTGTTCTAACTCCTGTTGGGAAAAGGCCTAAACCTCAACCTTCTATGAAGCTAAAGAATTATATTTTGCTATATCTGTAGATAGTGTGTCTCTTTTAAAGAAACTTGTATTACAAATTTCATTAAAGCTATACAAAAGATTTCCAGAAGGAATCTTAACTCATATTTAGAAAAGTAAAGTTTCTGCCAAATCGTAAACATAGCAGTTATTTAGCCTTATTGATCCCGAGTAGAATTTCGTTTTAGTCAACCTAATCAAACCGTTCATCAAACTATAACAAAATGTCTGCTGAAAATTAGTATTTCAGACTCAAAGGTGACAAACTTATTCCGGCGTTTTATACAAAAATAAGATCTTGTTCAAAACGTATGAGGTTTTTGCGCTTTTATTTCTCCAAATGTCGAAATAAAACATAAAAGACATACATTCATCGAGCTGGATTCGATCATGCAACCTTCTGCGTAGAAGACCAGCATGCTTCCACTGAGCTATCGCGAATACGTCAACTAACGTTTTGTTTACATGATACTTGACACATACTTCATGCCCGGGGTAGTATATGAAAAGTCTACGTAACAATTAATTACAGAATTAGTAGAATTGCCATTAAAACACATTCAAGGATTGTTTCGGTCTTACATGACGTCTTAGTTTAAGTTTAAAGATAAAAGAAACTATTTTAGAATCATTTTATAGACATGACTTGATTTTGTTTACATGCCTACTATATTATCCGACACTTTCGGTCTAAAACCACAGCATAATATATCTATGCTACGCTAAAACTGAATTGGAGGCCGTTCATAAAGCTACAAATATAATGTATTCTAATAACTGATTGAATACCTCAGTTAAATAACAATCACCTGGCAAATTTTTAATTTTATGTCGTCAGTCATTTTCCATAATTGCGGCGGGATTTAACGATTGTTGGTTCGGGTATTATGTTTTGTGCCTGGTATTTATTTAGGTTGGTTAGCGTTGATGTAGAATTCCACTCCCTTCCAATTCCCGACCTTAAATCGCCCGTAATTTATTTTTCCTCTTATTTTTGTTTTTTTTTGTTCCTTTTAGAATGGGGTCATCCTGTTTTAAATTTTTTTGGAAGTTTTATCAACTCGTTTAAACATTACTCACAGTTGAAGATGCAAAAACGCATTTCACTTATTCCGATAAGAAATGTGGTGATAGTCAATGTTTTGTTGGTTTGTAAAAAAAAATTGACTATCAGAACATTTCTTATCGGAATGAGAGAAATGCGGTTTATTATTTCAGTTTATCGGTCGGTTTGATACTTGATAGTACTACCGAAAATTATTTCACAATGGTGTATTCTGTAGAAGCAAGAGTTGAAATAATTACCCTTTTTTCACAAACGATGACAGTGCCAACCGTACCGAAAATTTGTTTAATAAACAACATCTGAACAGACATGTTAACAGAAAATACATTTTGGAGTTAGTTGCAAACTTTCGACAAAGTGGTTCAGTAGCCAACAAAAAACCGGATCCTGAACGTGAATTTCCGGTTAGAAATGAGACCACTGAGATTGAAGTTTTATGACAAATTGCTGCAGACCAAACTTTGAGCACGAGAATATTGGCCACTGTTTCAAACATCAACAGAAGAACTATTCAGCGAATATTGAAGCATCATAAATTTCACCCGTATAAAATTCATCTTGTACAACAACTGAATGAAGATGATGCTGATCGGCGGCTGGAGTTTTGTGAAGTTATGACTGCACAAACAGCTGATAACGGGAACTTTCAGACGAGTGTACGTTTTTATTAAACTCTACAGTCAATCACCATAATTGTCGTTATTGGGCAGATAATAATTTAAGAAATTTTCACGAAGACCACACTGAAACTCCACAGAAAGTGAATGTCTGGACTGGCATTTTTGGAGACCGTTTAACCGCACCAATTTTTTTTAATGGCAATTTAAGTGGCGAAACGTATTTGGAGTTACTAGAAGATATCATTTACGCTCTACTAATTGACATTGTTGAAAATGATGATCGCTATCAAGAAAATCATTTAGTGTTTCAACAAGTTGAAGCTCCTCCGCATCTCCGCGTAGAGGTGCTATTGAGGGGCCCCCTAGATCAGCGGATTTAACTCCTTTAGACTCCCTTCTATAGGGCCATTTAAGAGTATAATTTTCGAAACAGAACCGGAGTCTCTGGAAGAATTACAACGACGCATTGTTTAAGAATGCCGTCTAATAACTCCACAAATGCTCCAGAATGTCAGACTTCGTTTTGGACAAAATTTGTACTTTTGTATGGACGGTGGTGGTGGTCAACAATTTGAACACTGACTTAACTGAGTAAACAGTTTTGAACGTTTGGTTTTGTTTTTTTATTTATTTTTAACGAAAAATTGACTAATTATTGCATTTCTCATCATAATGAATAAAATGCTGTGAATAATTTTTAAACGAGTTGATAAAACTTCCAAACAAATTAGTGTGCTGAATTCAGAAAAGAAAGAGCTTTCAAATGATGTAGCACTCGACCCATGTTCCCCATTTAAAATATAAGGGTTGTTATCACCACCCTAAAGGGGTTGATGTGACAAAGTTGAGTTTTATGTCAAAACATGTCACCTCAATTTTGAACTGTTGCAGCGTTTCTTAAAAAAAATTTTTCTGGACGCAATTCGGTCTGTTTCGTTTCGAATGCGCCACTATATATATACAGTGTGAAACAGCCAAATGGAATAAATTCGATAACGGATAAATGAGGACGTGTTGGGAAAAACGCTTGGACACGTCGATTTGTATTTTTAACTGCGCATCTTTTTCAAGAAAAAAAAATTATTTAGGGTGCGTCATGTGACAGTGGCCAATACCAACTTTCTTATTTTAAATACAAGCCCCTGTATATTATTAATTTTTTGGATTCTTCAGAAAATTCTAGACATAATTCATGTACAATGTCCTATACCTATCTTCAACTGTTTCGGAAATATTAAGTATTTTCAGATTTATTACAAAAATTAACATTAAAAATAGAAAATTATTTTACTTCACAAATTCTAATAAGAAATACTGATTATTTCTTAATAATTTAAAAAAACAAAAAAAAATTAATGTCAATGTAGTAAATGTTCAAAATGCTCGCCACGAACATCTTGGCAACATGCTAATCTGGTATAGAAATGTCTTCTAACATTACTCAACATCTCAGGCGTGACTGATCTAATCGCAAGCGTGATTCGTCTTTTTAAGTCATCTAAGTTGAGGGGCTTAGTTTTGTATACAATACTTTTGACATATCCCCACAAAAAGTAGTCTAATAGCGACAGATCAGGAGATCGTGCTGGCCATTCTATCGATCCGCGCCTCCCTATCCACCGATTTGGAAAAATTTGGTTCAGGTACTGCCGGACATTGATTTGGTAATGGGGCGGTGCTCCATCTTGCTGAAACCATATTTTATTGGCAGGAACTTGTGGGTTTGCTGGATCTGGATATAAGTTTGTCAAAGTTGGCACGACATTATTTTGGAGCAGTTCTAATTATTTATCCCCATTCAAGTTGCCATCAATGAAAAAGGGACCTACGATATGATTTCCAACAATTCCTGCCCAAACATTAACTTTTTCAGGATATTGCGTATGTTCCTCTCTCATCCAATGAGGATTCTCATTAGACCAATAGCGGCAATTTTGACGATTAACATGACCGTGAAGTGTAAATGTGCTCTCATCAGAAAACAAAACATCTTCTAATTGGATCACATTGTTATCTAACATTGCCATCATTTGTTCACAAAAATACGTTCTCCTATCGAAATCGTCCTCCATGAGCTCCTGAGTTGGTATCATTTTATAGGGATGCATTTTACTTTCCTTCAATGTTCGAAAAATTGCTGTGTGGCTAACGTTGGATAGTTGGGCTGCTTGTCGACCAGAAGTATGTGGGTTTTCTTGAAACTCAAGCGTAATATCCAATTTCGTATCATCACTTACTGCATTGGCAGCTACTTTTTTTATCTGTCTCACATGACCAAGCTCGCGAAACTGCTTTTCTATTTTGCTAATTGTTCCTTGGGATACAGGCGGCAAATTTGGAAATTTTTCGTGAATTAAGCGAGACACTTCCATCTGTGTCCGTGTGTTATCTCCATAACCAATCATTTGTAGAATGGTTATTTTGTGCATTTCTGTTAAATGAACCATTTTTCTGATATTATTACGTACAGTTAACGAAATTCAAACGACAATAGCACTGACACTAATCACTACTGTCATGCAGGCAGACAACAAGTTGCTAAGGCTACGAGTTTTATACGAACAGAAAGAAAACTGTTTTTGTTTTTGTTTCATTTCATATCAGTAAAAAGAAACGCAGGAATGGTTTTTGTTTACTTTCTCATTATCAAGAGCTGAATGGGAAATAAGTATTGAATGCAATGTAGCGAATTTGTGAAATAAAATAATTTTCTATTTTTAATGTTAATTTTTGTAATAAATCTGAAAATACTTAATATTTCCGAAACAGTTGAAGATAGGTATAGAACATTGTACATGAATTATGTCTAGAATTTTCTGAAGAATCCAAAAAATTGATAATATACAGGGGCTTGTATTTAAAATAAGAAAGTTGGTATTGGCCACTGTCACATGACGCACCCTATATAATTTTTTTTTCTTGAAAAAGATGCGCAGTTAAAAATACAAATCGACGTGTCCAAGCGTTTTTCCCAACACGCCCTCATTTATCCGTTATCGAATTTATTCCATTTGGCTGTTCCACACTGTGTATATATATATATATATATATATATATATATATATATATATATATATATATATATATATATATATATATATATATATATATATAAGCAAAACGCTCGATGTTGTTGTTGGTCAGTGGGTTATTACTAAACTAAGCTCATTAAGAATATTGCTAGCAATCAGAGAAACAAGTTTTAAGTCAAATAATGGTAAGGCTGTGGCGATACGTAGTGTTATGAACAAGGCGATCCTAGATACGTAATATACCCTGCAGCGGCCCAACTTTCCAGTACAACTGCACTAAATCCATGCAAGCTGCAAAATAAATTGCAGCTCAAGAGATAACTACTCGCAAGCCGAAATTGTTCTGTTACCCGGAATACGATAGTGTGATGAAAACAAGTTTAACTTTAATTAATTGTAAGAAAACAAAAAGCAGAATCACTCCAAAAACAACAAAAATAATAGCAGAGAGTTATGCGCTAGATACGTAGATACTAACTTGTCTTCATCAGTAGCTGTAGCTAAACTGTAGAGGCAACTTGTTAATTCTGCACTTGAAGGTTTGGAGGTTCGCGGGAGAAGGAAAAAAATGTGCCGGCAAGGAATTCCACAATTTGGAAGTCCTCGGGACAAAAGAGAGGGCATAACAAGATGTTCTATGTCTGGTGACCTGGACAGTAAAAGGGTGCATTCGCTTCGTTCCCCTGGTAGATCTGTTGGGGGCATCAGGTGGGGGAACTATGGAGGAATGCTCCTCTGACAAGTGCCCGTGCAGATATCTATAACAAAGAGAGAGAGGTCACCAACGGCACGTCGGTGGAAAAGGGATTGCAGCCTTTGGGTGAGGGTAGGGTCACCGATGAGACGTATAGCTCTCTTTTGAATGGAGTCCAGGATAGCGAGTGTAGAAGTGGCAGCGGCACCCCAGATGTGGGAGCAGTATTCGAGGTTTGGCCTTATTTGTTAAGTATATACGGTATAGAGATTAGCTGGTGAAAAGTATTTGCGAGCCCGGAAGAGGAAACCTAATTTCTTAGCAGCCGCTTGTGCAATTGATGTGACATATTGGTGCCAATTGAGATTTCGATCTACAGATATGCCAACAAGTGAAAAGGACTCTTTACTTTGAATAACTTGGTTGTTTATTGTGATGGGTCTAGGGCTGGTGTATCTCTTATGAGAAAGAAGGCAAGACTGTGATTTGGTGGGGTTGAATTGTACAAGATTTCTACTTCCCCAGTCTAATATTTTTTGGAGATCCGCGGAGATAGAACCCTCCATGAGTCTGCGATCCTCATCTAGTTGGGCTAAAGAGACAGGCTTAGTGTATTGTATATTGGAGTGGAGGGTGCTCTCCTCCGCGTAACTGTGAACTCGGTTGGATGTGCTAGAGAGGAGGTCATTGATGTGGAGAAGAAACAAAGTAGGGGTTAAAGCTTAACCTTGAGGAACTCCTGCATTAATTGGATACAGTTTAGGGGAATGGCCATTCACGACAACAGAAATGCTCCGGTTGGAGAGGAAATTTGCAGTCCACGTACAGAGTTTTGGTGGTAGGCCATAGGCCGGTAGTTTATTAAGTAGCGCTGCGTGCCAGACCTGGTCGAATGCTTTGGATATGTCTAGAGCGACAATCTGGGACTTGTTCCAAGAATGGGTGACAAAGGAAAGGAGGTCGGCAGTTGATCTGCGTTGACGGAATCCATACTGCCTGTCGTGGATTAGACTGTGTTTTTCAAGAAATTTTAGTAATTCGGTGTTTATATACTTTTCCATCACTTTAGAGATGACTGAAAGGAGAGAAATAGGCCTGTAGTTGCTAGGAAGCGCTTTCGATCCTTTCTTGGGGACGGGTTGTACTCGAGCAGTTTTCCAGTTACTAGGGAATATGGCTCTATTGTAAGATGTCTGAAACAGACGAGTCAGGACAGGAGCAAGTTCTGGTGCGCATTTTTTGAGAACAAGTGCTGGGATCTCGTCAAGGCAGGAGGTTTTCCTGGTATTAAGAGAAGAGAGCATGTTTCGTACCTTTCTAGTTTTGAAAATGGTATCCGTCATTTTATGCGTGACATTGGGGACTGTTGGTGGTTGAACATTCGGAGGTGGGTTGAGAGTAGAATTGCCGGCGAACAACGAGGCAAAAAGTTCAGCCTTGCCCAGGGCTGTAGAAATAATTTCATCCCCTGAGACAAGAGGTGGGAACGTGCTCTTGCAGAAATTATTCCCAATAGATTTAGCAAGAGTCCAGAAGGGTTTACTGCCGCTGGAGCTTAAGAGGACTTTGTTTTTGATGTGGTTATTAAACGAGTTTTTTGCCTCAGAAAGAATGCGGACATAGCGGTTTCTTGCGTCGTTAAATGCTTGACGGTTTTCTTGACTGGGATTGTGTAGAAGCTTTTTGTGCGCTTTGACCTTTTCATGTCTGGCCTTGTCACAGGATTTAGAGAACCAGGGCTTTTGAGTGGCTACAGAGGTATTCTGTGTACGTGGAATAAATAATTCCATGCCAGCTTGGATAATTTTGGTGACGTTTTGTGAGATATCAGAGGGGTCAGGATGAGAGAAGCAGACAGACGCCCATGGAAAGGAGGAAAAGTAATCTCGCATTTCGTCCCAGTTTGCGGAGTTGTAGTGCCAAACGATACGTGGGTGTGATGACTGTGTGACCTCGGGTTGCATTGCGCAGGAAGCAGTGACCATGCCATGGTCTGAGCGACCCAGGGGGCGGTGACTGATATCTTATAGCAGTCAGGATTTGTAGTAAGATTAATTTAATTAATTGTGTTTTAAATTACTGATTAATTAAAAACTATAGTATCTGTTTGGCACTATGTAATCTATTTCGATTTTGCAAAGAACTCACCTTCTTGTAGTGTTTTATTAATTTTGGCGATATTATATTATATCATATTATCCATTGTAATGTATTTAATAAAATATGTACGTAGCTCTTCAAACTGCAGAAAATTCAATATCTGTTTAATGTCTTTACTAGAGTAACTGGAACCAGTTAAATAGTATGAAATTTCTTAAGATATCCTACTTAGATAATTTCCAAAACTGACTTGAAATTTCGATTTGCTGAACTGGCAACAAATAACATTTCCTATAAAATAGTATAAAAAAAAACTGATAAAAAACCATCTTGAATTAGTTTAGTCTCGTTTATTACAGTTTTATAGTTTAGTTTTTTAGCCAATTTTCGTAAGAAAGTTTCTCTAAATAGGCGCGAGCTAGAATACCTAGAAATTACAATTGACGTTAGTTGAGCATGTAATATATATATATATATATATATATATATATATATATATATATATATATATATATATATATACAGTGTAAAACACACTTATGGAATAAAATTCATTATTCAGCAAAAAAATAGTTTCTGTGGAAAACGCTAAGACACGAGAAGTTTGATTTGTCGAATATCATCTTATAATCATAGTCAAAAAAAATTAAACTCCCACAATTTTACCCTCGCTACTTTATCCATTTGTTTTTAAAACCGCAACCCTATATTTTTACATCACAATTCGATGGATCACATGTTTCTGAATGCGGAGATACCCCATATATATATATATATATATATATATATATATATATATATATATATATATATATATATATATATATATATATATGGTGTAAGTTTACAGTTTTCAATACAGGTGGAAATTTGATACCGGAATCCAAATAACTCCTTATTACCTACCCAAACCTTTAACAACATTTTTATGTTGTAATCGAAGCTAAGGAAGCTCAACTCAAGCATTAATAAGTTCTTAGTTAATAACCAATAGACCGAATTTCAAAAATAAAAAAGTTCGGGACGCAGCAACTACGTTATGGTAGCGAATTTTCATTAAATGCTTTAAATTTGAATAACTCAATTTTATATAAACCTAAAAAGTACCTTCACCAAATTTCATCAAAATAGCTTTGTAGTTTTCGGAGATGAATTTTTTTTTTAAACAAAATTCAAATTTTTACCGGAAAACCTTGTACGTTTTTCCTGGCTAATGAACTCATCCAAGGCATTAATAAAAAAACATTATTGGCAGGTTTCATCAAAATCCGTTAATAACTCACATGACCCCTATTTCCATTTGAAAAAAATTTAAGAATGACAGCCTCGCTTAGAAGGGTAATGTTTGTGCTATACTTTTTGCCTCAAAAGTTGTCCTCCTCGCAAGCAAACTTGACGTGTTTCAGTTTTTTTCGGCAAAATCTTTTCCTGGTAGTTATGGCTGCCAGCTCGTTTTTAATGGGCCACGCTGTATATATCTGGTATACAGTGGTTTGCAGATGTAATACAAATAGATCATATCGCAAATCGCATACTAATATATATATATATATATATATATATATATATATATATATATATATATATATATATATATATATATATATCTGTGTATGTGCGTGTTTGTGAATTATTTTAAATACATTATACTATACAATAAATACGTCTTGTAGTTATATTATTTTGGATTCATGTTTTGCTGATAAGAATATTTTTGAAATGCTAGTATTAATCACTGTCCTTGTTCCAGAACCAATAACAGAAATCATGGGTGGTCCAGATTTATACATAAACGAAGGCTCGACCATAAACATCACCTGTCTAGTTAGCTATGCGCCAGCACCTCCACCAACGATGCTCTGGTCGCTCAACGACAAAGTTATCAATTTTGATTCACCAAGGGGTGGTGTTAGTTTAGTAACTGAGAAAGGACCTATCACTACAAGTCGCTTGTTAATACAAAAGGCGTCTCAGAGTGATTCAGGGCTTTACAATTGTACGCCGTCCAATGCCAATTCAGCCAGTGTGCGTGTCCACATACTTAATGGTGAGTTAGGATTTTAATTTAATTATCCTATTCAGTCTGCTTCAATAACAAGATATGTATTTAATTCGGCATGATAATACTGTTACCCAGACCGATTTAGATAAATAGATACAGTGTGTTTATTAATAACATTACAGCGGCAATAATTTCATAAAGCACATATTTTAAACTTGCCCCTTTATTTTTAATTCCATAATACAGCATTTCTCAGCCTTTTAGAATTTGGGACACAATTTTTAACGACAACCCTAAACGCCACGCGAGATGTTCCGATTTGTTTCGAACATTCTAGAACGTCTGCGCGGCGTGTATTTTAATTTCATCAAACATCTGGTATTCTCTGCTGAAATTAAATTAGGGGTTGAACGTGTAGGTGGAATATGTTTGACTAACTAAAATTACAACGGCAATAATTTCATAAAGCACATATTTTACATTTGCCCTTTATATTTAATTCCATAATACAGCGTTTCTCAGCCTTTTAGAATTCTGGACTCAATTATCAACCACAATTCTAATCGGCCCGCGAGAAGGTTCGATGTGTTTCGAAAATTCTGGAACGTCTGCGCGGCGTGTATTTTCATTTCATCAAACATCTGGTATTCTCTGCTGAAATTAAATTAGGGGTTGAACGTGTGGGTGGAATATTGTTCACTAAAGTTTTTGATTTTTTTTTTGCTAAAACTGCGTAAAAAGTCTCAGAAAATATAGAAAACTTGATTTTGAAACGAATTTTTTTTTGTCTGTCAGTTTGTCGGTGTGTCGGCCTGTACCTCTGTCTGTTAATAGCCGCAATTGAACGAATTAAGATATTATCTTCAAATTTTCTTTACAGTTATCATCCGACAAAGAAACGGTTTGAGTTATTTTTAGGTGACATGGCTTCAGGGTGATTTGGTGAAAATTGACATTTTTTTAATAAAACGTTTCGAAAGTTTATAGGTACAGGAATACAAATATTTTCTATGTGGTCAAGCCATAGGCCCTAAATTAATTCAATGAGAATGTCTTTCTGCACAGAATAACTTATCACAGCTGCGTGGAAGTTATGATTGAATTTGCAGCACTATTTTATTTTCGTTATCAAGAATAAAACGCGATTAGTTATTATTCTCATTTCCACAAAGTCAATCCGTACTGAAATATGGCATCGAAGACAAACATTTCAAATTTTTTTTCGCTTAAAGGTCCTAAAAACGTACAAAACATATAAAAGCATAATTTAAGAATAGAGTTTTTTTTGTCTGTCGGTCGGTCGGTTTGTATATTTGTCTGTTTGTAGCCACGATAACTTTAGAACTAATCAAGATATCGTCTTTAAATTTGGCACACAGTTAGCACCCGACAGACTAACGGTTAGGATTGTTTTTGGATAAAATCGCTCTAGGGGGTAGGGAATGAATGGAGCGGTGATTTAATAAATATTGTAAATTTTTCATTAAAACTCGGTAATATAACGTTTTAGGGTTTGTTTATTAGAAAACTTTAATAAGTACAGCTGGAGAGCCCAAATCACCACAACACATATTTTAAAGACCTTACGATCGTTTCGCTGACAACGTCAGCGTCATCAGAGGATGAAATATTCTAAAGTTAAAATCTACAGCTACAGTGTATTTATATCGCATCTAGGTAGCAAACGAATCCGAAATCAAAAATTGTAGTCGGCGACCCATCGTTTGTCTATTGTGTCAATATTGAACGGACGAGGTCGAAGAACTACTTTAATCTTCCGGTTGACAAATTTATGAGCTTTTATGTAATTTAAGGATAATGGGATTAAAATGAAAGGTAGTTAGTTGAATTATTTATCTTTTGTTAAAGTTAACATTGTGAGCCAAACACTCGGTTTGTTTTTAAAAAAGATGAGCGGCTGTTATTGGTCCGTTTGCCAGATGTGCTTGTCGGCGTTCTTTAGGGGCTCCAATATTCACATAGTGAAATTTCTAGATAAAAAAACGTGTAGCTTCCTTAACTATCTCGGTACCCTTTATTTTAAGCCCATAATCCTTAAATTAGATAAAAGCTCATAAATTTGTCAACCAGAAGATTAAAGTAGTTCTTCGACCTCGTCCGTTCAATATTGACACAATAGACAAACGATGGGTCGCCGACTACAATTTTTACTTCGTATTAGTTCGTTACCTAGGTGCGATATAAATACACTGTAGCTGCTGATTTAATTTTAGAATTTTTCATCCTCTGATGACGCTGACGTTGTCAGCGAAACGATCGTAAGCTCTTTGAAATATGTGTTGTGGTGATTTGGGTTCTCCATATGTACTTATCAGTGCTCATCACAGGTTCCAGTTTTCACATAGTAGATAACTTATTTAAATTTCATTAAACATTTGGTATTGTGTGCTGAAATTAAATTAGGGGTTGAACATGTGGGGGTGGAACCGATGGTAAAAATTTCGATTTTTTTTCTAAAACGGCGTAAAAACCTCAAAATGTATAGAAAACTGCATTCTGGAACCAAAGTGTTTTGTCTGTCAGTCAGGCGGCCAGTCTGTCGGCCTGTACGTCTCTCTGTTGGTAGGTGCCATAATTTTCAATCAAATTGAGATATCATTCTCAAATTTGGTATTCAGTTAGCTCCCGACAAATGAACGCTTCGAGTTGCTTTTGGGTAAGATCGCTTTAGGAGGTAGGGGATAAATGAGGGGTGTCTTAGTGAAAACTGATATTTTTTTGTATAAAATCGAGTAATATAACGTTTCATAATTTTATGTGTACAGGAATACGAAGATTTCTTTATGGTCAAGTCATGGACCTAAATTGATTTGATGAAGATGTCTTTCTAAGGAGAGTAAACTATCACTGCTATGTGGAAGTTATGATTTATTTTGCAGCACTATTTTTAAAGTACTGTAGCGAAGTTCCTCATGTTAGACTATTTGCATTTTTTAAAACACATTTTATAACCATAGCACTTTGAAATAACGATTGAACAGGTATTTGGAATACGATAATACTTGCCATTTAACAATTTCAGGGTTGCAACTGTCAGTCGAAGGGGGTTGAATGTAGGGGTGAAGTTTTCACGTTGCAGGATGTCAAGTATCAGTCTGGTATATTTGATAGTGTTTCTAAATTCAAAGTGTTATTAACGTGACTCTGAAAATATGGGTTTCAAGAAGAAAAAATACTCTAAAGCTGGTCAGATATATACAGTTTTTCATTTTCAACATTAAATTATCCTTTGAGAAACTCAAGCATGCTGCTAACGAAGAATTGCTTTGAGTGGAATTAAAACTGTAACTATCCAGAAGTTGCTAATGAAGCACTACTAGCGAAATGCAGAGACTAGTGTAGCCGGAAATAAAATCGTAAAAATCTGTCGTTGGTATTTGGTAAAAACTAGATATTCAGACCTTTACCTCATAGAAGAGACAGAGAAGTTTGGTTGGCGCATGTCTTATCGGGATTATTTATACAGGGTGTGGCGCCAAGATTGTTAGTTAGCCGTTTCTCAATAACTACTCCGAGTTGACATTTAAAAATTTACACACATACGATCGAGACGTATTCCAGTTCAGCGAAAATAGTTTACTTTATGTCAAAGTTCCGGTTTAACCTGAGGTGACCATCAACTTGCTTATTTTAAATACAGCATGGTAATTTTCATTATATTTTCGAATACTACATGAAATTTGAGATAAACTATTACTAATACACCATATGTCAAAAATCAACCATTTTCGAAGTTTTTCGATTTTTTTGAAAATTCTCGCGAAAACCAAGGTGAACGTTGCACGCTTTCTCTCTCTATGTGGAAATACAACTGAAAAGACTATGTTTTTGTACAGATTACCCTCAGATTAGCACTTAAACGACACGTTTGATAGCGTTTCTTTTAAGTATACAGGGGGATGAGAATTAGCCGTGCCATTTGGTAAAATTCAAAATTACTCGCTTATTTCAGATAAAACACCCTATATTTAATGAGATATTTAGGTTTGCATCTGGTTTCCCTTTTAACGTGTATGAGCATTCCCTATACCTAAATTTCACTGTTTCCCGAATATTTCAATTTTATTGGATTCACTTAATTCAAATTGCCACAATAGATTTAAGGCAGGCTTTGGAACTTGATAATATGCTTGTTGACGTCTACATGTCAAAAGAGCGTCAAGCGAAGCTTATTGTCATAAAAATCTAGATACTGTCAGTCAACGCGGTGCAAAAATGGCAAATTTGCAGTACACAAACGACGATTTTTTGAAGCTTCTAATTACTTATGGTGAGTGTCAACGAATTGTGGGCCGAACATGTCCTGTATTTGCAGAAAAGTACCCGAATAAACCGAAACCCAGTCACGACATGATAAAGAGGTTGCTGCGAAATTGTTCACAGCATGGAAGTTTTCGCCCAAAAGTACAGAAGCGTAAGCCACTCGTCGATAACGAGGTAAACGAAGGCATCTTTTGTTGCTGATCCCAAGGTATCTATCAGGGATTGCGAAAAATAATTACGCTTGTCAGCAAGAACGATTCACAGAATTTTGAAAAAGCATCATTGGAGACCTTTCTCTTACCACCCGATACATGGTTTGCAACCAATCTTCCTAGACGTGTTGAGTTATGTGAATGGTTCCTATTGAAAACACAGGAAGTTGAGAATTTCTGCGAGAGAATTATTTGGTGCGATGAGGCGAAGTTCATAAGTCACTTCTGGTCAAATGATAATCCTTATGTTACCAGGATCAATTATTTCCAAGACAGGTGGTCATTCAATGTGTTTTGTGCAATTAAGAACGATAAGATTTTTGGGATTAAACTATACGATGAAATTCTCACTGGTATGAGTTTTAATGCTATTTTGCACGAAGTGATTCTAGTCTCCCTCAACACATTAAGTTTGGAAGAAGCTAGAACAAGCTGGTATCAGCAAGACGAAGCAACGCCCCAGAGTTTCCATTTAGCTCGTGATTCTTTGCAACAACAATAACGGCCCACATAGATGACCACCACGATCCTCTGACTAAACACCTCTGGATGCAAGCGCCTGGGGCTACATCAAAAATAGAATTTACCACCAACCTGGCACCACAAAAGAAGACATGGTAGATAGAGTTTTACGTGCCTTCAATTCACTGAATTCGAGACAAATCAGAAAGGCTACGAACCAGAATATCATAAGACGAAAAACAAAATGCCTCCATGTCAGTGGGAGTAATTTTGAGCATTTGTTATAAGTTCCACAATTTGTTTATTTGTTTTTGTGATTTACTTTTCCACCAGCTATTTGTTAAATTCTGTACTCGTTCATAATAAATAATTAACTATATTGTTAGGTTGTATTTTGGTTTTACAAGTTAGTTAACAACACATTGATTTTACGCAACTAAAACAAGGGAAATGCAGCGATTTGGATGCAAATATAAAGTGTTCTCTTTTTTTACGCGAGATGGCCCAACAAATGTAAGGTTCTCATTTGTGAGGGGTGGGACTTGACATGTAGACGTCAACAAGCATATTATCAAGTTCCAGATCCTGCTTTAAATCTATTGTGACAATTTGAATCAAGTGAATCCAATAAAATTGAAATATTCGGGAAACGGTGGAATTTAGGTATAGAGAATGCTAATACACGTTGAAAGGGAAACCGGATGCGAATCGAAATAGCTAATAAAATATAGGGTGTTCTATTTGAAATAAGCAAGTAATTGTAATTTCAATTTTACCAAATGGCACGGCTAATTCTCATCACCCTGTATACTTAAAAGAAACGCTATCAAACGTGTCGTTTAGGTTCCAATCGGAGGGTAATCTGTACAAAAACTGAGTCTTTTCAGTTGTATTGCCACCGAGAGAGAGAGCGTGCAACGATCACCTTGGTTTTCGCGAGAATTAAAAAAAAAATCGAAAAATTTCGAAAATGGTTGATTTTTGATATATAATGTATTAGTCATAATTTATCTCAAATTTAATGTAGAAATCGAAACTATAATGAAAATTACCATGTTGTATTTAAAATAAGCAAGTTGATGGTCACTTCCGGTTAAACCGGAAGTTTGATATAAAATAAACTATTTTCCCTAAACTGGAATTTTTCTCGATCGTATGTGTGTAAATTTTCAAATTTCGAATCGGAGTAGTTATTGAGAAACGGCTAACTAAAGTCTTGGAGCCACACCCTGTATACGTTATATCTACTCTTTGAGATAAGAATTTAGACACCTCACACTTGACTTGAAACCAAAAAATGTAAATGTTAAGTTTGCGTATGCCAATCTGCCGTATTTATACGCGTTATTTCTAAACATAAACCATACTGTTTGACTTAGGAACCAGCACACCTCGCACTTGGCTCTGATTCAAAAAGAAAATGTGTATTTAAGTCGCATGCACGAATCGCCATATTTGCATACACCATTTTTTATCAAATCAATATCTCGGACACTTTAATTTCGACAGGTTAGGTTCGATGCCATTAAAGATTTTTTTATATTTTAAAATACATATATCTGCTATCTTATCTGTCATCTACGATTACGTCTACTCAGGTCAGACCACACATGACATTTCATCCAGCCGCCATATTTGTTTCGTCATTGCGTCGTCACCTGCATGAATATTAGCCTGGTAGAAGTTTACTGCGGTGGATGTTGCCACGGCAGGGCGATAACGCTCAGACTCTGATGACGTCTCCCGTCTAACCCTCACTCTTTGCGGTACTCATCTTGTGCTAGATACTGGTCCAGGGGTAAAAAAAACATTAAAACTATAATTTATCGTTATAAGAATCATGCCTTTCGTCTCCACACAATTATATTAATATTATTCTTGTTGAGTTTAAAATCGTCTAACCAGTGTAAACATTAGCTGTATTAATTAGTGAATTTTTATTTCAACTTTTCCACATCAAATCCTTAAGTGTCGTGATAACAACCCTTATATTTTAAATAAAGAACATGGGTCGTATGTTACATCCTTGGAAAGCTATTTCTTTTCTGAATTCAGCACACTAATTTTTTTTTAGCTTTATTAACTCGTTTAAAAATTACTCACAGTTGAAGATGCAAAAACGCATTTCACTCATTCCGATTTGAAATGTGCTGGTAGTCAATGTTTTGTTGGTTTGTAGACAAAAAATTTACTATCAGAACATTTCTTATCGGAATAAGAGAAATGCGGTTTATTATTTCAGTTTATTGGTCGGTTTGATATTTGATTGAACTACCAAAAATTTATTTCACAATGGTGTATTTTGTAGAAGAAAGAGTTGAAATAATTACACTTTCTTTCAAAAACGATGACTGTGCCAACCGTACCGCTAATTTGTTTAATGAACGACATCCGAACAGACATGTTAACAGAAAATACATTTTGGAGTTAGTTGCAAAGTTTCGACAAAGTGGTTCAGTAGCCAACAAAAAACGGGATCCTGAACGTGAATTTCCGGTTAGAAATGAGACTAGATTGAAGTTTCAGGACAGATTGCTGCAGGCCCAACTTTGAGCGCGAGAAAATTGGTCACTTTTCAATATCTGTTTTTCAGACGAGTGTACGTTTTTATTAAACTCTACAGTCAATCATCATAATTGTCGTTATTGGGCAGATAATAATCCAAGAAATTTTCACGAAGTCCATACTCAAACTCCAAATTGAATGTCTGGACTGGCATTTTTGGAGACCGTTTAATCGGACCAATTTTTCTTGATGGCAATTTGAGTGGCGAAACGTATTTGGAGTCACTAGAAGATATCGTTTACCCTATACTAATTGACATTGTTGAAAATAATGATCGCTATCAAGAAAATCAATTAGTGTTGCAACAAGATGGAGCTCCTCCGCAATTTTCACCATGTGTTAGGGAGTTTTTGAACAGAGAGTTTCCAGAGCAATGGATTGAACGTAGAGTTGCTATTGAGTGCCCCCTCTAGAACACCGTATTTAACTTCTTTAGACTTCTTTCTATGGGGCCATTTAAAGAGTAGAATTTGCGCAACAGAAGCGAAGTCTCTGGAAGAATTACGACGACGAATGGTTCAAGATTGCCGTCTAATAACTCCACAAATGCTCCAGAATGTCAGAGCTCGTTTTGAACAAAATTTGTACTTTTGTATGGAAGCTGGTGGTCAACAATTTGAACACTTACTTAACTAAATAAACCTTTTTGAACGTTTGGTTTTGGTTTTTAGTTTTTTTTTTACAAAAAATTAACTAATTAGTGCATTCATTATCACAATGAATGAAATACGTTCTTGCAATTCCAACTGTGAATAATTTTTAAACGTGTTGATAAAACTTAAAAAAAAATAGTGTGCTGAATTCATAAAAGAAAGAGCTTTCAAATGATGTAACACTTGACCCATGATCCCTATTTAAAATATAAGGGTTGTTATCACCACCCTTAAGGGGTTGATGTGACAAAGTTAAGTTTTATGTCAAAACATGTCCCCCTCAATATTAATGTGTCCAACCGATAACTAAAAAATAGTAACCGATTTCGATGAAACTCGGCAAGTGCCTTTCTTTTAATACTGGCTTGGATGAGTTCGTTATCCAGGAAAAATCGGAGAAGGTTTTCCGAAAAAAATTTGAGTTTTCTTTCGAAAAAATATTTTTTTTCCAAAAATTACAAAGCTATTTTAATGAAATTTAGTGTATACGTTTCCTTGTGAAATTCCTTTCTACGTAGTAAAATTCAACTTTCTAAGTTTATAGAAAATTGAGTTTTTCGAATTTTGAGTTTTATTTCAAAAAAAAAATTTTTCCCGAAAATTACAAAGCTATTTTAATTAAATTTGGTGGATACGTTTCTTTGGGAAACGCCTTACTACGTACCATAATTAAACTTTCTAAGTTTATAGAAAATTGAGTTTTTCAAATTTTTAGTTTTATTTAAAAAAAAATCTGCAAAAATTACAAAGCTATTTTAAGGACATCCGGCTGACGTGTTGACTTGTGAAAGGCCTTGCTACATACCTAAATTAACCTTTCTAAGTTTATCGAAAATTGAGTTATACAAGTTTGAAACATTTAATAAAAATTTACTACCATAACGCACTTGCTGCGTCCCGAAATTTTATTTTGTTATCAGCAGGTACAAAATATTAATTATAGCATCGCGATTACCTTACAAAGTCACCTGTATGCGGTTTTAGATGAAAATTCCCTCAACATTGTTGTGGTTGGATAAACGGTAGTAAGGTAAATACACAGAATTTATAGTTCCTTAAAAAGCAATTATCCTAGCATGAACACTTGGTTCTAACTATTAAATCAGAGGATAGTAAACTCCGTCTACCACACTGGATATTTCCTAATTAACACCCCTGTATTGTCACAGTTACACACGACTTTACTGCAATAAATATCCTAACTAAAGCTCAGCACGTGAATGTTATTTATTATATCTAGTATATGCGATGAATCTTTGCTCCAACAATGCAGATAGCGTTGCTCTATTTCAGTACACTCCACTCTTAAGAACGTAGCAACATATCTATAGTCAGCTTCTACCTCCTACGATAAATTAAGTGAATTACTTTTGGTCTTAAAAGGTACTTTGTTAGAGATATACTTTTAACGATTTGTTATTAAAATGCTGTTATATTTTTGGTACTTAGATGTTGTGGTAAAAACAAAATATGAACAACACAGGTACTGTAGATCCGACTTGCTGATGTGGTCAAACTGGCTTAATTTTGTGCTTTGAAGTGCATATAAAGATTGTGAATTATATATGCTTCTCAGCATTAGTACGATATTTTACAAGAATAAACACTTTAAACTTAAATAGACCTTGAAATTGCGATTAACGGCCCTAATACAGGCTAATCTGAAACATTTTTCGAAACTGTTGCAATCGATATCTCTCCATTATCAAAAAAAAAAAGATTTTAATCTTGTGTTCTTGCCCCTTTTGCGACAATTTCCCAAAACTGAATTTTTTATAAAGCTAGAAAATTTAAATTTGGTATTCTTCTATTTAGGTACAGTTAAAAGAAAATTTTATTACAAATTTAGTAAAGCTACAAAAGCTTTTTAAAAGAAAACTGAATTCATATTTAGAAAAGTTCGGGACGCAGCAAGTGCGTTATGGTAGTGAATTTTCATAAACATGTTTTTAATAACAAACACACATTTTTTGATATCAGGCATCAAATTGGGTTACCAGTATAACCTATATAGTAGAAACAATGTACTATATTTGATCAAAATAACTTTATTGTTTGAAAAGGTAGAAAAATTTTCCCAAGATAATCTTAAAATATTCCCGAAGAAAACTGTTTTCCTGGCCAATGAACCTTATGTTAATAGTAAAGTGACCCACTGAAATGTTAGGCATTTAATGAAAAATGCAACAAAATAGAGCGTGTTCGATTAAAAAACAAGTAAAAATTTTAAGAAATAGAAAACCGACTTCACTCGGGATAACTAAAAAATGCATATAGCGCTGCCACCATTTGTTAACGTGTGATTGGAGGTTAATTAAAGATAACTCAAAAACTACTAGTCAGATCTTGATCAAATTTATACGGAACCTTACGAGAAGCATTATCTTTTAAATAGAAAAAGTTCGGGACGCAGAAAGTGCTTAATGGTAGTGAATTTATAGTAAATGTTTTAAACTTGAATAACTCAATTTTCTATACACCTAGAAAGTTTAATTTTCGCATGTAGTAAGGTCTTTCCTAAGGCAAGATATTTGTAAAATTTAATTAAAATAACTTAATAATATTTGGAGAAAAAAAATTTTCGAAAGAAAATTCAAAATTTGAATCATTCAATTTTATATTAACCTAGATAGTTGAATTTTGGTACGTTTTAAGGTCTTTCTCAAGGCAACATATTTAGTCAATTTGATTAAAACACCATTGTAAAATTTTTTTTTGGAAAGAAAACTCAAAATTTTCCCGGAAAGCCCTGTCAGATTTTCCTGTCTAACGAACTTATCCAAGCCATTAATAAGAGAAAAGCACTTGCCGAGTTTCATAGAAATCGGTTGATTATTTTGACTGACCCCGGATATGGGTCCTAGGAGTCCTAGTTCGCGCTCATTTGAAAAAATTTTGGCAAAGTCTCAGCATCGATACCACTCTATTAGTGAATTTGTTTTAATAAGGATTCACTAAAAGAATCATGAAAATCGATTCACCTAGAAAAAAGTTCTGAGGTAACAAACATTAAAAAAAATACAGTCAAATTGAATACCTCCTCCTTTTTTTGAAGTCGGTTAAAACAGAAAATTTGTATCACCAACGACCTACAGGCCACCTGTAAAAATAATTTAACAAGATGCAGCTCAAGACACCTTATAATTAACGTACAAATTTTTTTCTCGTATCTTATATAATAACGGCTATATTGAGACTTACGTTTTATCGTAGAAATGCGTCACACTGTATATACGAAAACAGATAAAAACTAAAACTAGCCCCGGATGTGGGTTCTAGGGGGCCTATTTCACTCTGATTTAAAGAAATTATTTGAAAATTTTATTTTAAATTTGGAGGTCTCATCGTTAGCAAATTTCTCCTGCGGAGAGTCGCTGAAAATTATAGACCATATAAAAGGATAAACTTTATAACTAAACTTACTGCCAAAGCATCAGAGAAAGGGTCCATTTGAAATGAATTTTCTTGAAATATTTTAATAATATGAAGGACAATGCCGGTTAATGCTGAAACTTAACGGTTTGTAAAAGACTCTTTTTGCAAAATTTTCTCTACACAACCCGTATTCGTTTCAGTCTCCTTGCCTAAATGTTGCCAATTTTGACGTTTCAAATAGCGACTTTGACGTTTTAAGACGAAAACACGAAACTTTTTGTCTCCAAATGCCTATAAGTTGTTTTACTTTGCACTTACAGACCTAATTTTTAGTACAAACTTTACTTTTGATGACGTGAAATCGCGTGCCAAATTTACTTGTTTTCGAATATATAAAAGAACATTGAGCGCAACTGAGATTCGGCACTATTGATAAATCATGTATTGCTCAAGAAAATCTCAAGTTAACCAAAAATTCCAGGTAGTTGCATTAGTTAGATGCTTACGAATATATATATATATATATATATATATATATATATATATATATATATATATATATATATATATATATATATATATATATATATATATTGGTAAGGATTTGGGTTATAATGACTATTAATTTTAAATAGATTTACCCCAAGATTAGGTGTAAATTGAAGTATAAATGTATTAATATGGTTTATGATGTGTAATTTTGGGTTTTATAAACCAATTTATGAAAATTTGTGTTATTTGTATTTATTCTAGTGGTTAACACACCAAGGAATATTTACCACTTATTTATATTGTGTTCCTATTTTTCTTCTTCCTTGCCTCGGCTAGCTATTAAATGATTGAAAAAAAAACAACAACAAAACACACAAAACGACACTATCTAAGGCATTTTAAGTTGGGTTCAGGTCCCAAACAAATATTTATAACTTTAAATATTGATATTAAATTTATTGAACCTTATTTTTCTTTCCTTTTTTATACTCTGCCCTCGTATGTATACTAAATAGCCAAATAAGACCCTACCTTTTTCTTTTTTCTAACAAAACAACATATACTTTATTGAAATTTGAACAAAGTTGACAAAACTATCCTTATAATATGAAAACTCGTTAATCTTATAATTTTATTAATCCCCACAAATTTATGGTCAATGTTTTTTCCAAATTTGGATTTATTGATTAGTGAATTTTTTTATTAAATTTAAGAGGTCTGCAGCACCTTTTTACTACTGAAAACTGTTTTCCCAAATTACTTAATTCTATAAATCTTCGATATATAGTGCTCAAGCATATGCAACTGCCTCTGTTATGGTATTTGGTGGGTCACCTATCCCGCTGACTTCTAGTATGTATGAAATTTGTTGTAAATATGCAGACTGCCTTGGTTGGTTGAATGATGCTTTCGTATTAAAATGTGTCCTATAAACTTTTTCTTTTCCTAATTTGGATGTGCCTCTATAGTTTCTGTGTTATTCACCACAGATTGGATTGCATTTAACTCGACAAAGTCAGTAAGGTGTTTATAAGTTTGTACAACACTTACTGTAACTACATGTGGGTGTCCTGAACTGGTTGCCTGCTATCCTTGTTAACTTCCTTACTTGAAAATTTCACTTTTTAAACTAAATTTCCAATGAAAACTTTATCTGCTTCCGCTCCAAAATTTTAAAAAGTTCTTTTCTCTTATCGTCAACAAAATTCTGTTGCCAGAGTTTCCTTTCTATAGCCCTCTTTTTTCTGTTATATCATTCCTCTTGTACCAAGAATTGCTTATCACTTAGGACACCTGGCAGGCATTGTTGTTCAAGATTCATATTTTGACAATTTACTGTCAGATTGACAGTTCCTAACTAACCATATATTTAGACTATTTCCTTAACCTATAAATCATAAAATCACCTTAACCTAAAACTTACAACTGTCAGAACTAACTTATCCAGTATTATCAACATTATTTCACTTTCGTTCTTGTCAAGTCTTGTTACATGGGCACCTTATACTATACACTTGTTTACTTATAACTTACACTCATCTACATACATCAATTTTCCCTCATTTTGGTATACATACATGGGTCAAATGGATTTATCTTTTTTAATTTTTTACTAGGCATTCTAATATACCAACCAGTATGTTTTCTATAGGTGATCGAATTTGTGTGGTCCGTATAAGTGTATTTTTATTTTCTTTATGGATTGTAGGTGTATAATGGTGTAAGTATATATGTATAGGTGTGTGTATTTCAGCCTCCGCTCTTATAAACGATATCAATATATATATATATATATATATATATATATATATATATATATATATATATATATATATATATATATATATATATATATATATCGCAGGAAATTTGAACAAAAATGCTTCGATGAATAGAGTAGCTACGATTCTATGTAGTCCATTGTGTGTCCTTGTTAAAAGGAATATTTGATAACGACACACAGTGTTACAAAAGCAGGTATGCAATTTTATTTACACGGATTTAAGGACTAAATAGTGGGGGGCCTTCGTAGAGGACGCTCTTCCCAATTGCTTGGAAACTAACATATAAATAGTTGTTCTAGTCTTAATTCGCTCAGTTCATTCATCCCACTGATGACGCTAACTTTGTTAGCGAAACGATTATCTAAAAACTGTAGTGTGATGAATTGGGTTCTCCAAGACTTATTTATTACGTCTTATTGTTTGCAAGTTATTTTGATTTTTCTGTCTGTCAATATAATATATAACTATTGTTGCATTTTAGTGAATTTTCTTAAAAAAAATTCACTAATGAGGGGATCCCGACTTTTGAATTTTGAAAAAAAATTTCAAATGAGCGCGAATTAGGCCCCCCAGAACACATATCCGGGGTCAGTTTCAATTTTTATATGTATATATATATATATATATATATATATATATATATATATATATATATATATATATATATATATATATATATATATATATATATATATATATATATCACACCGATAACTCAAAAAATAATGGGCCGATTTTGATTAAATTTGCTGAATAAATTCCTTTTGCAAATGGCTTGGATAAGTTTGTTAGCCAGGAAAAGCTGCCTAGGTTTTCCCGGAAAATTTTGTATTTTCTTTTGAAAAAAAATTATATCTCCGGAATTAACAAAGTAAGGGCAACCAAATTTGGTACGCGGGTTTATATCCTCATAGGTAAGTTACCTAAGTAGGTCAAAAGACAAAAAAGTTATAGGCATTTAAAGAAAAATAAATTGGGGTTTTCTTCAAAACGTCAAAATTGCGATTTAAAACGTCAAAACCGGCAATATTTAGGCAAATAACTTGAATCTAATACGGGCTATGGAAATCAAATGTCTCAAGAAGGATGTTTAACAAACCCTGAGGTCTCAGTTTCAACCGTCACTGTCCTTCATTTTACTAAAATGTTTCCAGAAAATTCATTTCAAATAGACCCTTTCTCTGATGCTTTGCAGTAGTCTTAGCTATAGAGTTTATCGTTTAATGGTATAAAATTTTTTTCGAATTTTCGTAAAGAATCAATAAAGCTCAATATATCCGTTATTATACAAGATATGAAAAATTTTTGTATATATTAATTATAGGGTGGCTAGATCTACATCTTAAAAAATATTTCTACAATCACAGGATGGCCCATAAGTCGTTGATGATACAAATTTTCTTTTTTTTTAATCAAACACGCCTTATGTTATCATCAAAATATAATGCATGTTTGTAAGAAAAGAAATTCTGGATGCAGCAAGTGCGTTATGGAACGAATTTTGATCAATTGCTTCATATTTGAATAGCCCAATTTGCTATTAACCTATAAGGTTGATCAAGAAACGAATTTTTTCGGGAACACTTTAAGTTTACTTTTGGAAATTTTTGTACATTTTCACACAATAAAGTTATTTTTAAGAAACATGGCACATTGTTTTTACTATACAGGTTATAATGGTAACCAAAATTGATGTCTGCTTTCCTAAATAAAAAGAAAACATCAATATTAGCAATAAAAACATTTTTATGAAAATTCACTACCATAACGCACTTGCTGCGTCCAGAGTTTTTGCTACTTACTCAGGTTTTCTAAAAAATGTTGAATGTTTATGAATTTAGTAGTGGCTTGCTTACTAAATTAGTTAATTGATATTGGTTGCGTGTTAGGAAACGTCTAAAAAATTGTCTTCTTTTCCAAAGTTTATGTAGAATGAAGTGACCTGATTGACTCCCAACAGTTCGTCTGACCTCTAAACATATATGCAGCGTTTTGGTTCTACTGTTGTGTTGACTATGTAAAACTCAAAAGTGGTAAATGTCTCCAATCGCGAGCGAAACTTGAGATTTTGCCTTATATTAAAATAAAAAGTCTGGAGGTAGCAAGTACATTATGGTAGCGAATTTTCGTAGAATTGTTTTTAATGTTAAAAATCTTTATTTTAAGAAAGACATTAAATTTAGTAGATATTATAACTATTATAGTAGCGACAATGCACCGCATTTCCCCAAACTAACTTTTTGCTATAAAAAAAATTACAGCTTACTGCATTTAGGGTTATATAGAATTTTTTTGTCAGACACGTGCTTAGAACCCTCCTTGGATGCACAAGCCGCAAGGCAAATTTGGCGCAAACAACCCCCAAGGAACTTAAGTGACCAAGAATGAATAGGGTGCTGGGAGGGGATGAAATATGAGCGGAAAATGCTAAAAAAATATTAAGTCGAAGTTTGAAAAGATGCGTTATTCACATTTTGCAGCAATACTTCCTTTAAACCCTGTCTCCCCCGCACCGCATCCATATTCGCGTAGGTCCAGTAACTTTCTTGGGGGTTGCTCCCGAAAAACTTTTCTTGTGCTTTATGTTTTGCAGGTAGTTTTATGCATGCACAAGGGGAAGAAGAACCCCCTGTATTTTTGGGTGAGGTGGCAGAAACCTTCTTCGACCTAAAGGTTCTTCTTCCCCTTCTGCATGCATACAATTACCCTCAATGCATAACCCACGGGAATTTTTTAATGTTCGGCTTTCTAGTGTAATTTTGGTTGAGTATATTTAGAGTTTATTAATTTCTTTGTTTGAGTTTTGTATCCAAATTACTGTATAAATATTTATGATGGAGCTCATGTTTTTGCTTGGTTTCATTATCATATCTTTTACTGTTTCTAAGTAAATAAAGTAATGTTTCATAACTTTTAATATAAAGATGAATCACTATAATATATTGCTCTTATGAAAATTCACTACCTTAACGCACTTGCTGCGTCGCGAAAATTTTTACATTTCTTGACATTTTTGTGTTAAGAAAACTTAGTCTTTGTCTGTGATATACAATAGATTAAGTTGTTGGTCATCAGTGGGCATCCAACATGTTTATCTTTACATTCTTTTTTTTATTTTTGCTTTCAACTTAGAGATCTGAACTTTGGAATGATGGGTAAGTTTGATAGTGTAGACGTGACTCCCAAATTTGATTGCCATAGCTTACTTATTTTGTGGAATACAAAAATTTTCCGAAAGAATTCCTGGCTAACGAACCTATCCAAGCCACTTGCGAAAGGAAAACACTTACCAAAATTGATCAAAATCGACCCATATATATATATATATATATATATATATATATATATATATATATATATATATATATATATATATATATATATATACATGTATATATATATATATATATATATATATATATATATATATATATATATATATATATATAAACACAGTTCTCCCCATGAGTTAATTTGTCGTTCTCCGAAAAATTCGCTAAAAAACGCAACTTAGTAGTCGCCTTATAGCAACAATATGTGAATCGTCACACTCACCTGCCAATTGAACCATCGTACATTATAAGTATCATCCTTACTATATGAAAGTACATTAAAAGTAACATAATTCGGACATCGAAAATCAAATCGTTTTATGTCATCTTATATTTTCTGACGAAGCTACGTTTGAAAATAATAACGCCGTAAATCGTCATAACATGCACCATGCGCATTACAAAATCCATCTTGGATCCGTCAAATGAAGAATCAAAGCCACTGGTCTATAAGTGTCACTCCTCACAACAGAATTATTGTACCGTACTTTTTTAATAAACCTCTAATTATCGTCAATTTCTTACATAAGTTTTTTCCAGTCTCCTTTTATGACTTAGTATTGATAAACGTGAGAATATGTTGCTTAAAAGGACGGCGCTTTACCGCACAACCATCCAGAGGTTTTCAAATTTATATGTGACAATTATTTCCAAAAATGGATTAGATGTGGACGTTTTATTCGATGGTCCCCAAGATCATGCAACCTTAACCCGTTAAATTTCTTCTTATTAGGTTATACTAAGAGAGGGGAATAATATGAGTGAGTTTCGTTATCGTCTTCCTCGATATTCTCATTATGTGTTTCCTCTCGATGAGACCGGTCGGATTCATCTCCGTTGTTTGCAATGGATTGATTATCAGTTTCCAATGGGTAAGTTTTAATTCGAGCTAAAGCGCCCGCATTATTATTTCCACTCTTCTCATATTCAAGATCGTACTGATATTTCTCCAATTTCAATCGCCACCTAACTAAATCGGAGTTTGGCTCGTTGAGGGAAATTTTGTTTTACTGGTTTATGATCGGCCGTAATGGTAAACTTCGTTCCATATATATATATATATATATATATATATATATATATATATATATATATATATATATATATATATATATATATATATATATATATAGCCGAATGGCCCATAGTAACTCTTCCTCAATCGTGCTGTGTCGACACTCTGTTACGTTAACGGTCCCACTAGCGTATGCAATTGATCAAACTCTTTTTGGTGGCCCTTGACTCAGGATGGCACCTGGTGCAAATTTGAAGCATCTGTAGTAAGTATGAAATATGTTGAAAATCGGAAGTTTGAAATATCGGACTGTTCATTAAAAGTTGTTTGCATGTTTAGAACGGTTCTTTGTACTTATCATCATTAGTGTTGATGGTACCGTCTCTTTTCAGACATTTTGTCAGTGGTTTAATTACCCTTGCGACGTCTTTAAGAAACTTTCTGTAGTATCCAATTAGTCCCAAAAATGTTTTGATCTTTTTCGTCGTTTTCCTACTGGGTATTTTTATTGGCTTCGAGTTTACGAAGATTTGGCCTGATACCTTCTGCAGTCACTACCTGGCCCAGAAATTCAGCTTCCTTTTTTCAGAAATTCGCTCGTGTCAAGTTGAATTTGCAACTGAAAGTATTTTTGAAGAGAGGTGGAGAATATAATGACAATATCCATATAGACTACGCAGATTTTACGTATGACGCCATAATGGACATTCTTTATTAGTCTTTAAAATGGCACCGGAGCGTTATATAAGCCGAATGATATACGTAAATGCTTATAATGTACGGAGTTAGTAGATAAAGCAGTCTTCTCTACCCCATATGGATGAATTGCGATCTGATGAAAACCAGAAATTAGATCTATAGTGGAGAAATACTGACCTCTGCCAATCTTATCTAATATTTTATCGATCTTTGGGTATCTATCTAAGATAGTCTTTTGACTTTGTTTTCTATAGTCGACTACGACTCACTTTTTCTTTTCGCTGGCATCTTCTCTTTTTGGCACCACCTAGATGGGGGAGCACCAAGGTGAGTGACTATGTCTAATAATATTTTGGCTTAACATTTTATCTACTTGCTTTGCTACATCTTCCTTATGTACTGCAGGGCATCTGTATAGTTTTGAATTAACGGGAATATCGTCTTATGTACGAATTCTGAGTTTGACAAGATGTGTAGATGTTAGCGCCTAGTTTTCCTTCGAGAATATGTCCGAGTACTTTTGACATAATCGGGTGAGTTCTTCGCGTTCTTCGGTATTGAGGCGTGACGTCCATAACTGGAACATTCAGTCGTTCAGTATATAGCTCTAATGTATATTTATAAGGGAATATATTTATAGTTTTATTACGCACATATAACATTTTATTATTAAAATGTACATCTTAGCTGTATTCCTAATTAAAAAAGCCGCATATATTTTTATTCAAATCGTACAAACAAAATTCTTGACGTTCATCAGCAAGTTATTTCAATAAAATATTTGCTATATATTTATGTTCTTATTTTAAAAGGTTTATTATACATTTTATCTGAATATCTCAATTTAGTTATGTCTAAGTTTAAAATACTTGTACTACTACCAGAATCAATAAGAATGTAACCACCTAATTCTGGTAATTTGACATATGGCAGCTGGCATAGCTTTAAGTTATAAAATTCTCTTACGTGCTTTCGCTTGTGAGACCCGTTTCCCAAGAATTGTCATGCTCGTAATTTTCATGCTCATAATTTTCATGTTAGTAGTTTTGGAGCAGAGGCTGTTCATTGCCTATGTGATTTGGTCCAACATCCTGAATAAAGAGCTTTTATACTGTTACACTCGGTCTATTTCCCTGAAATGGGAAAGTGTTACGTGGTTGATTTGAAGATTGTCTCGTCCTTCTGAACAGTGTGCTGGAAGTTTCCATCCTTTCTGAAACGCTGACTGCTGGCGGTATCCGGTTTTTCGGGAATATTCCTATTTTGAAAATTTTGTTGGAATCTAGGGTGTGGCGTTCTCGGAATATTAGATTGATAAGGGAACAGGGGCGGAACATATCTAGATGTCGAAGGGTTGTTTGAATTGCTGTATGGTATTAATTGGTGTATATTTTCAAGTACAATTTATTATTGTAACCTGTTATCCTTGACTCTTTACCCTTTTACCTTTCATATTACTATGACTTACTTTCCTCGGGCGCCATCTTTGTTCCCTAGATTTAGGACGGCGTACGATCCCCGTGAAGACATCCGCTAGAGCCTTCGTAACACGCTACAATTTACTGTTTAATAACAGCCTTGTCCCGTGGTAGCTTAAGTGGAGAAAATAAACACCAGGAGTTCAGTTTTCGGTGACTCCAGTATATGTAAGAAAGCTAAGTAGGCTTTAATTACTTACTTTCACTTACCTTGGGTTATTTTCCTAACTAACAAGAGGTGAGCAGATAAATAGAAACATACTATACTAACAAGTACTCATATAGTTACGTAAAAGCACTATAAACATGCAAAATGCAAAGGCGTTACTAAGGTGCAGTCAACAAGGCGAACGTTAACTAAAATAGTATAATAAACAACTTACCTACAAATAAACACAAATATGAAACGTGGGTGCGAATATCACATCAAAATAAAATCATTTACACCATGCGCAAAACAATAGCAGTAACAATTAAAAGACACAAATAAACAAGTATGTTACGTCATTAAATGGGTCAAATTAATGAAGCAGGCGGTGCATTATAAGGACGCATGAATATTAGCGTGTTAAAAGAATGCAGAGACAAGCGAGCGACATATCCAGGTTATTCGGGCGCACAAAATCGAAAAGCACAAGCAATGCGCTTCCACAGAAATGCAGCCAGGCGCCCCTTTACCTAATGCAGCTAACTAACTCCCCTGTTCCCCTAGCCGACGTCCAGAGTGTTTAACTGAAAATACTTCGCACCATTCTACAGTCGTATTGCAGCAACCATCCTGTATATACTTCTTCCCGATAATAATGCACGCTAAGCTACCTGTTCCCTACTTCAGTTAATTCACGACCGGCCAGAGTGTTTGACTAACGACACTTCGCACCATTCTACAGTCGTATATTAGCAACCACCCTGTACATAAATAAAACCAACGCACGCGACAGAAATTATTCCCCAATTCCTAACTCGTCCCGAACGTCCAGGATGTTCAACTGACAACGCTTCGCATCGTACTACAGTCGCGTTACAGCGACCACCCTGTATATACCCGCGACAACATAGTTCGACACCGCGAAACTAAAACCAGGATGCACCCAGCTGCATCCTACAGTCGCAGAAGAGGCCTACCTGACAAACGGCACAGCACCTCTCCTACACGGTATACACAATACACGATCCGCGAAGCGAAATAATCAATCCTGTCCAGAAGCCGTGACTTGCCACTCCTAGCTCTGGTGCAAGACTGGAAGGTCTCTGACTAGTATGCGACCACTCCAATATCGCACGCAGCCAGCTCGCGACATCACGCGCCTCTCCCTTTACCGTTGTCGATCAAACAACCTCGCCGAGATTATTGGATCGGCTTGCGAGAGTACAGCAAACGGCTTTTCCTTAGCCTCTCCGCTGTCGCTCTCTCCTGGTCCGGCCTGTGTCCGCTCTATTTATAGCCCGGGCAACGACCCTCGACCAGCACCGCCGCAGTCCGGCCCCATGCGCCGGCCAGAATCTCGCTCGTGTCTCGACGCTCGCTGTGAACTTTTATATCAATATAATTTCAGCGCGGTTTCATTTAACACAAAAATGATTTAACGTAAACAAACACATTCGACGTGCCTGTTTACTATTTAATAGCCTTTTGATGCTATTTTCTTTAGCATGATTTATATAAAAATAAATCCAGTAAATATGCCTGCTTCATTACATTATTACACTTATCTTTTACTTTTTCATTATAACTACAACTGCTACCATGCTTACTATCTTGTCTGTAATTAGCTTAAACATTTAAATGATTTATATTTTTCATTTCGGGATATACCATGTGCGTTGGCATTACCCAATACTGATTGTATTTACCTGATCGTTTATTGATTCCTTCATTTGGAAATGTAATTTCTATACATCTATTACCTACATTTAATTTGTGATTCTTTAAATCTATTTTGGCTTCCTTTTGCGTTAGAAGCTCGATGCTTAATAGTACGCTATAATCACTATAACAATTGAAAAGACAAGTTTCCTATGCTTTATCTGATACTGAGTTTAGGACTATGTTTGTTTAGAGATTCTGTGTGCTGCTTTTATTAAGAACGGCTCTTAGTATATACTATTTGAAAAATTATAATAAGCTACTACTGGGTTAACAGATTTTTCGACAATCCACTATATAATAATAATCTTCCGTAAATTTTGTCTAATTCTACATATCGCAATTTACATAATATATTAAATTTGTTAATAGCTATCACGTTTTGCTCGTGGATGGACCCGCAAGTGGAAAATTTTGATTGTTTTCGTCATATTGTTCTGATAGGGATAGCTAATGGTAAATTTCATTATAATGTGGTTCTTCGTCGTAAAATTCCGCGTTATGTAACTCTTCTTTGTTTGAACGAAAGTTATCCTGGATTGTGTAGGGTTTTGTCTACTAGATTGAGAATTTTAACTCGTCGTATCCATCGGCTGTGGATATTGGTTATTATTTTGGCTATGAGGATTGTATATAGGTCGTCTAAACTCATTTGACTGAGCATTTTGTCTAGGAAATTGTGCAAAATTGGGTCTGTTTTGGAAATTATTATGATTGTTCGGGGTATTATTTTGTTGTTGAAACGGTCTGAAATTTGGTTGCAATGGTTTTTGCTATTGTATATTGTTAAATTGTGGGGAAGTTTACCTTTGAAAAAATGGTTTACTCTATGCCTCATATTTATTATTGTTGAGATGTGATTTTTGTATCGTTTTGTCCGGATAGTCGGTATTTTTTTCCGAAAAAAAAAATTGTGGTACTAGTTCGATGCTTTGTGGGTTTGTTGACCGTAGCGCTGTACCTAGAGGATTCCTTAGTCCGCCTAAAAATGCTCTTAACGTTTGGTTCTGGTACGTATTCATCTTTGACGCTCGTAACGCTTCATTATTTTCATTCACTATAAGATTTGATACAAGCAGCTTTTCTATGTGTCTGCACCGATTCGAGAAAGCCAATGCACCTTCGTCGTTACGTTGATTTAATGTAAGCATTTCTGCTAGCAGGCTTGTGTCATCGCGCTGATCAGAAAATTTTGCACAATAGCGTTCCTTAAGTCTAACCATAAATTAATTATCTTTGTATTTATTACTAAGCAAGCTTGCGCCGTTAATTCTGTCTGTATAAAATTTAATTAAAAAAAATGAAGTTCTCATTCTCTGCAAAAATTGGTTCATAACCAGGTCATAACTTTTTAATAAATTACCCAGATTAGCAGGTTGTCCGTCGACTTCCGGAATAGCTTTAAGATAATAACTCTTTGAATTGACCTGCCTTTTTATTCTCTAAATTATTCACGCTGATAGGTATTTCTAAATTACTATATTACTATATTCCAAATTTAACAAACTTTGTGAATCGTTCTCGGAATTAGACATACAATATATATATATATATATATATATATATATATATATATATATATATATATATATATATATATATATATATATAAAATTATGAAAATGTAGGGAATTTAAGGAAGTAGCAGCTTACATTAGTATTACTGCTTCCGTTATCATTTGGCTGCTTGGCTCTACTTTGGTCAACTGGGCTCGGTTTCGGTTATTAGGTGTCGATACACGTAAGAGTCAATATGCGTTTAATTTTCTACCCGATACAAACGACTGCACCAAGACGTTTGGATTTTTTAAACAATTATTTATTGACTGCGTACACTCATATTACCAAATATATAAAATATATAATAATAAAATATTAATAAAATGTGAACTATATACTCGATGTGTAGAGTAAAACGTAAGAAACAGGAATGAACTGCACGCTGAAGGCGGGCTGGCTATTTATAAGATTTTCACTTTTAGAGGTGACTTTACTTTCCTGCTGACTCAGCTTCTCATTCTTTGTTTCCGTTCACTGCGTAGTTCACAAGGTGCCTTATATTATGCTAACTCCTGTCTGCGTTCTTTGGTTGCTACTGTGTTGCATAATGGCCCATTGTTGTATTCCATTGATCTTGCGATCAAAATATAATAAAAAGCTTTATTGTTTGTACTCAGCAAGAGGGAAACAGTTTGAATATATTTTAAGAATATATAGTAACTGTTGCGTTACCTATTAAACTGAAATTAATATAATAATATTTTTGTTTATTTTACAGCAAGTTCTTATAACGTATATTCTCCGTTGCTGTTTTAATTTGTACCCTTGCTCTTGTTTGATTACATTTAGTGACAATCTGTTGCCTCTCTCGGTTTCAAATTTCATGGCTGCTGCATAAAGATTTTTACTATAATGCTCATCTTTTTAACGCAGATTTCTAAGACAAATCATTGCTCTGTTAGTTTATTTTAGAATATTTTAAACATAAATTCAATGAAATTAAAAAATTAATTTGATTTTCAGCTTTAAGAGGCTAGGTTCAAGTACTGAATAATGTAGAAAGCAAAGCAATTATTTAAATGAACCGATTCGATACGCTTATCAAATTCTTTTGAAACTTGTTATAACTTAATCTTGCTTAACGCTCATCACGTTCTGTCCGAGATTTGCTTCTCTGGCTGTGTAGCTAATTAATACATAGTAAAAAACTTTGTGCTTTTTGTGGGCCAAAATCAATTAGCCGATTTCTTGATGCGTAAAATTATTCAACCACTTAAAACTTTTACAAAGCGTGGTTAAGTCGCTGTAGTAATCGAGCCAACATCTTTTTACCCACGAGAAAAACGTAGTTCACACGCCAGGTATTTTATATAAAATTATAAATCTAACATTACTAAAAGTTACTAATAAGACTTCTTAGACCTTGCAAATTCTAAAACTGTGGTGGGATTTTTTCAATTTGAGAATAAATTAACTTTATTACTATCTTTGTATGTATTTTTATAATGGTTTCCTAGAAGCCTAGTAACATGTGAGTTAGCAGGGTGTTTCATATTAGTTAGCAGGGTGTTTGGTAAACACACGGAAATTTTTTAAGGTATTATTCCTCGAGTTATTAGCGAATTTCCATTAAGAAGATTCATCAATAGAGAGGTAACGATGGTGACACGTTGAGAAAATTGTTTCAAATGAGTTAGAATTAGGGCTCTTAAAACCCATATGCAAGGTCCGTTAGAATTTTTATGTTGATATATACAGTGCGTATCAAAAGTAAGGAAGAAGCTCTATAAAACGGAAAGGGATTTTTGTGTGCAAACTAAAAAAACAGGCCAATTTTGTTAAAAATAACCCATCTTTTGATATACTACGCAATTACCTAAGCAATATTTAAAGTCAAATTGATGTAACAATAGGTCGGCGACCAAATCACCACAGGTCATTTTTAAGTAAAATTTAAGGGTGATCTACCAATGTACCAATGTGGGGAATAAACTAAAGGTAGTTGGGAAGTCGATAATGGGTCCAGCAAGCATTTCGACCAACGCGTTTTAGTTATATATAGGGCAATGTGTCAATGGACGTAATTTATTTGTAAATGCCTGCAACGCTTCACTTGAATCGGACATCTAGGCACCGAGTGCCGTGACGTTCTTAACAACGAACAGCGCATGTGGCATTATTCTGTAGAAGCTGTGGTTATGTATGTATAAACAAACAGTAGAAATTAGCAACTAGGTATGTGCATCTTTGTTAAGAAATGACAAAATGTTGAATGAAAAAAACATACTTTAAAGCTTTGGATCAATGATAAACGTAATTCGGTTATGTTTGTTAACATGATTAGGATACTTCGATATAATTCAAGCGCCTCTGCAAAAAGTTAAATTAGTTAAAATAAAAAATTATTCAAAATTCTTTGAATTCTGATTTTGAGGATAGGTGAGGCAAACAACATTAAATTATCTTACCCTCATTGTCTACAAGCATTATTGGATGTTTTTTTCAAACTTAAATCATACATTTCCATGTATCGAAATATATATGTATATATATATATATATATATATATATATATATATATATATATATATATATATATATATATATATAATTTATATACGTGCACACCGAAGATACATATAGGAATGATTATATAGCGTTTTGACCTTTGATTCCCTAATATATTATAGATATCAATAGTAGAGCGAAAATAAGTAAATAAACATATGACAGCTGACCATGGTGCCAATGCTTCATTCCATTGTCATAAAAAGGGATGTATTATACTGAAGGTGGTAAACGTGTTGATTTCAAATCAGCAGCTTCACTTCCATATATTAGTAGCTGATGAAGTTGTCGTACGTTAAGATTTACACAGAGAATGACTGAATTCGACATCCACAAACTGATTTCACTGCTGTACACTTTGAACTTTAAGGACATCTTTTATTTCAAGTCAGATTTTATGGGTGTTTGCAACTTTGATGTAGGCAATTTGACTTGGAAGACCATTTCTGTAGTAATTATGACTATATGGCCAATCAGAAAGGCATTTTAGGTTATCTTGGGGCCGAAAATATTTCCTGTGTTCTATTGCAGTTAAATTGGTTATATATATATATATATATATATATATATATATATATATATATATATATATATATATATATATATATATATATATATATATATATATATATATATTGCCTCCCCGATATCACTGCAGCCTTTGGCTTATTGTGAATGCCCTTAGTGTTTTCTACTCCACCCATTCCAAAATCACTGTGCCTTGAACTAGTCTGGACAGCAATTGGTAGGGTGAAATTTTATATTGCTCTATCTAAGGTCTAGACTGACTGTAGATCAGTTGTCTTTTGCGGTCCAGAGCTTTACACTCGCACAAGATGTGCTGGGCTGATTCCTCCCCCTCGCCGCAAATCTGCATGTGAGATCCCCCTCGAACCGCCCCATTTTATGCAGGTGTTTCTTGACGGCCATGTGTCCCGTCAAGAGACCTGTTATGTTTCTGAGCTTTCCTCTGCTAAGATTTGGCAGCTCCACAGCATCTTTGAACTGGGTTCGTCAATTGCTGACTTCCCATGTCTGAGCCCTGAACAGTCTGCCCAGTACACCTTGTGTTCCTTGCTGACCCAGGACTTAATGGCTCCCCTGGTCGTGCTCTTTGTCACGCGCAGAACCGGTTCTGGTCCCATAAATGCTTCTGCTGACCCTCTCTTCGCGAGACTGTTAGCTTCTTAATTGTCTTTGACCCCCGAGTGACCAGGCAAACCCGGCAGAAAGGTATTGCAAGTTAATATTAGGTAAAATAGGTACTTGAGGTATCTGGAGTTAGTAGTCAGTTTTTAGTCAAATGTAGGGCACAATTCGACCTAAAAATTACCAACTGTGGAATTGAAACTCAAAATTTTATGTAAGTATATTTGTAGGTAAAATTGAACTAAATTTTCCCAATTTAGTTACTGTAAGTTACTAACTTTGAAGGAATTTTAATAGTCAAAATAGGCTAATTGGGAGCTGCATTTTAAAATTTGTAGTTATTATTGCAATCGAGACAACATGTTGGTTAATTATAACTAAGTTACAACTTGGTTAGGTTATTTGGACTCGAGTGCTGGTTTTCATGCCTTAATTTGTTGCTTGATTATACAGAGGAGCGCGCAAAGGAACTGTGACGCCATCGATGTTTTTTTCAAATAGCAACCCACATTGCTTCTCCCAATTCAAATACTTCATTTAATTTCCAACACAGTGATGTAAACTCTATGACACGTTACATAAGAAAAATTTCGAGAAAAATATTTTTGAAATTGGAGTTGTGAAATGTATCATTTTATAAACGGAGAACAAATACAACTTTATTTTTAAAGTAAATTCTGAAAATATTCACCAGCAGCTTCTTAACAATAACCTACGTGCAAATTCTAATAAAACGTTGAAATAGTTCCCGGTATAATTGCTCTGATCGTAGTTTTCTGATGCTTTCCTGCAAAACTTGCAGGTCGTCTGGTTTCTGTCAGTACACAGCATTTTTTAGATATCTCCATATAAATAGTCCAGAGGAGTCACTTTGGGAGATGTTGCACGCCATTTTACGTTACCTCGTCGAGCGATCCACCGATTAAGAAAGGCGATACAGAAAGGATTAAATAAATATTATAAACAAAATCGGCTCAGGTTTCTATTAAAATAACTTTAAAGCAGTTTATTTTTTTATCACTGAACTTAAAAATAAAACGTCGTTTAAGATTAAAACAGTCAAATGTAATTCGGAAAACTAACAAATCACAATTCAATTAATTCTGTAATTAGCTATTTACTTACATTTACTTTTAGAATATAACATAAAATAGCCTGGGCCAGCAAGTTGCCGTTTCTATAATTAGCACATCATTAACTAACAATTTCTTAGATAGCACTAGAAACTCGGTGGTTGAGGGGTAAGAACATGTCCCTCTGAACCAAAGGGTACTGGGTTCGATCTCAGCGTACTCCTTTCACTTTTTCCAGTACAAACTGTAACATTAATATCAACCGAGGTTCTGGCATTGTACTTGAGCAAGTTGAATGTTTGCACGTTCCGCCCTTCCGAGGGGGCGTAAAGCCGTCGATCCCGTGTCCATGCGATGTTGGGAACGTTAAAGATCCCTACCCTCCTTACAGAAAGGCCGGGTTCGGCAAAATTCCCAGGATAGTGAGGTGAAACTACTCCCTGGCGTCTGTGGTTGGCCATAGTCGCGGAAATAGGCCGACGTTAAAGAAACAAAAACACACACAACACACTTAGATAGCATCCGTGGTTCAGTGGTCACAGGCGCGCATGGCACGCAGGTGGCCCGAGTTCGATTACCGCCCGATGCATGTAACATTTTGTTTTGTTTGACTAATTTTAATGTTTGGTAGAGACAATATTTTCCAGGTTTCATACGTTCGGACCAAGATTTAATTTATCTTAAAAATGTCTGGATTACTTTGTCAACTTTGAGTCTAAAACTATGACTTGCAGCAAATATTTTTTTCATTTTTGTTTTGAAAACTTTTTTGTTCTTGAAAAAACCGGGTCACTTTGGTTGACTAAAAATAAATCATTCAGGCGGTTAATAAGAAAAACTTATAGCCATATTTATGTGTGTGAGACAACAAGGTGGATGATTTCGGAATCTGACGTCAATTGGTCACAGACTTTTACAAGTTTTAAAAATGAACCATGTTTATAATTTGGCATATAATTCTAAATATGAATTAAGTTTTATTCTGGAGAGCTTTTATAACTTTAATGAAATTTGGGATAGAAATATCTTTTAAGTAGACTTGTAGATAAATAAATTTTATTTCATAGCTTAACAGAAAATCGAGTTTTGAAAATTTTAAGGTTGTTTCTCAAAGGAGCCAAAATACTAGTTCTAAATATTTTTTATGATAATAGAGAGATATCAATACATACATTGTCCCTATATTAGGGAAGAAATAGGTCAGGGCTGACAATTTACAAAATTGTTAGTTGGTTGCACACAGTCTCTATTTTATAACATTTTGTGTTATTTGGAGCTGTCGTGACAACATACTGCTTGCTTCTGCAACGAGATGGCGACTTGTGTCTTACATCTAACTGTGTGCTGTGAGGTTGGCTACCATAGCCGTATTACTTTATATGTGTTTTCTCGCTGCAATTAATATACCGTATTGACGAGCTCTAATTAGAGCGAAACTGGTCTACGGTTCTAACTGTGGTGAGAATACATCTAGCCTTATATAGCATTGTCATTTTCGTAGATACAAAACGTGTCCTGGAACACTGGTCCAATCCTCCTAGGTAACGAACTTATACAAGTCACCTATATAAGGTCGGTACTTACCACATTTTATTGTGTGAGTACCTGTATCGTGTTGAATAGGTGGTATCTGATCATTTTTTAGTTATATTGGGATTTTGGGTTGGTATGAACGATCTCTGTTTACCGAATGAACTTAAGATGCTGGATATTAAATAGCTTAAGGAACATTTGTTTCAATACCTGTGTAGTGCTCAATAGATGGTACCTGATCCTTTTCAGTTATGTTCGGAAATACTTTGGGTCATTGTAATTTTCTGTGAATTTACCTGCTTAGTTGAGTATTTAGGATAGTAAGTACACTTTGAAAAAACCCAAATTCTGATTTATCTTCCTCTGAAGAAACGATCGTAAGGTCTCTGAAATAAGTGTTGTGGTGATTTGCGTTTTCTCAAAGTGTACTTATTAGTGCTCATCACAGGTTCCAGTTTTCACATAGTATTTAGGATAGGTTAAAAACCGATATATTAACATAATATTGTATATAAACCAAACAAATTTAAAACTGACCCAATAATGGGATCTAGGAGTCCTCGTTCCCAACCAGCAAAGTTTTTTATAATTCGAATGTTCTGTGGCTCTTCTGTATTTTATAAACACTTCCACAATGCCGATTCGTTATGTAAAGCCGCAATAAACACGATTCCGATATAGACAGCTGAAGTATTTAATAAGTTTCCCTTTAAAACATTTATATAGCAGCACTATTAAATATCTCATAAAACAGTCACAGAATTATTATAAAAAAGTTTCCAGAGCCTACTTATAAAGCGTATCCACCTATAAAACTAAATTGTTTTATAATGTATTTTTATTGAATTCTGGCGATGTTTCTAATTCCCTTATAAACATAATAAGAAGCTATTTTAAAGTAACTCCTAGTGACTTTAAATAACAGTTATATTAAAGTACCTTTAGAACCAGTTTCGCTTTTAAGAACAAATTGTTGTTTTAGTGAAAATTTTAGAACTATTTCATAGTATTGCATTTCTACGACAATATGAAAAAGCCAATATAATCCGTATGAGATTGAATTGTTGACTTGAACATAAATATGCTGTGGATAACTTTATAATAAAACATGTTTATGATAACTGAATATCATACCCACTGAGAGCCAGCTAAAACTCGTTTTCGGTTAAAGCAACTAACATGAATAAAAATTTTGTCTGCGAATTCTAGTAAAAAAATTATAATAATTAAAGATGTCAGATGTACAGAAATGGAAAAGAAATTAAAAAGTGGTGCTTTTCGAAAAAGGTCAAAGATGTGTTACGAAAATATGATGTGCAATAAAAACATAATTGGTGTTGGAAATGAAAAAATAACACATAACACGAATGAATCAAAAGAATGTATCCCATCTGCCCCAGATCAAGTGTCAGTATCTCAAAATATTTCTGTTAATGCAAGTACCCGCCTACTGGACACAAAAGACAATCAAATTTTTACAAACATTAGGGGGCCAGTTAAATGATGAAAATGATAAAAAGTAATTGGCTAATAGAGCTAGAGTACATTGAAGATTGTAATTTTGCCCCGTAAGTTGACAAAAATATAGAATTTAGAAAAAAATTTAGGCAATGGGAAGTTTTTTTGGTGTCCCCTATTCAGCATCAAGAGCATTATTCCGTAATGTTAATGGAATAATTTCCAGCGTACTTCTACAAGATTCCAGAACACTTTTAAAAAAAGCTTGGACGCAGCAACTGCGTTATGGTAGTGAATTTTCATAGAAATTATCTGACACAAAATATTTTATTATAACTTTTTTTATTGTAACATATAAATCTAAATTTTGGTGTACAGTTTACTTTTTATATCGTAGACCTACCTGACAAATTTTGTTATCATAGCTTTTTTATTTTTCGAGAGAAATTTTTTTTATAATGAAAACTAAAAATTTTCCTGGAAAACCTAGTCCGATTTTCTTAATTAACAAACATATTCAAGCCATTTACAAAAGGAAGGCACGTGCCAAATTTTATCAAAATTCGCTCATTACCTTTTGAGATAAAAAAATAATTCTAATGAAAACTCAAAATTTTCCCGGAAAACATCGGCCGATTTTCCTCACTAACGAACTTATCTAGGCACGTTCCAAATTTTATTATAATTGGCCCATTATTTTTTGAGTCATCGGTGTGATATATATATATATATATATATATATATATATATATATATATATATATATATATATATATATATATATATATATATATATATATATATATATATATATATAAATTGAAACAGACCCCGAATATGGGTTCTAATTCGCGCTCATTTGTAAAAAATTTTCAAAATTCAAAAGTCGGGATCTCCTCATTAGTGAATTTTTTCTACGAAAATACATACTACATATCAACCGATTCTCATAAGAAAAGTTGGAAATGATGGTAATTACTGGCATTTCCTCGTTTATGACGTTTATAGCTGTTTCTTCTAACAATTTGCCAACTCATTTGGGGTAATTGTGTATGCTATATTTACCTAGTCACGTTTACAACTGAATAATAAATGATTTATCATAGAAAAGACAAATTAAAGCAAAACTCAGTATTTTATTTTATAAAAGTGGCCAATAAGTTATCTATTAACCATAATGTTGCCAACTAGTAATATACGCATATAAGCACACGTGTCTTGTAAAAGCAGTTATGTCCTGTTGCAAGAGCATCAGATTTGAATCAAAATGTTGGTTAAATGTTTTATAGGGATTTCATAGTAGCTAAATTACCTTACAGTGCTCTCAAAGCGCCTCCGTGGCCGTGCGGGAAAGTCGATTCAGACTTTCCAATACGGACTCGGGCGTCGACGGTCGAGCCTCACCGGCGGCGGATGATTTTTCAAAAATCACTGCCGTCGTTGAGATCGAGCTCAAAGTGGAGGGTAGGTTAGTTTAGATGAGCAAAAATGGTCAGCAATGGCCTAATTGCCAGTAAGCATCTTACCTTTTTTACAGTGCTCTCTATTAATACGTAAGTGTTTTATAATAAGACGCCATTTAAAGATGGCAGCATTCGAAGAAATGGCAAGGGCGAAAATACTAAAAAAAATCCCCTATGTGTGTTAATATTACTGCTGATAAACATATCCAAATTATTAAATAACGTTACCTAGACCAAATTGGCACATGTTTTCTTGCAAAAAAAAATCAAATCATCGAAGCTAATTTTGATATGTTCAATGTTTTTCTTATAAAAATCCATAAATAGGGAGCGCACTTAACATTTGTTAATATTATGCTTCGCAATAAAATTTAATTTGCACAAAAAATTTCATTCTGCGTATGACAAACAGAGTCTACATACAGACTTGGAGACTACTTCTCTGGCTTCACTGTTGGTTTTTGTAGGTGAAGGACGTAGCCAGCGCGTGAGCTAACTGGAGCAAGTGGGCCTTCGAATTCTGGAAGTTCTAGGATGTTCCTCAATGTTTCTGTGACTATAGTTTCGCTGCTTGACAGCATTTTCAGACAGTCACAGAAGCATTGAAGAACATCCTAGAACTTACAGAATTCGAAGGGCCACTTGCTCCAGTTAGCTCACGCGCTGGCTACGTCCTTCACCTACAAAAACCAACAGTGAAGCCAGAGAAGTAGTCTCCAAGTCTGTATGTAGTATGGACAAGTTTCACCAAGTAAGGGCAACAACAATCAATGAAACAGAGTCTCCTAACAGATATGAAAATAAGAGACAACATTATTAAAATGGCCGCCTTGTAAATAGTAATATCTAATACCTGGGACATTTATATTTTCTGGATGTGTCCTTATTATGTTTATATATAGAATTGCTTCCTGCAACTTTTAGAATGACCTAAAGAAACATTTTGATTTTCTTGCTGATATTTCATGTTGCATTTTCACTTTATAATGTTTACCAGAAACCACTAAAGAGACTTTACAAAACTGTTGTATAGTTGATTTATAAAAATCTTATAACCAATGGTCAAGTATATTTTATAGCAAAGTATGAGAGCTGTAATAAAACTATTTTATAATTTCAGTGTTGACATTTTTAGAGTCTTAGTAATGTTGATAAATTGTTTTGCAATGTTTACCAAAGGCTTTATAAATATTCGCAGAGACTAAAGTGTTTTATTAAATGGTGCCAATTTTGGGTTTATAAACGTATTGTAAACAATTCAGGGAGTGCGATTAACTGTTTGTCATACAATTGCTATTTGGGTACTGGTTCATTTGAATAGATTTTTTCAAAATTCAAAAGTCGGGATATTCTCACTGATGTTTTTTTTACGAAAATGAACTAATATCACATAATATTCCAGTAATAATTTAAAAGCTTTATTCATGCCTACCCTGCGTTTTTTTGTAGTTATTAAAATGCGTGTAGAATGCTTTATAAAATCACGAATGAAAATGCATTTCGTTGAATCATTGATTCAAACATAATAGAAACGTACATTTTAAAACTGCATTTTTTACCAACAAGCTATTCGATAGCCCTAGTATGAAGTTTGATCAAAGCTGACTTCTATGTCGATGGATATTCAAATATTTTCTGCAATGCGGTGCAGGTTTTATTTGCAGCAGATTGCACGGTCAATAATTTTTAATCTCTGACACATTATCCGTAGCACGTCCGAGCATTCGAGCAGATAATGGAAGAATTATTACATTCATTTTTAACGGGAGGATGGTGTTCTACAGTTTTACTAAGAATGCACATGCAAATAAAGTTAAAAAGCATATTTGCTGAAAGTCCGGTAAATCTTCACACAAAAAAAAATGTTGGTGAAGAGATCGCGACGGAAATTTTTTAAAAGTTAAAAAAAAGAGAATTGAAAATCTTGAAAGACATTTGGAAGGTTATGCAGTAAAGATCCATTGCGGTCGCAGTGCTAAGAGGACAAACGTATTAAAAAATCTACAATCATTAAACAAGGTTAGCCAAAATTTACATATATTTATATAAAGACTGATCGAAAAGCTGTAACTTATTTTTATACCTCTGGCATTCTGAATTTGTATAATAATTCAATAACTGATCAGGCTCGCCAAACTTATAACACAATATATATATATATATATATATATATATATATATATATATATATATATATGTATATATATATATATATATATATATATATATATATATATATATATATATATATATATATATATATATACACAGGATGCCCCATAATTAATTGAACATTAAATAAGGGGTCGTAGCTGGCACAAATAAAATGATTGGGCTCAACATGCCTTACTAGAATAAGTTGAGTTGAGTTTGAGTGAGTGAGTGTAAACACTCAAACACTCAGAATGGCACGAACTTGTAGTTCATTCACCACAGATGTTTTAATTGCAGTTGAAGGTTATTTATATTTATTATACATATTGGTCATGTTAATAATTGATATCTTACATATATACACACCCATATATACATATATATATATATATATATATATATATATATATATATATATATATATATATATATATATATATATATATATATATATACATTCATACATTTTTTTTCATCAACACACTGACAGGCCACGGATTGAGAAGGTAGTACAGTAGGACAAACAGACGGAAAGCTTATGCTATATATATATATACTATATACATGTGTTTTACTTATCAATAGAAACTCACATACAAGGTAAATAATTATTATAAAACAATTTTTTCAAATATCTTGAAAGTGGCATATTATTATGAAATGTGGCACGGTATTAGGTACCATGCGTAATACGATGACGCTATCAATTTCACCACTGCCGTTTTGTGGCGCCATTAACAGCAACACTGGTTCATTATAATGGTCATAATTTTTTTGTCCACCCAGTATGCACATTTTCGCACAAAAATTAAAAAAAAGGCCATTAAGTTTCACACAAAAAGGTGTACTTCTTTGAAGTCGAAAAAGTTAACCTTTTCAAAATAAATGTACTTTTTCAATGAAACTAAATTAACGATTATGCGCTAAACCAAAGTTTGCAGTGCTATCGGGGCGGCAAAGCCGCGGACGAGCCCTGAGGGAAAAAAACGATTATGCGCAAACATTGTGTATTCTCGAAGGCTTAGATTATAGTGCAAATTATGTGTATCTGTTGTAGATACTTTTCAGCACAATAATACATATGTTATCGAATTTTTATTAAGAATTCAACATAGCCATTAGATCAAATAACATCTATAAAACTATTAATTACAAAGAAATAGTTAACAAAATGGATATCGGAAAGATTGCTGAAAATTGCATTAGTCAACCTAATTAAATTAATTTAAAATTAAACTGCACTTTTAGAAGCAAAACAACAACAAATCAGAGTAAGTGTTCAAAGTGTTCACTCGTTTACTAAAATTATCTCTTACTGTAACAAATACATTTTGTTGAGCTCTGATATCATTAACACGCTGTACAATCTTTTCCCATAATTGCTGTCGGTTATTTATTTAATCTTTGTAGACCAGTGATTTTAAATAACCCCAAAAGTAAAAATCTAGCGGATTTAAAGCGGCACTACGCGCTGGCCATGCGTGCACACTACCTCTATCAATGCATCTTTGAGGGTAAATTTTATCTAAATAATTTCGCACATATCGGATGTAATGTGCTGGAGCACCATCACGCATCAAGCAATAGTCACTCCTTAAAGTGCAGGTTACATCTTCTAAAATGGTCGGTAAATTATCTTCCAAAAACAAGAGATACGTTCCTCCGTTAAGTCTAGGTGGCAGTTTAAATGGCCCGAAAATGCAATTTCCAAGAATGCCACACCAAATTTTTCTTGAAAATGCATGTTGAAAATGATGTTCGCGGATAACCTAGCGATTTTCAATCGCATAGGTATGGCTATTCCGCAAACGCAACATACATCTTCTGGTGAATCAGGCTTCACCAGTAAATAAAAAATTTTTGTAGGACATTGGACCCTCTAAATAGCGTTCTCTCATAAACTGAAAAAAATGAAGTCTTCTTGGTAAGTCATGCGGGAAAACCTACTGAACTCGAGTGAAATGATACGGCTGCAGCTTTTCTTTGCGTTTGATTCTGGACATGTTGCTTATACCCGTTACTGCACAACACGTATTCGTGCTGGTTTCTACGTCTTCTACAATACGAACTATGACTTCGTCCGGACTGTCGTACCTGGACGATCGTACAGTGCGTTAAAAGTTATATGGTTTGGTTGCTTTCTATCAGGGTAAAGCTAAAAAAAGCGCTGTGCTGCTCTGCGTTAACAAAAGATTTCCTGGGCATAAGGACACACCATATCTCGCATTTGTGAATTTGAAAAATCATTATGAAGCGGCATTGTAACGCAAATAACAAGAATAACGTGACAACTAAAGACACTTGTTTAATGTCAGTCGGTTTTGACATGTTATAGTGAACAAGTTCCCAGTTGCTACCATAACATACTTAGCAACAAAGTTAATACCGCATTTTGGTTTTCATTAAACAAAAGTACCTTAGTTTTGAAAACGGTCAATGTTTTAGAATTCAAAGAAGTATACATTCAGACCTTATTGCTAATATTAGGCAAAGTTCTAAAGCCAAATGGTAAACCCACTGGTCATCCCTTAACAACAAACTTTGCAACATCGAAACATCAGTGGCCCCAAAGACGCTCCCAAGTCTAACATGCCGGGAAGAAGTCGTGATCAGAAGAACTCGTATAGGCCATTGTAAGTTCACACATGGATACCTCAATGTGTAACAACGTCAATGTGTAATATATGACAGAGTAATTACTGTTAACCATGTGCTTCAAGAATATCCACTGTATATCATACCAAGACTCGAATACCTAAATGGGAAAACACTATCCCAAATTCTTGACTCGAGTGAGCCAAATGTGACTAATTTACTCGGTTTTTTAAGACAATCCTCACTATTTGATAGCATTTGATTTCAGATACTTTAATTAGCGAAACAAAATGTACCGACAGTGTCAATGACCTTAGATGTTAAGACACTTTAAACTTCCAAATAAAAAAAAGAAGTATACCCTTAGGTGTGAAACTATCGTTGTGTTAAGCCTTGATTAATTAACCGGCCGATAAATATCGTTAAAATCGAGCTTTGTGAAACTAGGCATTAGTGGTGAAAGTGTAATAGTGCTAAAAGTAATTAATTCTAATTCGAATTTAAGAAAAATGGCATTTAGCCCAAAGAGAAAGAATTATGGATAATAATGGTTATTGGATGTGGCGACGATCTTAGAAGTCATCTGGAAGCATGCGAGTTATTTAACCAACAACATCCTGATAGACCGCCAATTGTAAGAACTACAGTAAGCAAATTCGTTGCCAAATTCACAGCAATGCGATTCGTAAAAGATTTGTCTCGATAAGGTCGACCTCGAATAGGTGAAGAAGTCAGAACTATCTTTTAGTGACTTGTTTTGATGAACATTCACTAAAAACAATGTACTGGTCAAATTTATAAATTTTCCTTTGTTAGTTGCTTGGATTAGTTTGTTAGCCAACTCAAACTGATTTTTCCCACAAAGTACCCGAATCTCCTAAAGTACTATCAAGATTAATTACTCGAAGAAAACTCTATTAGTGAATATTTTTTAAGAAAATTAACTAACAGAGTTTTCTGAGGAGATCCCGCCTTTTGAATTCTGAAAAAATTTCTTCAATGAGCGCTAATTAGGCCACCTAGAACACATATCTGGGGTCAGTTTCGATTTATATATAGATTTGTAAGTGGCTTGGATACGTTTGTTAGTCATAAAAATCGGCCTAGGTTTTCCCTGAAAATTTTGTGTTTTCTTTAGAAAAAAAATTCATATCTCCGGAAATAAGAAAAGTAAGGGCAAGCAAATTTGGTACATCGTTTTATATCGCTATAGGTAAAGTACCTAGCAAACTTAGCGCTGTAGGTCAAAAGATAAAAAACTTATGGGCATTTAAAGAAAAATAAATTGGGGTTTTCCTCAAAACGTCAAAGTGACAATTTAAAACGTCAAAATTCGCAACACTTAGGCAACGAACATGAATCTAATACGGGCTATGGAAAGAAAATGTCTCAAGAAGAATGTTTTACAGACCCTGAAGTCTTAGTTTCAACCGTCACTGTCCTTCATTTTCCTAAAATGTTTCCAGAAAATTCATTTCAAATAGACCCTTTCTCTGATGCTTGGCAGTAGTCTTAGCTATAGAGTTTATCATCTTATGGTATATAACTTTTGTCGAATTTTCGTAAAAAATCAATAAACCACAATATATCCGTTATTCTACAAGATATTAAAAAAATTGTATACATCAATTATATAGTGTCTTGAGCTACATCTTAAAAAAATATTTCTACAATCACAGGGTGGCCGATAACTCGTTGGTGATACAAATAGTTTTTTTTTAGTCGAAAACACCTTATGATTTTGCATTTTCCATCGAAATATAATGCATGTTTGTAAGTAAAGAAATTCTGTACGCAGCAAGTGCGTTATGGTAGCGAATTTTAACTGCTTCATATTTGAAAAGCACAATTTGCTATTAACCTATAAGGTTGACCAAAAAAACAGATTTTTTCGGTTACACTTTAAGTTTACTTACGGAAATTTCTGTACGTTTTCAAACAATAAAGTTATGTTGATGAAACATGGCACATTGTTTTTACTATATATGTTATACTGGTAATCAAATTTAATGCCTGCTTTCTGAAAAAAAAACACACATATTTGCTATTAAAAACATTTTAATGAAAATTCACTACCCGAACTTTTCGATAATTAAGCTGATAATTAAATATGCAGGTTAAAATTGAGTGATTAAAAATAGATTTTATAGAGGTTTTTCCTGGTGTTGTTTATACTTTGTTTTTGTTTCCTAATTTGTTTAAAAAATGAAAATGACCAATTGGAAATATTTAAAAGTTTAACTCAAATGTATACTTAACTCTTTGTGGGTTGATTTTGACCAGGAGCTCATACGTATTAGACTCTTAGTACAAAATTCTGACACATTTTCTAGATAACGTTATTAGTACGACATCTATGTATTCACAACAACTTATTTTACTCAGATTCACTGCACATCAACTCAGGACGCACTGAGAAGGAACTTTATTACCAAAATAACTTTGAGTAAAACACAACAATAGTTTTTAGTGAATTTTCTTACAAAAAGTTCACTAATGGGAACATCCAGACTTTTGAATTTTGAAAATTTTCTTCAAATGAGCTCGGTCTAGGACCCCTAGAACCTATATCCGATGTCAGTTTCAATTTATATATATATATATATATATATATATATATATATATATATATATATATATATATATATATATATATATATATATATATATATACACTCGACCCATGCTCCCTATTTAAAATAGAACTGTTGTTATCACCACCTTTAAGTTGATGTGACAAAATTGAGTTTTATGTCAAAACATGTCCCCCTCAATATTAAAATTGAGCCGTTTCAGAGTTTCTTAAAGAAAAAATTATCTGGACGCAAATTGGTCTGTTTCGTTTACAATGCGCCAGCCTGTATATATATATATATATATATATATATATATATATATATATATATATATATATATATATATATATATATATATATTGAAAGCTCTTTCTTATCTGAATTCAGCCCACTAATTTTTTTGGAAGTTTTATTAACTTGTTTAAAAATTATTCACTGTTGGACTTGCAAGAACGTATTTCATTCATCGTGATAAAAAATGAACTAATTAGTCAATTTGTGGTTAAAAACTAAACTAAAAACAGAACCAAACGTTCAAAAATGTTTATCCAGTTAAGTAAGTGTTCAAATTGTTTACCACCAGCTTCCGTACAAAAGTACAAATTTGTTCAAAACGAGCTCTAGCATTCTGGAGCATTTGTGGAGATATTAGACGACATTCTTCAACAATGCCTCCTCGTAGTTCCCCCAGAGATTCCAGTTATGTTGCGTAAATTTTACTCTTTAAATGCCCCCATAAGAAGAAGTCTAAAGGAGTTAAATCCGATGATCTAGGGGGCCACTCAATAGCACATCTACGCACAATCCATTTCTCTGGAAACTCTCTGTTCAAAAACTCCCTAACACGTTGTGAAAATTGCGAAGGAGCTCCATATTGTTGAAACACTAATTGATTTTCTTCATAGCAATCATCATTTTCAACAATGTCAATTAGTAGAGGGTAAACTATATCTTCTAGTAACTCCCAATACGTTTTGCCAATCAAATTGCCATCAAGATAAATTGGTCCGATTAAACCGTCTCCAAAAATTACAGTCCAGACATTCAATTTCTGTGAAGTTTGAGTGTGGACTTCGTGGAAATTTCTTGGATTATTATTAGCTGCCCAAAAACGACAATTATGACTGTAGAGTTTAATAAAAACGTACACTTGTCTGAAAAACAGATATTGAACACAAAGTTCCCATTATCAGCATCGTGCAGTCATAACTTCATAAAACTCCAGTCGCCGATCAAAATCATCTTCATTCAGTTGTTGTACAAGATACATTTTATACGGGTGAAATTTATGATACTTCAATATTCTCTGAATAGTTCTTCTTTTGATGTTTGAAACAGTGGCCAATTTTCTCGTGCCCAAAGTTGTGTCTGCAGCAATTTATCCTAAAACTTCAATCTCAGTAGTCTCATTTCTAACCGGAAATTCACGTTTAGGATCCCGCTTTTTGTTGGCTACTGAACCACTTTGTCGAAACTTTGCAACTAACTCCAAAATGTATTTTCTGTTAACATGTCTGTTCGGATGTCGTTCATTAAACAAATTAGCGGTACGGTTGGCACAGTCATCGTTTTTGAAAGAAAGTGTAATTATTTCAACTCTTTCTTCTACAAAATACACCATTGTGAAATAAATTTTTGGTAGTACTATAAAATATCAAACCGACCAATAAACTGAAAGAATAAACCGCTTTTCTCTCATTCCTATAACAAATGTTCTGATAGTCAATTTTTTGTTTACAAATCAACAAAACATTGACTATCAGCACATTTCTTATCGGTATGAGTGAAATGCTTTTTGGCATCTTCAACTGTGAATAATTTTTAAACGAGTTTATAAAACTTCCAAAAACATTAGTGTGCTGAATTCAGAAAAGACAGGCTTTCAAATGATGTAACACTCGACCCATGTTCACCATTTAAAATATAAGGGTTGTTATCACCACCCTTAAGGAGTTCATGTGACAAAGTTGTGTTTTATGTCAAAACATGTCCCTCTCAATATTAAAATTGACGTGTTTCAGCGCTTCGTAAAAAAAAATGCTCTGGACGCAAATCGGTCTGTTTTGTTTTCAATGCGCCACCCTATATAAGTTTATATATATATATATATATATATATATATATATATATATATATATATATATATATATATATATATATATATATATATATATATATATATATATATATATATATATGTGTGTATCACACCAATAACTAAAATAATGCAGCGATTTTGATAAAATTTTGTACATAGCTTCCCTTTGTAAGTGGCTTGGACAAGTTTGTTTTCCAGAAAAATCAAACTTGGTTTTTCGGGAAAATTTTGGGTTTTCTTTCGAAAAAAAATTTTTCTAAAAAAATTGAAAATCTGTGTTAACTAAATTTGGTACGTAAGTTTAGGATATTAAAAGGAAGCTACATACCAAAATGTATATTACTACTTTTATTATTTGGACAAATAAAACACAGGATGGAAACATCAGGTTATTATTGATAACCAGGTCACAGATATTATTAAAATCTTGATTTACTTATGCAATGATATTGGCATTAAAATCGGCTGTTTTGATTTTCAATCCAGATCTAAAATAACTTATATATTAAAAGCTTTTATTTTTATGATGTGGTCAGATCTGTTATTTAGCGAAAAGTGCTGCGTGCTCAGCTTCAGCAACAAATTTAAGTCCAATGCCCGTTGGTTGACAGTTACTGTTTACGATTTAATTTTAAAAGGAAAAATCTTTTATCGGAGACTAAATGTGAATTGTTAAATTGAATATCAAAGTGATGGATTTATATTATATTGGCCGCACTTATAAGACTGTTAGTGTGATCATTTAAAATATTTTAGTTCACGACAATTTCATTTCAGATTTCTAAACTGCAATACACATTCAGTAAAAACAATTTCAAATATCATAACGTATTTTTATGTTAGCAATGTCACTGCAAAAAAACTAAAACTTAATTGTTCTTGACTGGCCTTTGCTCGATCAGCTGGCCAAAACAATTTGAAAGGTGTGAAAAGAAGATAACGAAACTAATTAAGTTCAAAGGTTGGATTCACATGGTTCGGTAGGTATTTTTTACCAGATAATTTGCCTTCAAGGAGTTTTTCTCAAACTTCTTGTTTCCCATTAAAGACCAAAATTCCAGGATCAAACTCCAAGAGCCAAATTCTCGTAAGCTTAGGCTCAATATCCTAAACTCCAAGAGTAATTACTTATTTGAAATCAAAAATTGAAAATCCAGAACTAAAAATCCAGAGCGAAAAACCTTAAACCTCTGTAATAAAAGGAACAAAACGTTGTAAAATTGGAGATAGAAAAGAACGATTTTTCGATTTTTACTTACCATCGTTTAAGAATGGGGTTGTTTCAGAACGAGATCACAGTCACAAATTTATTCACTTTGACTAAGACACCCACTTACAACCTAACAACAATAATTACTTACACTATTATGGGATTGGAAACAGCGGACCTTAAATTTAGTACGACGCTATGGTTCTTGTTGGTCTGGTCGAATAACGTTGTTCTCTCTAGCAAAGTCACCTGCCGACTGACTGTTGCTTGCATCCGCAGAGTGCATAGTCCACTCTTTGTCCGCCGGCCTGCTTTTTCTGTCTCCCTGTAAAATTCAAAGCGCCTTGTTATGGAAAGAAGCACGTATATAGCCTTCGCTCTGCTATATTCAACGGTTCTTTAATCAGCAGCAATAAAACATTGTTTATGTTTAGCGAGAAGTCAGAGAGGTGTTTACCCTACAGCGAATTTTTATAAACACTATTACATTTAAACTACAATATTTTGCACATTTCAAATTTAAAACAGCAAAAATTCGTAGAATTTGAAAAGGAATGCAGTTTATAATGCATATGCCTGGTGTCCTAAAAATGTGAGCCGACCTAAAAGTCGAGCGTAACAAAAGATAAGTTTTTTTGCAAAATTGTTTGTATCTCCGGAACTAATTAGATTTTTTTTAATTTGGTTCACATGTGACTTTTATAGGGATATTATATAGGATATTCTAGCAAGGTTGGGCATTGTTCCAAAAATATTTAAAATCTTTTTACGAAAATTAGCACTTACTACGTCAAGCCTTTTTTTAGACATATTATTATGAACACTAAGTGAGTGGTAAGACACGAAGCAACGTGCCGCCACCTAGTTGCGGAACCAAGTAACACGCCAGCTTCAAATAACACAAAGTGTTAAAAAATAGAGACTGTACACAACTAACTAACAATTTAGTACATTGTCAGCCCTGGCTCATTTCTACTCTAATATGGGGACAAAGTAAGTAAGGCTAGATGCACTCTCACCAAAATTAGAACCGTAGACCGGTTTCGCTCTAATCAGAGTTCGTTAGTACGAGATACTAATTAGCGAAAATACACCTATCAAGTAATACGGCTATGGTAGCCAGGCTTCCAACGCAACGTGCCGCCACCTAGTTGCGGAACCAAATAGTATGTTGTCACGGCAGCTCCAAACAATACAAAGTGTTAAAACATAGAGGCTGTATACAATCAACTAACAATTTAGTAAATTGTCAGCTATGGCCTATTTCTACCCTAATATAGGGACAAATTATGTAAGGCTAGATTCATTCTCACCACAATTAGAACCGTAGACCGGTTTTGCTCTAACTATAGCTGGTCAGTACGACATACTAATTGTAGAGAAAATACACCTATAAAGTAATACGGCTATGGTAGCCAGCAGTCCAACACTGGCGGTAGGTGGCGGCACGTCGCTTCGTGTTTTGCCACTCACTTAGTGTTGGAAGGTTGTCTACCATAGGCGTAGTACTTTATAGGTGTATTTTAGCTACAATTTGTATGTCGTTCTGTCGAGCTATAATTAGAGCGAAACCGGTCTACGGTTCTAATTGTGGTGAGAATTCATCTAGCCTTACATACTTTGTCCCTATATTAGGATAGAAATGGGCAAGGGCTGACAATTTACTAAATTGTTAGTTGGTTGTATACAGTCTCTATTTTTTAACAATTTGTGTCATTTGGAGCTGGCGTGACAACATACTACTTGGTTCCGCAACTAGGTGGCGGCTTGTTGCTTCGTGTCTTACCACTCACTTAGTGTTGGAAGGCTGGCTACCATAGCCGTATTACTTTATAGGTCTATTTTCGCTACAATTGGTATGCCGTACTGACGAGCTCTAATTAGAGCAAAACCGGTCTACGGTTCTAATTGTAGTGAGGATGCATCTAGCCTTACACATTATTATGAAGGCATAAAACACGATTATTTTGTATATGAGTGAATTCTCAATTTTCAGTGAATAATATAAAATGTGTTAGACGTTAGGAATGAATAAATTCTCCCCTTCCGTCAACGTATTGAAATCAAATGCTAATACCAACTTCTCTCTAAGCTGCTCGCAGTTTAAATTGACATTGTTAGAAAATCAAGCGTTCAGGGACTCGCTCACATTTTGTTCGGGTCGCTTTTTCAATCTATCTTGCAACTACATAGTTTAAATTGAAATTTTTAGTAAGGTTTATCAGAATAAATTGGTCTGTCTAGTTAAACAGACTCTATTACTTTATTTTACACATTTCTGCTCCAGATTTGTTGAGAAGTGAAATGTTTACTGTTCTTAGAGTAGAGATTACTCGTTCCAGATGTAAAGTTTGTTTACAGTGAAAAGTCACAGAGATAATGTTTAAGATGTTTTGTCATATTAAGTATACTATCAATTTACTTACTTTTATACAACCCATTATTCTGTCTTATATATACATTTATTGTATACTCGATGATTTTCGCAACTTGCCCATCGTTGGTTTTTGCACTAGAAATTTTCTTCTGCAGTTAGGAAGGAGATGGTGTTAAAGCATTACATCTTCGATCTGCTTTAAAAAGGTAACCGGTTTTTTAGCTAAGTTATTTTAGATGTGTATTGATTGTGAGTTATAGAAATAACGAAACCGGCATGTGTTTCTAGTGATGCCAAGACGCCACCTAACTTCACATTGTCTCAGCATTTCTTTTCTCTTCATCAATTTAATTCGACGCAACAATTGTATGGTAGCGAATTTTAACGAAATGCATGATATTTGGTTAACAGTGTAACCAGAATGGTAAAAGGATTATACCACATTTTATTAAAATAAGTTTGTTGTTAAAAAGTTCCCGAAAATAAACTTAAAACGTTCACGAAAAAAAACTGGTCGGATATTCCATTTTAGTAAAATGAAGGACAATGACGGTTGAATCTGAAACTTAAGGGTTTGCAGAACACTCTTCTTGCAACATTTTGTTTTCACAATCGTTATTTGTTTCACGTTCTTTGCCTAAACATTGCCAATTTTGACGTTTAAAATTGCAAGTTTGACGTTTTGAGGAAAACTCCAAAATTTGTTTTTTAACTGTCCATAACTTCGTTGTCCTTGAAGCTAGAGACTTAAATTTTGGTACACTCTTTATAATACAAACACGCTTACCAAAATTGGTTGCCCTTACTTTGTTATTTACGGAAATATGATTTTTTTAGAAAGAAAACACAAAATTTTCAGAGAAAACCTGGTCCGATTTTCCTGGATAACAAAGTTATCCAAGCCACTTGCAAAAGGAAGGTGCTCACCAAATTTGATCAAGATTGGTCCTTTATTTTTGGAGTTATCGGTCTGATATATATATATATATATATATATATATATATATATATATATATATATATGTGTGTGTGTGTGTGTGTGTGTGTGTGTGTGTGTGTGTGTGTATATGTATAAACACAGATCTCCTTAGCGAATTTTTTTTTAAACAGTTGTTACGTCTGTCCCAGAAACTGTGACCGAAAAGTGAATGCAATTTGTTCTTTTTGTAAAAAAAATATTTGTGGAGCGCATAGAAAAATAGTGCTGCAAATTGAATGATAACATTTAGATAGCTGTAATGATCTAGTCTCCTCAGAAACACATTCTCACGAAATAAATTTAGGGTCCATGACTTGACCACAAAGAAAATATTCGTATTCCTGTATCCATAAACTTCTGAAACGTTATATTACTCAAGTTTTAACGATAAAATTGTCAATTTTCACCAAATAACCCCTCATTTATCCTTTGCCCCATGAAGCGACCTTAGCCAGAAACAATCTAAAGCGTTTTTTTGTCGGGTGCTAACTGGTTACCAAATTTTAAAATGATATCTCAATTCGTTCGAAAGTTATACGCCGCATTAGCAAGATAAGATTTCTAAATTTCTGTCACCGATATTCTACCTCCACACGTTCAATCCTTCCTTTAATTTCAGCACAGGATACCAGATGTTTGATGAAATTGAAAGTTTTCTAATAAACAAATACTAAAACGTTACATTACTCGAGTTTTAACGAAAAATATAAATTCTCACCAAATCATCCCCTATTCATCACCTACCTCTTAAAGCAATTTTACTCAAAAACAATCCGAAACGTTTGTTTGTCGAATGCTAACTGTGGACCAAATTTGAAGACGATATCTCGATTAGTTCTAATGGCGTTAAACATACAGATATACAGACCGACACACAAAAAATTTTCGTTCTTAAATCATGTCTTCTATACGTTTTAGAACTTTTTACGATGCTTAAGCGAAAACAAATTGCTCACATTTTTGTCTCCACACGTAATGACGATGTGGAAATAGAAGAACCAAAGCCACAAATGTTTATCGAGTTAAATTATTTATGTTATTAATTTAGTCACTTTAGTCTGTAATTGAATCTTGTTTTTTTTCTATAAGAGTTCATATTTGTTTATATGTTTTTTATAAACTTACAACTGTACCTAAATTACTTCATCAGTTAAATTGATACATCTTTTGAAACGTAAATAATTGTTTCCTTCACCTCAGTGCAAAATTAAACAGATAAATGGAGATTTCTTATGGGGTCTGCATTGGACCCCACTTCATTTTTGTTTTGTATTTGCTTTGGTATCATGAGTTAAGAGTTAATGTGGTGGCTCATATACCGACATATAAAAGTCTCTTTTCGATGAATATAAATTTACCTTAATTATACATTTTAATGTTAAGCTCCGAAACTATTTTCCGAATTTTTAATTAAGATTGCTCCCATATCGAAATATACAAATGCCGAATGTTTACTTGTCTGCAAATATAATTTTAGTTCAAATATGTATTTAGTTTTAAGCACCGAAAATCTTTTCCGAAGAGATATCTAATTAGATTGCCCACATACAGAAATATACAAATTCCGAATTTAGCTTTTCTGTGAATATAAATTTAATCTTACTTCATATTATTATATTATTGTCCGATCATATATCTCATTAGCATAATTTTTATGCCGAATTTTATACATACCGAATTTATTTTAATAGATCGAATTACTTTTCGAGCGCGTAGTCTTTGATCTACGCGTGTGACTTTAATGAACGTGAGACACAGGACATGGCTCCCACTGCCCAACAGTCACGGTAGTAGTGGAAACGATAAACTTTATAGCTGGTAACAGTCTTCTATATAAGCACGCTCCACTGTACACCGACAGTCACCCTCCACAAAAGAGAATTCTAGACGCCGACCTAGACCTCTTATTCGATACCAACCAGCCCATAACAATTGCTGGCGATTTAAATTCCAAACACCCCAATTGGCATTCTCGTAATGCCAACACAAATGGGAAAATCCTCCAAGCCTATGTCGAAAACCGTGCAAACTGCACGGTTGACGCTCCCCAAATACCCACACAATTCGGCAGTGCGGGTAGACCCAACGTGCGCGACATAGTAATCATGTCGAACACCACCTTTCTCCCTAAAATATCAACCCAAAACGACCTCTTGTCGGACCACAACCCAGTCATATTGCAGCTCGGCGACGAACCCGCCCTCCCAAGGGAAAAGGTATTGTGGTCAGTTTTCACAGATCATCTTAAAAACACCCTTGGCAATATTCCGGTTTCCGGTTATCCGCAGCATCCACGAACTCGCGGGTGTAGTGGATGATCTACAGTCCAAAATTCAATGTTCTATCGAACATGCATCAAGGACGTACCCCGCCCCGAGAAATCTGCCACCATTTCCGTCCAGTATCAGAGAAGTGGTACTCGAAAAAAAACCGCGTGCGTAGACTAGCTCAACGCACCGGAAACCCCACCGACAAACGAGACGCAAACAGACTCATCAAATAAGTACGATCCGCCCTACAAGAACTCCGCAACAATCGTTGGAAGGAGCGCCTGCAAACCCTGTCTACCCAAGACAACTCCATCTGGTAAATGGCAAAAGCCCTTCGCTCCCAAAAACTTCCGACATCTCCACTTCACGGCCGTAACGGTGTCGTATACACGCATACGGAGAAAGCTACTGCATTCGCAGGTCATCTGGAGCTATAATTCAGCCCGAATTATTAACGTTGATCTGTCGCATGTAGCAAGAACGCACCGCTACGTCAGCAGTGCTCTTCGCGCCACCCCAGACACAACTATCGAGCCCACAACTTTAGAAGAAGTTTCCCAAATAACCAAATTATTAAAAAAATAGGAAAGCTCCGGGATACGATGGAATCTCCAACATAGCCCGGAAAAACCTCCCCCGCAAAGCCGTGGTAGTCCTAGTTACGATTATGAATGCCATGCTGCGATTTCAACATTTCCCTTCCAGGTAGAAACTTGTCGACATTATCAACATCCCGAAACCCAGCAAAGATTCGCTATTCCCTCAGAACTACAGGCCCATTAGCCTACTACCAGTCATCAGCAAAATCGCCGAAAAGTTGATTCAGAAAAGGCTAGCTTCATTCACCTCAGAAAATCATATCCTCCCAGATGAGCAATTCGGTTACAGATACTAGCACACCACCACAGACTACAGAAGTCCTTCGTGTGGTGGAAAACATCACCGAAAAATTAAATAAAAACAAGTCAACTGGTGCAATATTTCTTGACATTGCTCAAGCCTTCGATGGGGTTTGGCATGCGGGTCTCCTAAAAAAATTTCTAAGATCTAGAACGGCTGGTCTCCCGCAAGGTTCTGCTATATCCCCTCTGATGTACAATATATTTGTCGCAGACATTCCGACAGCCCCCCTAAACGTGACATACGCACTGTACGCAGCTCCACTCAGCCGAGAATAATAACCGAACGACTTCAGACCGCTGTAGTCGAGCTGCAATCATGGTGTAGGAAATCCCTTCTAGCCATAAACCCCGATAAATGTTCAACTGTCCTATTTTCCAAGAGGAGACACACACCTCACGAACACGTTTCATTGGCAACCGTCTAATTCCCTGGCAAGATTCCGCCAAATTCCTCGGGGTTTTCCTCGACAAATACTTAACATGGGGCCCCCATGTCGATCACGTCCGAAAAAAAGCCGCGATGTTAATCTCGAAGCTGTTCCCACTTCTAAATAGAAATTACAAATTGTCCATGAACAATAAGTTGCTCATGTACAAAGTCATAATCCGGCCAGCCTTTACCTATGCATCACCTGCATGGGCCACCGCGGCCGCAACACACATAAAGACCCTTAAAATCATCCAGAACAAAATTCTGAGAATGGTTACCGGAGCGCCATGGTTTGTTCAAAACAGCCTGATTCACTCTGATCTGGAAATGCCTTCGATACTTGAGTTTATAACTCACCTATCCACAACTAAGTTCGCAAAATCCGCTTTTTACCCAAATGCTCTTCTCCGTAGTGCGACCGACTACGACGAGCAACTTCCACATAAGCATAAGCGTCCAAAGCTTATACTTACCCGCTAACGCCCCCGCGGCAGAAACAGAATGGAAACATTCATACCCAAAAAGTCATTGTGTGAAATCTGTATCAAAAAAAAATGACAGTCAGTCTTTAAGTGAGTAGTAGTAAGTTAGTACGTAAGAAAGCCCGTGTGTGATCCAGTCGTTCGCCAGTGCACCAGTGCGTTTCAGGTTATCCAGGGGTAAGAGGCGTACTCGTGTTATTTCCTCTCTTGGACCGTGTAAGTCCATGTTCAACACCCACCACTTGGTAACGCTTAGGGGTGTACGTTCTCTTTAGCAGAACCGATCTTCCCTCCCATCCTATTGGGCCGTGCAAGTCCGTGTCCCAAGTATTGCCACTAGGTGGAGCTAAGGTGTGTACGTCCTCTTTAGCTAAATCGACCTCTCCCCCCCATTCTGTTGGGCCGTGTACGTCCGTGCCGTAAGTATTGCCAGTAGATGGAGCTAAGGTGTGTAGGTCCTCTTTATCTGAACCGATCTTCCCCACCCATTATCTTGGGCCGTGTATTTTCGTGCATCAAGTGTTGCCACCAGGTGGAGCTAAGGTATGTACGTCCTCTTTAGCTGAACCGATATTCCCTTCCCATTCTCTTGTGCCGTGCAAGTCCGTGCACCAAGTATTGCCACTAGATGGAGCTAAGGTGTTCCCGTTGTCTGTAGCTAAACCGATATTTCCCTCATATTCTCTTGTGCCGTGCATGTCCGTGCCCCAAGTATTGCCACTAGGTGGAGCTAAGGTACGAACATCTTCAGCTGAACCGACCCCTTCCCCTATTTTCTGTTGGGCCGTGTAAGTATGTGCTCCAAGACTTGCCACTATGTGGAATTAACGTACTAACCTCTTCTTTAGCTGAACCGACTTGTCTCTCCCTCTCTCTCGGCGGTGCAAGGAGTTCGACGACGTGAGGATTCTACATAGTATGTATATAAGTGAATATAAGTAAGCTATGTCTCATGTTAGTTGATGTCTTGTGATTTCATCGATGTAAATAAAGTGTTGTGAGTTACCAATTGAGCATATATTCTTATAGCCAAGTAGCTACCCGAACATGAGCCAAAATCTGCAAGAAGAAGTAAACCTTCTTTAAATAAAAATCTGGCGATCGTGAATTAGAAGAAGAAGCTCAGCACAGTTTCCAAACATTTTAAGGCGCCCTGGTTAACAGACCCTGACTATAATAAAAGAAAAATCTGAGCCAAGGTTTGGTGCAGTATGGTGCAGTGAATACATGCATTGAAATATACTGATTTTCCAAAACATCCAAACACCCAGTAAGTGTCGACCAATTTCAATGAAATTTTCTATACTACTCCGTTTTGCATCTGGTCAGAAATGATAACAACCTGGACAAAAAATCTAACAGGTGTACACTTTTTTTATTTTATTTTTTCAAATAATTATCTCTTTAAACTTGCGCGGGCATCAGATTGAGGCAATATTTCGTAGACATTTGTGCTTATTTTATTAGGTCATTAATTCGTTATGCCTAGCTGCCGTTTTCGGAAGAATTACAATCATTACAGTGAATGCGAAATGGGGCGCATTTTTTGTATGCCGGAAGTCGATTTTTCACTCATAAAAATGGTTCGACCGCATAGAACGCAGTCTGTCAACAGTATTACTGTGTTGGTCCAGGTGATCTACAGAAGGAATCCCTACTAGTCGTCATGAATCCAGACGACCTCAAGCAGCTTCAGCACGGGGGGCTCGTCATTTAAGGATTGCGATTTTAAAAGATATTTTCCACAGCACGGTCGATTGGAAATGCATGGTTGGGAGTTTTGCAACAAAGAATCTCCATGGTAACGATATGGTCTTCGTTCGTATATACAATTTTATGTCCCCCACTCACCCATGCACATCGTCCTACTCGGGTTGAGTTGTGTAAGGTCAGATCAAATTGGGATGGTGAATCTAATTGTACTGTTTCTTATGACGAGTCCTGGTTTTGTCTTTGGATCCACGATAGTCACGGAAGAGCCTTTGCACAGGGGGTGGTGCTATGGGGTGCGACAACATATGGTGGCAGGTCACCTCTAGTATTTATTGACATAAATTTAAATGCAAATGATTACATACCAAACGTACTGCAGCCGGTTGCACTGCCATACCTACGAGGGTTAATTCAACTCCTTCTCCAACAAGATAACGGACGTCCTGAGACAGCAAGAGTTACTGCAAGGATCTTACAAGAAAATAAGTTTACCTTGCCTCCATGGACTTGTCACCACTCGAACGGGTGTGAGATATGATTGGCAATCGACCGGGTAATGTACCCCAGCCACAAAATAAAATAGTTGACCTTCTTCACTAAGTTCTAGAAGCCTGTGATGACATTCCTCAGGATACCATAAATCATTTAATTTCAGGCGTTCCTCGAAAAGTTATCGAATGCATAAGAAACCGAGGCTGGCTCAGTCATTATTAAATAATTTTGTTATTTTGTAATATTATAGTATAAAAATAAATGTAGCGTAACACGGGATTACTTTGAACCGCGTGGCTACTTTGATCAAAAGATAAATTTTGTTAAATTGACTGATAGTGAAATAATCATTCATTTAAGCGACATCTAGTATTCACAATTCAATTCACCACACAATTAAGAATGGTATGGCAACACTGGTCGTAAATATTTTTTCTGAGGTTGGCAAACTTGACATGTAACTTCTAACCTACAAAACTGACGTTAGAAGAGAGGTGCAAACTTTGTTGTTGTAATCGTAAGTATATGCATCACATGTTTACAAAATTTATTTGCTGTAACCATACGGTATCCTAACAAAGATATGTTAAAAAAAATTAAAATATTTAAAGCCACTTTTTGATTATAATTTCTTTATCAAAATAACATGCTTAGACATCATTTTTGGGGTTACTTTGAACGCGTTCAATGAAGCCCCGTGCTATAAACTAACTCTGTTTTTTCTTGTAGAAAATGGTTCGTTTGTACAACGAAAAACCTGCTGCAAAAAATATGCCAATTTTACTCCAGAAGTCTTAGAGAAAGCTCTTCGTGAAGTAAAATCCAAAAAAATGTCTGCGTGAAGCATCTAAAAAATATGGAATTTCATTAGGGACGTTAATATTGTTAAAAACGCTTAGATCCTGGGGGAGTGGGGTTTCCCGTTGGATTTAAGGGACCTGAGAAAATTGGTTTTTTATTACATTTCGAAGGCTGCAAAAAACATTCTGCAATTCAAGAATAATTGTCCGTCCAAAGAATGGGCGTTGAAATTTTTAAAGAGAATAAAATGCAATAACGTTACGAAATTGCCAAAATATAAAAAAAGCCAGATCAGCCGTGCCAGCCAAAATGGTCGATTTTTTTTTGTAAATTTGAAAGAAACTATTCAGGGTGTTGAGCCAACAAACATATTCAACTACGATAAAATTAACCTGTCCGACAATTCAGGAATAAAAATGTATATTTAAACGTGGGGTAAAATATCCCGCAAGAATTAGGGATTTTTCAAAAAGTGCCAACTCTATCATGTTTTGTGGAAATGCAATGGGACAAATGTTACCCGCATATGTAGTTTATAAATCTGAGAATTTGTGGACAACATGGATGGAAGGCGGTCCAGTAAAAACCCGTTATGTTAGAACCAAGAGTGGTTAGTTTGATGCATTCGCATTTGATGACTGCTTTACCACGATTTTTTTACCGGCTGCAAAAAAACTACCAGGAACCAAAGTCCTTATAGGAGATAATTTGTCCAGCCACTTTACGGAGTCAGTTTTATCAGAGTGCGAAAAATACAACATACAATTTTGTTGCCTGCCAGCCAATTCAACACATCTCCTTCAGCTCTTAGATGTCGCTTTTTATGGACCATTAAAACGATATTGGCGTCAGATATTAGATAAATGGAAAATGAGTGTGCGGCGCAAATCTCAAACTCTCACTAAAGAGGAATTTCCAAAAATTACTATTTAAGTTATTAAGTTATACACCAAATTGTATCCAGAAGGCAGAGAAGTGTCAGCAAATATGCAGGCTGGTTTTGATGAAGCATGCGGAATTTATCGATTAGACCCACAGCATCCCCTAAAACGTTACCTGACTATCAGCCTGAGAAAAATGAAGCACCGGTATGGGAACATGTGTCTGGGGCTGTAATTGAAGCGTTGAAAGAATTTCGCGGTGTTGACGTGCCAACACAGAGACAGAAGAAAAAGAAGATACATGTTCAACCTGGAAAAAGCATTTGTGCAGACGACCTCAGAGAAAGTCAGAATGATTCAAACACAGTTGATGTAGATGAAGCACCCGCAGAATATCTTGGAAATATAAAACTAGATAAATTTTAATTTCTTCAGTTTAAAGTAAAATCTCTAGTTCACCACTATTTTGGAAAAGTAATCTCCACTGGTGACTTAGAAAACCATAATGTTAAAATGGCATTTTTAAGAAAGTCCTCTGAAGTTAATTACAAATTTTACTGGCCACACAAGTGCCCGACGAGGGAATTATACCCATCCCCGATTTACTAAATTATTAACTGCTCTGACAAACCCCCAGATAGACAGAAGAGGGGCCTTCTTGTTTAGTTCAAATCATCTTCGCACATATCTGAAAAGTCTGCAATAGATAGTTCAGTGACATTCATTAATTTCTGTGCCCTTATTTTTTCAGGCTGTAAAATTATTGCCAAATATTAGTTAAGTTCTATTTATATTATGTTTTACTGGAATAGGTAGGCACTTACTGCTGTTTTTTTATTTATGTTTTGTTTTAATAAGTGCCTTACCATATGTTTATGAATAAAATACGTTATTTTATGTGAATAATTGTGTATTATTGTTGCATAATTTTTTTCCCGAAAAGAAGGGACTTTCTTGTGTTTAGGTGTTCAAAGCAACACTATTTGGGGGGTTACATTAAAATCGCGTAGTTTCATTATAGGCGTTCAAAGTAACCCCGACCGTGGAGTAACTTTAAAAACCCATAAATTAATTTAAAAAAATTGTTATTGATCATTTTAAAATATAATTTGATGCCCGCGACATTTTTTTAATTTATTTTTTACTCACTGCCTTATTTGAGATATAGAGATTTAATTTTAAAAAACCGTTCAAAGTAACCCCGTTTTACAGTAATCATTTTTTAAAGTGTGATTAAACACATATTATGTATAAATTGTATTACAATTGATCAACTCTTTCTTGTTGTTTTTTTGAAAGTTATTGTCCTCAATTATCAGTTTTTCCCGTCTGCACTGATAACACGCTTTATGTGAAACGGTTATAAATCGTTGACTAAACCCATGATATATTGGATGTTCAGTAACACGAAATTGCACCAGATATTAGGCTGTTCTTATACATAAGCACCAAATATATTATTTCATTGTTACAGGGGAACACCCAGCTGCAATGCATCATGGTCATGGTACCTTGCTGAGCCTGTCACATGTCACTCTGCTGCTGAGTCTGGTGCTGTTGTTACTTCTTAGACCAGCAACGTAGCAATACCATCTTCTGGGGTACAATTAACTTATGTGATCCATTGGTTGTAATTGTAAATAAACTTGTAATACTAATTAATTGTTATAATTAGTTTTAACAAAAAAATTCAACTAAAGTGAAAAAAGTGTTTTTACTGTGGAAAATTATAGTACAGTTTTATCTGATTTATAAAGACTGTGAAACATAATTATCAAACAAAAATGTTGTTCATTCAAGTTTTCCTAATAAAATCAAGTTGTTATTTCTAGATGAATGCTATAACGACGCCACAAACTTTTTTAAGTGCAATCAGGTCTACTTAATTGAGTAAATAATTTTGCAAAAAGAGAAAATTATTTTATTTCTTTAATTGCTGTTGCCCTTGCTTGGTAAAACCTTTCGGTACTGAATACAAACGCAGAGACCACTTCTCGGGTTTCACAAATGTTCGTTTTTTTTTTCCTTTCTCTAACCGGTTTCGCTGCTTGACAACATCATCAGACAGAAGAAAATTATATTTATTGATATGTATTCATGACAACTACAAATAGAAATTCGTTACTACGTTATGGTATTTTGATCAAAAAATTTGTTAAAAATAAAAAATGACAGATGACGTATTCAAAATGCCTATGTGATTTAACATAAAATCTCGAGACACAGCAAGTACGCTGTGGTAATGACTTTTCATAAGATTAAAATTTTTAAGTAGAAAGGTACTACAAAAGGAACAAATAAAACACAAGATATGTACATATACAGTGTGTCCCAAACTAGATGGGAATGTATTGCTATCTCCGTTATTATTAGAGATAGGGAGACGGTTAAATCAGCAATGTTTTGTAGAATTTCATGCTCGTTCAAAATATGACTTGTAGTTTGCCGTGCCTCTTTTGGGTTTCGAGTTATTTTGAAAAAAAAAATTGTCGATTTCTTTTTTCTTCGATATCTAAATAGGCGTTGATCTGACATGTCTAAAACTTGCACATTATCAGGACACTTTTTACAGAGCAATCTTTTTGTGCTATTCTCAACTTTGAATTGTCATTTTGTTTTTGAGCTACAGGTAGCAACGTTTGTTTTTCTTATGGCAGCCATATTGGATTTTTTGCTCGTGTGATAGCCTGTATAAAGAGCTTTCCAATGATGTACACCATGCTTGAGAAATCTTATAATTGCACTGAGAATTTTGAGAAAAACCGTTTTGAGGATAGTAGGCTATGAAATCTAATACCAGAAAACATATGACAAAAAAAAGTGTTCAAAAAGCAGTAGGCAATGGAGTCTAGAAATATACTTCTACCTTTAACATAATTTTCCGTAATGATTCACGATAAAAAAAAATAGCTTTGAGCACTCCAATGAATCGGCTTATTATTACAAATGATATTTTACATTACAACATAATCCTAAAAAATTGTTATAATATATTTAAATAGGAAAACCTAGTATATAACTAAATTTACTAACAGAACTCAATAAAAAGCAGATTAATGATTTACGAAAACGCCTTTGAAAATTGTTTGATTTTTAAACGTAAGTCAACTAAAAAATAACAGAAAAAAGGTTGCTGTAGATATAAAACTATCGCGACAATTAAAAATACTGTCATTCTTAATTATCTGAACAATTTGCGGTGTATTTAACACGTTGGCTAAAATTATGTACCAAATAGTTTGTTTCCTGCTTATTTTAAATATTATTCAACAATATGTTCAGTAATGAAGAATATTTTGACATGTTGGAATATTATATTCGTTCTAACAGAAATACTGGGGCATCTGCAAATTCATATCAAAACAACTACCCAGAAAGACGAAAATAAAACACCAAAATATTTCGCAGGATAGTGATCAAACTATTGAACGACGGTAGCTTCCACGAAAATAAACTACCAATGCCTAGAAATGAAGAGAGACATAATGCCGTCTTACAAGTTTCAAACAAAGACCGTTCGCAATCTGTTCGGTCCATACAAACCTACAATCGTACAAGGCTTAAATGTTGGCGATTACCCTAAGCGACTTCAATTCTGCAGATGGTATCAAGGAGGATGTCAGCAAGATGAAAATTTTCATTTGAAAATAGTATGGACTGATGAATCAAGATTTACAAATTGTGGTGTGTATAATCGCCATAATAGGCATTATTGGGCAAATGAAAATCCCATCAGAACGAAGAAAGACGATTGCAAGACAGATTTGGTATTAATGTTTGGTGCGGCTTATTAGTTAAAAAACTTTTTATTTGTAGATTAGACAATTAATTTAAAAAAAATGTCAGGTAACTTCATTGTTGGTCCGTTCTTTTTTGAAAATAATTTAGCCGGTGAAAGGTATCTTAATCTATTGTGAAATGATATCTTACCAACAATTAGAAGAGTTCGAGATAATTTAGACAAGATTTGGTTCCAACAAGACGGTTGTCCAGCTCACAATGCTAGGATCGTCAAAGAATTTTTGTACCAAAATTTTAATAATCGTGTCATTTGTAACAATGGGTTGGTTCATTGGTGTGCTCGAAGTCCTGATATAACACCCATGGATTTTTGTTTTTGGTGTACTCTGAAGAAAAATGTGTATAAATTCGACCCACCACAAAATATTAATGAATTACGAAATAGAATCACGGAAGCTATAAATCACATTAACCAAAACACCATCATCAGAGTTTGCAGGCATGTTTCAAAAAGGTGTATAAAGTACACTGAACAAAACGGTGGCCATATTTAAATTGAACAATTTTCTATTTATTGTGTTTTTAAGTTTCTATTTTATTATTTGTTGAGTTCCGTTTCTAATTGTGTTGTTTTATGGAGTTTCAGTTTCTATTTGTTATTGCCGGGTTTTGTTATTAAACTTTTTCACATAATATTATGTAGCATTATTACCTAATTAAGTATTGTAAATTAAATCACAATATTTTTTCATCGTGAATCATTACGGAAAATTATGTTAAAAGTAGAAGTCTATTTATTGTTAGAATCCATGGCCTGCTGCTTTTTGCACACTTTTTTTGTCATTTGTTTTCTGGTATTCGATATCATAGCCTACTATCCTCCAAGCGGTTTTTCTCAAAATTGTCATGAGTAAAAAATCCAATATGGCTACCATAATAAACACAAACGTTGATACCTGTAGCTCAAAAACTAATGACAATACAAAGTTGAGAATAGCACATAAAGATTACTCTGTAAAAAGTGTCCCAATAATGTGCAAGGCTTAGACATGTCAGATCAACGCCTACTAAGAAAAAAAAATCGACAAATTTTGGTTTCTTCAAAATCACTCGAAAACGAAAAGGGAGAGGGGAAAAGACAAGTCAGATTTGTAACGAGCATGAAATTCTATAAAGCATTGCCAGTTTAACCGTCTCTCTATCTCAAATAATAACGGATATAGCAATACATTCCCATCCAGTTTGGGACACACTGTATAATATACAAAAAACAAACAAAACAAGTGACAACCGTAATGTAATTTATCTTACCAAAAGGCACTAAATCAAGTAAATATAAAACTTATCTGGTACATTTTCAGTTTACAGTAAGCCGGGAGGAATTCAGAAAATTCTAAAAAAAAAACTAGCTCAGTGGAACTTTTATAAGCTGCATTTTGCAGATTTTTCAGTCATACTTCCTTTAAACCCTGTCTACCCTGCAGTTGTACCAGGTCCCGTTACAGCGGGACTTCTCTAGAAGATTTTCATGTGGTTTATGCATTGAGAATGTTTGTAGGCATGCAGGAGGGAAAGAAGAACCTCCACGACGAAGTAGTATATTATTTTAAAGTATCATGCGGAATTAGAAATTCAAAATTTATAGGTAGGTATTAACTGCAGTTATTGGATGGATTTTATTTTTAAATCAACTTTGATTTATGACTAATTACGAATATGTTGTTTTGTTGTTAAAATGAATTAGATGGCCTCGGAAGCTCAAGTCCATTAGCCACAGATTTTTCTAATTCAGTTTTGAAAATACTGTCCCATCGTTCTTCGTTATCTCTTATATAGAAACTTAGAAAATCAGAAGTGTGACTTTTACAGTGAGAAATGATATTCGTTATACATGTTTCCTTACACATTTATGTTTTCTTACATTTATATACACATACATATATATATATATATATATATATATATATATATATATATATATATATATATATATATATTTGTTTTAATTATGTATTTTTGGTTATTTATTTATTTTTCTTTCTTCGTTTTTCTTTTTTTTTTAATTAATTATTATCATTATTAATACTTCTTTTTGTTTTTTTTTTGTTTTTTTTTAAATGAAATTATGATCTAAGGAATTAGACTGGGATACTTGCGCCTAGGGACCCGTCAAGGCTTAAATCACAGACTGAAATGGGCCACGGATAAAAAGGTTTGTACATTAGAACAGACAGAAGGATATCTAAGACTAGTTGCATTAAACTACTGCATACAAAAATCTGTACTTATCTAATGCGACCACAATCTAATAAAATTATTATCTTTATTACTATTCTTCTTATTATTTTACCTACTTATAGTAGACATGAGTGTTCAGGTAAATTGGTACCTATATTATCTTACATTTCTATGTTTAAATCTATATGTTTAAAAAATTTGCAAATTGCGATATTTATAAGGTATTTATTCATGCTCAGTAGATTTGTAACATTTGTTGGAAATTCTACATATCGGTTGAGAATTGTGACAAGGTTAGATCGTTATAGAGAGTATTTTGGGCATGAGAAAATTATGTGATTCAAGTCTCCTACCGAGTTCCCATCGCAGTCACAATAAAGTGTTTCTCTTGAGCCAATTTTGTTAAGATGGGCCGGGTATCTTCCATGGTTAGTTTTTCATTTCTGAACGTCACACTGTCTGGGATTACCATAATTAAACGTTGTATGTAGCGGCTTCTCCTCCAGACACCAAAATTTACTTTACTCCCGACGCGTTTCAACACTTAAAGAGGTCATCCTCAGGGGAAAGTCTAAAAACACAAACAAGACAGGTCTGTCAGAAAAACATAAATTTTTCCGGTAGGCAATTGTGCATCACCGAGCACAATGATGACAAGGTGATCCTCACAGAAAAGTCAAAGGCCACAAGTCACACAGTCAAGTCAAAATCTAAAAATCTAAAAACTATATATACAGTAACCACAGTTAAAATGTTGATTTGAACATGCAAACTACGTTAACAAAGTTAAAAGCCTCAAGCAACTAAAAAAAGCACAAATTGGTCAACAGAAAGATCCGTCAGCTCTTGATAGAAGCGAGCACCAGTCTACCCCTCGCTCAACCTGAGAGAATATCGTATTTCCTGTTCACCTACTGTGGTCCTGTTCCAATGCCGTTGTCAAGGCTCTCAAATGTGAAAATGTCAGGTTTTCTTTTAAGTCTTTGAACACCATTAACAACTTATTCATTCACAACAAAGATAGCATCCCAGACCTGAAGAAGTCGGGTGTTTATTGCCTAAAATGTGGTACCCCCGGTTGTAAAGCTGTTTACATAGGAAGAACCGGAAGATCGTTAGGCACCAGAGTCACGGAACACCTTAGGAGCAGAAACCAGCTCAACAATGACACATCAGTATTTGGTTGCCATTTGAGGAAGAGTAGCCATAGTTTCAACAAAAATACAGATGCTGTAATCTTGCACCCTTCAAGCTTTGGCATAGAACAATTCGTCTTAGAAGAGATTGAGATTTTCAAACATTCTAAGTGTCAAACCAGTGAAGTTTTGAACTTGCCCAACACAGATTTAACGAACTTTCCTTTATTCTATAGCCAATTGGTGTAATTAGTGCTGCTGAACTCTATGGTTTTTCTACATGACCATGAACATTGTCTTTGAAGATGGCTGCTCTATGGCTCCCTGACCATTCCTTGCTATTTTTGTCGTTGACATTTCACTTATGACACTTCTGTCGCAACTGCGCCGGTGCAACCTGTCCGTTTCAAGTTTACATAATGGCCGCCCTTCATCATGTTTGTTAAAATCGCCGATCTTTCACATTGATTTTTGTCGTTGAAGTCAATTTTTCTGGCATTATTCAGAGGTATTATTACACGCCCCCTAGCACAATGGATGAAGTTGTGACCTGTGGAAGCCTTCATGTATAGTTCCGAGTTCAATTTTTTGAGAATTGTTCAAGTGAGTATGGTTCATTTTTTCACTTGTTTCTTTGCCCCAGTGGTTCTCATTGGGTTTCTTGCTTAATTTAGCCTGCCTGCTGTGTTGTTTAACTTGTCAGTTTTACTCATTGGCTTTGCTATTGCCTCAACAATAGACTTGCTTATTTTAGTGTTCAAATTATCAGTTATTACACTTTGACAGTTTTTGTGTCTTTCAGTGCTTTTTTTTAGTTGCTTGATGCCTTTAACTTTGTTAACGTAGTTTGCATGTTCAAATCAACATTTTAACTGTGGTTACTGTATCTATAGTTTTTAGATTTTTAGATTTTGACTTGACTGTTGGTCAGTGTTTCTTCTATGTGACTTGTGGCCTTTGACTTTTCTGTGAGGATCACCTTGTCATCATTGTGCTCGGTGATGCACAATTGCCTACCGGAAAAACTAATGTTTTTCTGACAGACCTGTCTTTTTTGTGTTTTTAGATTTTCCCCTGAGGATGACCTCTTTGAGTGTCTAAACGCGTCGGGAGTAAAGTAAATTTTGGTGTCTGGAGGAGAAGCCTCTACATTCAACGTTTAATTAGTCAACGTAGTGTAGTAACATCTGTTGTCGCTATGTGACTGCTTTATTTCCAGTGGAAGTGAAGTGTGAATTAAGGTGTAAGGATTTGACGAGTTACTGACAAAATGTTTCCATTCTCTTTGCCATAGTAAAGCGATGTGCTGGTTAACTTGTTTCTTTAAATAAGTGTAATGTATTTTGCAATGGAATGAGGATACTTCTCCAGCCGCTGCTTGCTTAGCCAACCTGTCTGCTTCTTCGTTGCCATCTACTCCAATGTGCCCTCTCACCCACAGGAATATCACTTCAGAGTTTCCTGATATGCGGTAAAGTAACTCCAAAATATTAGACAGTGTAGACTTTGTACTGTATTTAATTTTTCTATGTTTAATGGCCATTATTGCTGACTGGGAGTCACTTATGATCAAAGTTCTTGTGATTTTATTTTGTAGTACCCATTCGAGTGCCATTCTTATTGCATATAATTCTGCACTATATATTGAACAATTTTTGTTTAAATTCCAGCGTGATTTATATCCTACTGTTGGAACGTAAAATGCTGCTCCAACCTGAAATTCATTTTTGCTACCATCTGTAAAAATTTGTGTGAATTCTTCATAACGGTTGACTATATTGAAAAAAGTGATGTATGCAGTTTCGCTGTGGTCAGTGTATGTGGGAATAATTATCGTAGGATTACCTATCAATGCTTTATAGCTAAGTCGAAATGGGTAACCAAGTTCAGTTTTCTCTATATTGCTTTCGTACTGCAGTATGACATCATATGATAACGTTAATGGTGGCTTGTTCTTCAGTCTCCAAAACCTGTTTGTTAATGTTTCGACAAACAGCTGATGAATTTTGTCGAGTTTATCAGATTGTTGACTACTTAATTTTAAAATATAGTTTCCGGCAATTTGCCGCATTCTCAGATGACATGGGGCCTCTTGAGCTTCTACGAATATGTGTTATGCCCGATGTTATACAATCTAAAATTCAAATGATATTTTATTACATCTGACAACTCGGCTCATACATGTTTAACTGGTACATGACTGTTGGTGACATAGGTTGACTTTATATTTCTCTGATTTAAATAAACTCTAAAGTAAAACACATGCATAAGCTACCTATCCATGTTAACGTTAAATGTGCGAAATAATTCCTTATGAAATTTTAACTAATGTGGATTGTTCATTTTTTAACAAGCCTTTGTTTGGTTGGGAATAATTTATTTTCTTGTGGGCTATTTAATTCGAGAGTTAGGTGACTGCTATACTATGTCTCCTCCTATATATATATATATATATATATATATATATATATATATATATATATATATATATATATATATATATATATATATATACATATATATATATATATATATATATATATATATATATATATATATATAGGGTGTCCCACGTCGAGTTATGTATTAGACTATTTCCAAAAATATACATTTTTGAGTGCGGAAAATTTGTATACGGGGTTTCCGAAGATGCTCTATTTAATGGAGATAATTTTCAAAATGGCGGGCTTCCGACTACACCGTAAATAGATATAAACATCGTTATTTCAAGTAGAACACCCTATATATTATTGCATTTTTAGAATACTCAGCTAATTATAGGTTAAAAGTTATTGGGGTATGCTCTCCTTATCTTCAATTGTTTTCAAGTTGTGTCAATTTATTTGAGAATTCTGTTCAAGGGAAGGCTGACTTAAAGAAGGTTATTTCGTGTCGTGTTAGATGCTGAAAATTCTTTAATTTGTCAGACGCGTTCCAAGGCCATTAAGCTTCAAAATGATTGTGAGGAAAAATTGTTTCATATACATGGTGTTTTGTAAGATCTATTAGAATTTGGTGTGCTTTAAACTAGAATAACTCGCTTATTTCAAATAGAACAACCTGTTTATTAGATTCTCATCGAAGATAGAAGATAATTCTTTTTTAAACTGTATTAGCATTCCCTATACCTAAAGTTGATAATTGTTGAGATATTTGCGGTTTACCAAAATAACGCAATTAAAACAAAACAAAAAATATTTTTTTCAACAGCACACCCCGAGGGCTTACAGCCTAAATACTATCGTACCGTGGGTGTCGACAACGAGGAAAGAGGCAACTTGTTAATTCTGGACTTGAAGGTTTAGCTGTTCGGGGGAGAAGGAAAAACATGTGGCGGCAAGGAATTCCACAACTTGGAAGTCCTCGGGACAAAAGACCGGGCATAACAAGATGTTCTATGTCTGGTGACCTGGCAGTAGAAGGGTGCATTCGCTCTGTTCCCCTGGTAGATCTGTTGGGGGCAGCAGGTGGAGGAACTATGGAAGAAAGCTCCTCTGAGCAGTGCCCGTGCAGATATCTATAAAAGAGAGAGAGGTCACCAACTGGAACGTCGGTGGGCAAGGGATCACAGCCTTTGGGTGAGGGTAGGGTTACCGATGAGACGCATAGCTCTCTTCTGAATGAAGTCCAGGGTAGCGAGTGTAGAAGCGGCAGCAGCGCCTCAGATGTGGGAGCAGTATTCGAGGTTTGGTCTTATTTGTGAAGTATGTAAGCTATAGAGATTAGCTGGTGAAAAGTATTTGCGAGCCTGGAAGAGGAAACCTAATTTCTTAGCAGCCGCTTCTGGAATTGATGTGACATGTTGGTGACAATTGAGATTTCGATCCACAGAAATGCCAACAAGTAAAAAGGACTCATTACTTTGAATAAATTAATTGTTTATTGTGATGGGTCTAGGGCTGGTGTATCTCTTGTGATAAAGAAAGCAAGACTGATTTGGTGGGGTAGAATTGTACAAGATTTCTACTTTCCCAGTCTAATATTTTTTGGAGATTCACTGTTTTCGCGCAAATTTTTTTTTGGTTGCGTAGAAATTTTTTTTAAGATGTTTTTGTGAAATTCAAGTAATTAATGATAAATGTTTAACCAGTTATCATAAAGAAAATGTTTGCGGATTTTCTTAAAAAATTGTTTGCTAATTTTCATAATTTTATTTGTTTAGTAGTAAAGGTTGTCATGAAAAAATTATTTTTTGGTAGGTGGGTAAATAACTTGAAAAGGTTCGTTGGCCAGGAAAATCGGATCAGTTTCTTTTCTTAATTTATTGAATTTTTTTCTATTAGCGAATTTTCTTGTACGAAATATTCTTTTAATAGCGAAATTTCTCATAAATGAATTTAATGAGTTTTCTTTGAAGAAACATTCCTTCCAAATTTTTGTATGAAAAATTATTCAATTGATGGAATATTTTTTAAACGAAATTCATCGAAAATAAGGTTTTCATGGATTTTCGTACTAACGAATTATTTTATTTGAATTGTATATTATATTGAATTTTATCTATTCTTTTAGCAAAATTTTGCGTAAAAAATAATTGGCCAATTTTTGTAGAAGTTTTTGTGTTTCTGTAGCAATATTTTTTTTTTAGATTTTTTCTGCAATTTTCGTAATTAATGATAAATGTTTTAAAAACTATTATAAAAATGTTTTCGGATTTTATTTTAAAAAAATTGTGCAAATGTTCATTACTTTTTTTTCAAGTTTCGTCGAATATGTTTTTGTAGTGAATTTTCTTCCCTTTCTCTGATGCTTTGGCAGTAGTGTTGGCTATAGAGTTTATCGGTTAATGATATATCATTTTTGTCGAATTTTCGTAAAAAATCTTCATTATGTAAAGATACGAAAAAAAATTGTTTACATTAATTATAAGGTGTCTTAATAAAATATTTCTACAATTACAGGCTGGTCCATAAGTTGTTGGTGATTCCAATTTTCTTTTTTAGTTAATTTTATTTAAAAAATTCACTAATGGGGAGATCCGTGTTTATACACACACACACACACACACACACATATATATATATATATATATATATATATATATATATATATATATATATATATATATATATTTCGTACATATAACTCAAAAGATAATAGACCGATCTTGTTCAAATTTGGTGAGGACCTTCCTTTTTCAAGTGGCTTGGATACGTTCGTTATCCAGGAAAATCGGATCAGGTTTTCTCGGAAAATTTTGTATTGTATTTATAAAAAAATTCATATTTCCGGAAATAACAAAGTGAGGGCAACCAAATTTGACATGCGTATTTGTATTGTAAAGTGTAAACCATGTACCAAAATCTTGCTCTCTAAGTTTAAGGACAAAAAGTTACGGGCAGCTAAAGCAACAAATTTTGGAGTTTTCCTCAAAACGTCAAATTCGCAATTTAAAACGTCAAACTCGCAATTTAAAACGTCAAAATTGGCATATTTTATGCAAAGAACGTGAAACAAATACGGATTGTAAGAAGAAAATGTTGCAAGAAGAGTATTCTGCGAACACTTAAGTTTCAGATTCAACCGTCATTGCCCTTCATTTTACTAAAATGTTTACAGAAAATTCATTTCAAATAGACCCTTTCTCTGATGCTTTGGCTGTCGGTTTAGTTAAGTTGATGCTTTCGCTGTAGGTTTAGTGAAGTTTATGGTTTAACGGTGTATAATTTTTAGCTAATTTTCATAGAACAAATTCGTTACTGCATTTTAGCATTTTTTATCTAATAATGATGCATGTTTGTAAGAAAAAATCTGGACGCAGTAAGTGCGTTTTGGTAGCAAATTTTCATTAAATCCTTCAAATTTCAATTCAATTTGCTATTAACGTAAGTTTTGTTCGTTAGGAAACCAACATTTAACTTTATTCTCAGAATTTTTTTTTTATGAACGCAGCAAGGGCGTTTTTTTTTCATTAAATTTTTAAAATTTCAATAACTCAATTTACCATTAACCTAAGGTCCATTTTCAAATAATTATTTTGAGAAAATATGGTACATTGTTACCTACCGGTAACCAAATTGATGCATGCTCGCATTAGAGCGATATATTTGTAATTAAAAACCTTTTTATGAAAATTTACTTATATAACGCACTTGCTGCGCCCAGAGTTTTGAATAATTATATTTTGGTAGGTGGGTAAATAACTTGAAGAGGTTTGTTGGCTAGAAAAATCGGACCAGTTTTTTCGGAAACATTTTTAGTTCATTTTCGGAAAAATGTTGTACTCTTTCAAAATTTTGATGAAATATGGTACATTGTTTTTACTATATGGAAAACCAAATTTGCTGGATGCTTTCATTTAAAAAAATTACATATTTGTCATTAAAACATTTTTATGAAAATTCCCTACCATAATGCACTAGCTGCGTTCATAATTTTGCTCAAATTAGGGCAGTGATGAATTGTATCAAAATTAAATACCAGTCCTAGATTAAAATTCAGGATTTGTAACGTTTTGTATAAAAGGTTAGAAATTAAAGCACTATATTATAACATGATTAAAGTTGATCTGTAATTAATGGATTCATATTGCTTCTGGTCTTATTAAATTTTGACATCGCTTTACATCGTTTGTCATAGTTACAGTATCGTTAAACGAATTTTGCAATGTCTGTGTTATTACTATCCCAATTAACTAATAGGTGTTGAGCATTACTCACAATGGTGTTCGCGGTCTGAAATGATTCATTTTGCCGGTTATGAAGGATCGCTTTACTACTCCACCCATTGTTGAGGAATATTTAACGCCAAATTAAATTTTCATGTTACATTAGGCTAATTAACTTGATTAAATGCATTATAACGAGTATGTATTTCAAAGTTTCTGGAGGTTTTTATTAATAGTAATTTGCAAACTCATTCGGAAACTTGACAATGTTCTATATGTGCTCGTTTAATTAAGTAACCGAATTAAATGTACGAGGACGACCCTATAAATTTTACGACCTAATAAGAAATCACTTACGTTGTCAATCGTTTAATGGACTCAGTTTAATTTATTAACTTAATGTGTTCTTTATACCACCAGTAATTACGCTGCTGGAAATGCCAGTTTAGCCAAATTTTTCTTTATACCGAGATAGAATCTACAGTGCTGTTTGTCTGTCTTTTTAGAAATTAAACTAAATGATTTACGAACGACAAAAAAGCATAGCTTGCCTAAAGCAAATTACCGGTTTTTTAACCAAAAAATTTATAAAATTCATCTCACAATCTGGTGTTTCCACAAAGTAGCGAGACAAAATTAAAGACAATAGGCATGGATGCAAAATGATAATGTTTTGTATCCTCCTACTATGTCGAAAAGCATAACTATTGGACAACTAATAGTCCCTTTATTAATCTTATTTTTAAAGAGGTAGACATTGATCCAATCCAATCCATAGCAGGTGGTAGTGGAATTTTCCTTTACGTAATAGTAAAGAATTTTTTCACGCCCGAGGAGGTACCACCCCATACATCAACGGGGCCGGTGAAGTCCCAACGGACGTTTCCGGTTCTGGTGTATGAGTCGGCTTCCCTTATAAGCAAAAATGATGATCGCTCCTCCTTGTACAAAATATTCCGGATGCAAAATACCCCTCCATTCGGATCTCCGGGAGAGGGGTGTACAGGGGGCGCCAACATCAAGATTTAACATATCCTTCTCGAATATATGTGGCCTAAATTCTAACCTGAAATGCGTCCACCATTTCCTCCAGGCTAACAGGCCCCAACTCCTCTTCCTCACCGAAAACCAAATCAGTGCCAAAACAGCCACTAATCACCTTAATTTCCCGGGGTATGAGCTCCTTTAGATTGCACGGAGGCGTGTGCGCATACGTCCGTAGCAGTCTACCCTGCACCAGACTCCCCAATTTAGAAGCTGGAAGAAAAGACATAATATGGATAAAACTTTCTCTCAGGGCTGCAACTAAATTCATCTGTTGCATTTACCGGTCACCTTCTGACAACAACTTTGTCCAGCTCTTTGACTACCTTTCTGAAAAAAACCGACTATCTGATTTCTGAATATCCTTCCTCCGAGGTCACTATTTTTGGTGACTTCAATGTCCATAATAAGGAATGGCTAGGATCTTCAAAAACCGATCCACAAGGGAGAGCAGCGGAGGCATTTGCAGTCAGCAATTCTTTAGCCAATATGGTTCAGCAACCTACTTACTTTCCTCGTATCCCAACACACAGCTCAAATCCCTTGGATCTCCTTCTTACTACACAACCTGAATGCTATAAGATATCAGTCACCGCCCCCCTTGGTCGCTCAGGCCACGGCATGTTCACTGCTTCCTGCGCAATGCAACCCGAGGTCCCACAGTCATCACACCCACGTATCGTTTGGCACTACAACTCCGTAAACTGGGACAAAATGCGGGATTACTTTTCCTCATTTCCATGGGCGTCTGTCTGCTTCCCTCATCCTGACCCCTCTGATATCTCACAAAACGTCACTGAAATTATCCAAGCTGGCATATAATTATTTATCCCACGTACACAGAAAACCTCTTTAACCACTCAAAAGCCCTGGTTCTCTAAATCCTGTGACAAGGCCAGACTTCAAAAGGTCAAAGCTCACAAAACGCTTCTACACAATCACAGTCAAGAAAATCGTCAAGCATTTAACGACGCAAGAAACCGCTATGTCCGCATTCCTTCTCAAAAAACTCGTTTAATAACCACATCAAAAACAAAGTCCTCTTAAGCTCCAACGGCGGCTAACCCTTCTGGACTCTTGCTAAATCTGTTGGGAATAATTTCTGCAAAAGCACGTTCCCACCTCTTGTCTCAGGGGATGAAATTGTTTCTACCGCCCTGGGCAAGGCTGAACTTTTTGCCTCGTTGTTCGCCGGCAATTCTACTCTCAACCCACCTCCAAATGTTCAACCACCAACAGTCCCCAATGTCACGCATAAAATGACAGATATCATTTTCAAAACTAAAAAGGTACGAAATATGCTCTCTTCTCTTAATACCAGGAAAGCCTCTGGCCTTGACGAGACCCCAGCAATTGTTCTTAAAAAATTCGCACCAGAGCTTGCTCCTGTCCTGACTCGTCTGTTTCAGATATCTTATAATAAAGGCATATTCCCTAGTAACTGGAAAACTACTCGAGTACAACCCATCCCCAAAAAAGGATCCAAAGCGCTTGACAGCAACTACAGGCCTATTTCTCTCCTTTCAGTCGTCTCTAAAGTTATGGAAAAGTATATAAACACCGAATTACTAAAATTTCTTGAAAAACACAGTATAATCTACGACAGGCAGTATGATTCCGTCAGCGCAGATCGACTGCCGACCTCCTTTTCTTTGTCACCAATTCTTGGAACAAGTCTATGGAACAACACGGTGAATCCCAGATTGTTGCTCTAGACATATCCAAAGCATTCGACCAGGTCTGGCACGCAGCTCTGCTTAATAAACTTTCGGCCTATGGCCTACCACCAAAACTATGTATGTGGACAGCAAATTTCCTCTCCAGCAGGAGCATATCTGTTGTTGTGGATAGACATTCCTCTAAACTGTATCCAATTAATGCAGGAGTTCCTCAAGGTTCAGCTTTAGGCCCTGCTTTGTTTCTTCTCCACATCAATGACCTCCTCTCGAGCACATCCAACCCAGTTCAGAGCTACGCGGACGACAGCACCCTCCATTCAAATCTACAATATTCTAAGCCCAATTAGATGAGGATCGCAGTCTCATGGAGGGTTCTGTCTCCGTGGATCTCCAAAAAATATTAGACTGGGGAAGTAGAAATCTTGTACAATTCAACCCCACCAAAAGTAAGTCTTGCTTTCTTTCTCACAAGAGATACACCAGCCCTAGACCCATCACAATGACCAACCAAGTTATTCAAAATAATGAGTCCTTTTGTCTTGTTGGCATTTCTGTGGATCGAAATCTTAATTGGCACCAACATGTCACATCAATTGCAGAAGTGGCTGCTAAGAAATTAGGTTTCCTCTTCCGGGCTCGCAAATACTTTTCACCAGCTAATCCCTATACCTTATATATTTCACAAATAAGGCCAAACCTCGAATACTGCTCCCACATCTGGGGTGTCGCTGCCGCTTCTACACTCGCTATCCTGGACTCCATTCAAAATAGAGCTATACGTCTCATCGGTGACCCTACCCTTACCCAGAGGCTGCCATCCCTTGCCCACCGACGTGCCGTTGGTGACCTCTCACTGTTTTATAGATATCTGCACGGGCACTGCTCTGAGGAGCTTCCCTCCATAGTTCTCCGACCTGCTGCCCCCAACAGATCTACCAGGGGAACAGAGCGAATGCACCCTTTTACTGTACAGGTCACCAGACATAGAACATCTTGTTATGCCCGCTCTTTTGTCCCGAGGACCTCCAACTTGTGGAATTCCTTGCCGGCACATGTTTTTCCTTCTCCTCCGAACCTCCAAACCTTCAAGTCCAGAATTAACAAGCTGCCTCTTTCCTCCTTGTCAACACCCACGGTACGATAGTATTTAGGCTGTAAGCCCTCGTGGTGTGTTGTTGAAATAAAAAAAAGAGACAAGTACTGCCCTAATATATACATTTTTTAAGACAAAATAACTGGTTGGAATTAGTCAACTAAATTAATAGTTTAACAATAAAAATGACAGATGACAGATGACATCTTGAAATGACTATGTGACTTATGTCAAAACTTGTTTGCTAATTTTGAAGTGTGACTATCTAATGATTTTTTATTTAAAAATTAAAATACTGTTAATATACAGCACAAGTTTCTGACTTCTTGTATAGAACATATTGTACAATTTTTACAAATAAACATATTGCAATTATTTAGCATAAAAATAGAATCAACCTAGGTACAACAATAATAACTAAACAATAGTCGTAATAATAAAAAAGCACGGAGGCAGCAAGTGCGTTATGGTAGTAATTTTATATATATATATATATATATATATATATATATATATATATATATATATATATATATATATATATATATATATAGATAGATAGATAGATAGATAAAAATTGAAACTGACCCGGCATGTGGGTTCTAGGGGTCTTAGTTCGAGCTCATTTGAAAAAAATTTGCCAAAATTCAAAAGTCTCTCCATTGGTCATTTTTTTCTAAGAAAATTCACTAAAACATCGGGACGGAGCGAGTGTGTTACGGTAGCGAATTTTCAATTAATGTTTCAAATTTGAATAACTCAATTTTGTATAAGTCTGGAAAGTTGAATTTTGGCGTATAATAAGGTCTTTCCTAGGGCAACACGCGTGGAAGATTTTATAACAAATAGCTTTGTTCTTTTTTCAGATACAATTTTTTTTATTAGTTTTTTTTTGTATAAAAACTGGTCCGATGGGTCTAGCTAACGAACTCGTCTAAGCCATAAGTAAAAGAAAGGCACATGCCCAGTTTGATCAAAATCGGTGCACTACTTTGTGAGTTATCGGTTGTATATATATATATATATATATATATATATATATATATATATATATATATATATATATATATATATATAAACACATAAAAATGCAAACGAACCTTGCTTTCGGGTTCAAGGGGTCCTAGTTCGCGCCCACATGAACAAATTTTTGCAAAGTCTCACCATAGATACCTCTCCAGTAGCGTCTTTTGTAAATAAAAAATCACCAATAGCAGTAATAAGGCGAGTCAGGTGGGGTCAGGTTACCACTATTTTTAAGCTAGTTAGACCTATTTTGTTTAATACATTTAATTGGAAAGAAGATTTTCCAAACAGGGCTAAAATCGGAAACTCCATATCAGAAAACAATTTAGTTTCTACGCGCTTTTTACGCGTGTCGTCATCTCGTTGCGAAACCAAGTAGTATGTTGTCACGGCAGCTCCAAATAACACAGAATGTTAAAAAAGTAGAGACTGTGTACAACGGCTACCATAACTGTATTACTTTATTGGTGTTATCTCGCTGCAGTTAGTATGCCGTAGTGACGAGCTCATACTAGGGCGAAACCGGCCTTTGGCTCCAATTGTGGTGAGAATACATCTAGCCTTACATACTTTGTCCCTATATTGGGGAAGAAATGGGCCAGGGCTGACAATTTACTAAATTGTTAGTTGGTTGTACACGGTCTCTATATTTTTTTAATATTCTGTGTTATTTGGAGCTGACGTGACAACATACTACTTGGTTTCTCAACGGGATGGCGACACGTGTAAAAAGCGTGTCTTACATCTCACTTAGAAACTAAATTGTTTTCTGATATGGAGTAATATAGTATACTGTCAGGGTGTAGTATTCTGTGCTTGAAATTATGGGTTGAATGTGTGGGAGTAGAAAATTGTTAACAAAAATTTCGAATTTTTTTTGCTCAAACGGCGTAAAACGGCCAAAAAAAATAATAGTAAACAGGATTCTGGAACGATTTTAGCAAGACCTGAAGCATACAAAACATCTCGATATTATCTGGGAATAAAACTGCATAATATGCTACCAGACAAGATAAAGAATATACAACATTTTAGGCAGTTTAGGAGAGCGATTAGTGAACTGATGTTGGATAATGCTTTCTATTCATTGGAAGAGTTTGTTTGCATTTGTAGGGGTGTGTGATTATATACTGTTTTGGTGTTCTGTCACAGACCTTATGTTTTGTGTTTTATATATTATATTTTATGTTTTTATATTAGAGTTGGCCTTTTGCCATGTTGACTGTGTATGCACGTGTTTTGTATTGTTGATGTAGAATTTGTTTTTATATAATTTGACATGCCCTATACTATGTATAATAATCTTCGGATCAATAACGTTATTATTATTATTATTATTATTATTATTATTATTATTATTATTATTATTATTATTATTATTATTATTATTATTATTATTATTATTATTATTATTATTATTATTATTATTATTCTTGTTGTTGTTATTGTTATTATTACTTTATAACGAATTGAGATATCGTCCTTAGATTTGGTATACAGTTAGTACTCGACAAACGAACGGTTCGGATTGTTGTGGTAAAATCGCTTTAGGGGGCAGAGGATGAATGGGGGGTGATTCAGTGAAAATTTAGTTTTTTTTTCGTTCAAGCTCGGGTAATATAACGTCTTAGAGTTTATTTATTAGAAAAGTGTTGATTCCATCAAACATCTGGTATTCTGTACTCAAATTAAATTAAGGGTTGAATGTGTGGGGGTGGAATATTGTTGACAAAAATTTCGATTTTTTACTTGCTCAAACGGCGTAAAGCGTCCAAAAAAAAAATAGAAAACTTGATTCTGGAACGATTTTTTTTGTCGATCTGTCGGCATGTACGTCTGTGTGATAATACGGGCAATAACTTTCGAACGAATTGAGATATCATCTTCAAATTTGGTATACAATTGGCACCCCACAAAGAAACGCTTCGAATTGTTTTTGGGTAAGAACGCTTCAGTGAGTAGGGAATAAATAAGGGGTGATTTGGTAAAAACTAACATTTTTTCAACAAAACTCGAGTAATATAACGTTTCAAAAGTTTATGGGTACAGGAATTTAAATATTTTCTTTGTGGTCAAGCCACGGGCCCTAAATTCATTCCATGAGAATTTCTTTTTAAAGAGGATAAATCATCACAGCTATGTGGAAGTGTTCGTTCAATATGTAGCACTATTCTGCTACCTAACCTGACAATAGCTATCTCAACTTTTTGCCTCAACAACGGTTTTTCACTTGATTTGATTATTTTTATGTTATGTTTACTGAATTTTGTTTACGTGGAAGATGCAGGTTTTTGTAACAGTCAGTTATATTATTTACTAATATTTTGAGGTTAAAATTTTTTGAAAACATCGTTACAGCGTTAATCTAGAAAACACTAGAAACCACACATAGCATATTAATCTGTAATATTTTCTGGAACGTTATCCGGAAATTCTGTACATATCAAAGACAGAAAGCAACGATCTTATTTATTATGTATATAGTATTTATAATTAGTATTAAGATCGTTTCGAATTTTGTACATATTTCGTTAGTTGTCTAATAAAGAAAAATGTATTAATATTATGACCTAAATATAAAATATATTAAACTATGAATAATATTACAAATTGTTGTCAGTTAATAGGGTTTACTTCAAGACTTTTCACAAAAGCCTTAAACTGAACTCCAAACTGATTATGTATTTATTTCTTAATAAACGGTTTTTTATTTCAAATTAATTATGTGTTTTATTTTGACAGTATAAAAATCCTATTAACCACAGAATGGTAAGTGCTCCTTTGAGAAAATCAGAAAGCGATTTGAGTGTTACCTAAGATTTTTATGCATCTGCACCTACTTTTATTTCCACATCGACAAAAATTTCAAATTTTTTTCGCTTAAACGTCGTAAAAAGTATCAAAATATATAGAAGACATGATTTGGGAACGAATTGTTTTGTCTGCCAGTCTGTCGGCCTGTACGTCTGTTTAATATTAGGCGCAATGACTTTCGAACGAATTGAGATATCATCTTCAAATTTGGTACAATGAGCGCTCGACAGAGGTGTTGGAGAAACATAATTGGTACGCCCCTGTCTCTTTTACTTTCATTCTGTTGCACTATCCTTTAAGTTCCTACCTGGAATCAGTTATCTCTGAATTTCACAATCCTTTTCAATTTGCTGGTAATCTTTATCCTCCAGTCGTCCGTATAGATGTCCGCATTCAGTTTACGCGTGAATAATGTCATAGAAAGGATACATATTTACCGTTAGGTCCTTTCCTGTAAATAGCTTTATCTGTATTTGACGTGTTCTTAAAATGTACCCGTTGGATTTCTTTACTATGAATAATACTTCTAACTGCTTGGCCATCCTGCATTACTGACATTATGTCAACTACGTCAACCAGCGTTACGTGAAAGCTCGATAAAAGCAAGCCTTTCGAAAAGCACAGCTCAGTTTTACGATCGATCTCTTCTTCTTAACTTCTTGGGACTCCGAGTTCCTAATCTTCTACTTAAACACCGCTCGTGTGTTTAAGCCAGTCCAGTTATAAAGTTTAGTTCTGCAACGAATCTCATCTTCTAAGCTTCTTGGGACTTCTGAAATCCGAATCTTCTACTCAAACACCACTCGTGTGGTTAAGCCAGTTCAGTTCAGGTTCGAATTTGCAGACTGAAATTCCGTTCGTACAGTAATACCGTGAAAATTCAGTGTTTTCTTCTAAATTGGAAAGTATACGTAATCAACTTTTATTTATACTTTAAAAAGGAGAGGAAATTATCCATCTGTAAGCCGAAAACTGCGAGTCAGTATTTTTGAGATATTAGGTGAAGATTACATCGAAAATGTTCCCCAAACAACAGTGGAAAAGTTGGAAAAACGAAAAAATTGCTCTCTTTGTCCATAACAAAAAAGGAGACGAACGGCATATATTTGTTTTGACTGTCAAAGTCCTATATGCTTAGAGTGTGCCAAAAAGTTTGTCCAGAATATGCCTCATCTATATAGTTTTAGGACGTTGTCAGTTTTTTTATTTTTTATTCTTTTTCTTTCTTTCTGTCACATGTACTTAGTTCCATTATTATAGTGTACTAAATAATATTCGTATATTGCAAATATTAATGTTTTAACTTTACTTTTAGTATTTTAGGAACTCGATGTCGTTATACAGAAATGTCGACACTTCCTAAACATAACATGTTTTTTTAATAACTTTTGTTATTATTTTAATTTTAAACGTCATTATCATATTGCCAAATATACTAACAACATTCAAAAAGACGTTTACCCTAATAATCACCTAAATTTTGAAAAAATATAGTACATATATATATATATATATATATATATATATATATATATATATATATATATATATATATATATATATATATTTAGATATATATATATATATATATATATATATATATATATATATATATATATATATATATATATATATATATATATATATAGCCGTCTGTGAGACGTTGGGTTAGAAACAACGTTACATATTCAAGACGTTAGTAGTTAAAGGTTAAATTCTAAAGTTGTTTATCTTTAATAATTATGTTTTAAGTTACCATTCAAATAATTCCAAATTAGCTGTTTACTTAATTTACTTTTAGGATACAATATAAAACTTTCTGACAGCAAGTTGAAGTCTGAGAGCCTCGGTAGTTCAGTGGTAATAACGTGGCCTCTGAGCCGAGGCGTACCTTGTTCGATCTTAGGGTTATCCTTTTACGTTTTCAGTACACACTGCATGTAAAATTAACATCAACCGTGATTGTGACATTATACTTGGGCAAGTTATATGTCTGCACGTTCCGTCCTTCGGAGGGAGCGTAAAGACGTCGGTCCCATACCATGCGGTGTTGGGCACGTTAAGGATACCTACCATGTTTGCAGAAAGACAGGGGTTCGGCAAACTTTCTATGATAGTGAGGTGAAACTGCTTTCTGGCGTCGGTGATTGGCTACAGTTGCAGAAATAGACCGATGTTAAAGAAAAAGGTTGCAGTCTATTAATTACCATGTAAACAAACAGTTTGTTACGTATCATATGCTCTTTAGTAGTAGTATGACCGCCTGACACGCTGGCGGCTCGGGTTCGATTCCCGCCCGATGCATGTAACATTTTATTTTGTGCCACTTTAATATTTCGTAGAAACAATAGTGTCCAGTTTTCATAGGTATGGCAGGAGATTTCGTTTTTGTTAAAAACGCCTGGATAACTGTGCCAAAAATTTTAATTTTCAGCAGCCATTTTTTTGTTGTTGGAAAAATCGGTTCGATTAAAAGAATTAGACTGAAACGAAATCATCGAGGTAATTGAGGAAAAATGCCTGCCACGTCTATAAGTTGGCAGATAATTTTCTTTTCAAAATATGAGTTAAATAAAGCTTTTGTAAAATGAATGAAATTTGTAAAACATGTTTCTTTTAAAGAGACTCACAATATTTAGATTAGATATGCCAAATTTTAATTTTCTATCTTCAGAGAAAATTCAGTTTTGTGCATTATTCTAAAAAGGAACTAGAACATAGGATTCAAACATATTTTTTAAATAGAGAGATATCGATGGTAACACTTTCGGAAAAATTCTTCAAATAAGCGCGTATTGCAACCTCTAGAATCAATTTTCAAGGTTTGTTTAAATCTACAGTATCAATTTTAGTAATATGCCGTAACAATTCGAACGAAAGTTCACTACTATATTTCTATGCCTACTACGAATAAAATTTTTTATGTACTCCTGTGTAATGCAAAATAAAATTTTAATATCAATAAACGAATAACTTGAGGAGGTGACTACCAACTTGACTCTCTACGATATTACATATCAGTTGGTAATAAAATTGCTACAACCTACTCTAAATACATTTTTGGAGCTGAGTTTTTAATAAATTCTTAAGATGTTCCTCAGGCACAATTTAAACATAAAATTATGTCAGACATTACAAAAATAATTTTATTATTATATTGCATTACATCTAAGAGCAAATCACGTCACTGACAATAAGTGACATTAGCATGGGGTGTTCTGTAAGACAGCAGCAGAGGTCGTATATTAAATAAGAAGCGCACAGAAGAAACCAGAATAAGCAAAATGTGACTCGCTGTACCCATATCAAAGTGAATTACTTACTTGCTTTGATTGTCATTCCTTCGTACCTACTCAACTTTGTGTTTTGGTCTCCTTTGAGAAACACTAAACGCGTATAAAGAAACCCTGTTCCGAATTCTATATTAAATTTTAAAGTACAAAGTGGCAGTCTCCTTTGAGAATAATGGAGATAAAATAAAGGATGCAGTTGTTTCTGACCGATATGAGATTTTCATGGGAGGTTTATGATTGATGTTATGAATTCCATTGTAGGCGGACAGAAGCGCGACATTATTTATATATATATATATATATATATATATATATATATATATATATATATATATATATATACATACATATATATATATATATATATATATATATATATATATATATATATATATATATATATATATATATATATATATATACATATATATATATATATATATATATATATATATATATATATATATATATATATATATATATATATATATATATATATATATATATATATATATACACTGTGAAACACCTTATGGAATAAAATTCCTTATTCAGCAGAAAATAGTTTTTGTGGAAAACGCTGAGACAGGTGAAGTTTAATTTGTCGAACATTATCTTATAATCATAGTTAAAAAAATTAAACTTCCACCATTTTACCCCCACTACTTTATCCATTATTTTTTAAATATCAACCCTACATTTTTTCATCACTATTCGATGGATCACATTTTCCTGCATACCGGAATATTAAAACTAAACAGTTTACCCTGAAATTCAAATTTCGAAAATTAGCTTAATAAAAACGTCCCATTCCTATAATAAATATTCAGAATGTTCTCCATTCGTTTGCACACAACGAAACAATCTGCTCTGGAATTCTTCCCTAACTGTTAAACACGTCAGGCGTAACGTTTATAATTTCTGTTGTTACTTTCATTTTCAAACCATATAGATCAGTAGGATGCGTTTTATACACTCTGTTTTTAAGGTATCCCCATGAAAAGAAATCAAGAGGTGTAAGATCTGGTGATGTAGTGGGCCATTCTGCGAAACCTCTTCGCCCAATCCTTCTTAATGGAAAGACTTCGTGTAAATACTCCCATACTTTAAGAGCAAAGTAGGGCGGGGCAACGTCTTGTTGAAACCATATTCTTTCATGGGGAATATTAGGTTCCATTGCATTTGGATACAAGTCTGCTAACATTGGGACAACCTGTTCTCTTACCATTTTTAAATATCTTGGACCATTTAGATTTTCTATTAAAACTACGTCATCACCAATGATACCAGCTCAAACGTTCAACTTCTGAGGACGCTGAGTGTATGTTTGTCGCATTCAGTGGGGGTTTTCGGCCCAGTATCTGCAATTTTGCCCGTTTATATCGCCATTCTAAAGAAATGTTGCTTCATGTGCACTGGTTGCCTGTTGCGACTCCGTGTTTTTTGCATCTTCACCTGGCTATACCGTACTGATGATGGCTAATAAGCCTGAAACACGTGTATGTGATTGTCTCCTTGCGGATTTGCCCTTAACCCTTCTCTTGTATAGTACCGAAATACCGTGTTACAAATCCTGGGCTCCGGATGCTCACGCAGGTGATTTCTTTGCCTCCGTGGCTTTTTTGGTTGTTCCCCTCGGATTGGGGGTCTTCCGAATGTTGCTGCAAATGTGCACTGGTTGCCTGTTGTGACTTCGTGTTTTTTGCATATACATCCAGAGTGTTCCCACCTTCACTTGTCTATACCGTACTGCTGATGGCTAATAAGCCTGAAACACGTGTATGGGGTTGTCTCCTTGCGGCTTTGCCCTTAACCCTTCTCTTGTATAGTACAGAAATGCCGTGTTATAAATCCTGTTATAGTTAATATAACTTCCTGGGCTCCGGATGCCCACGCAGGTGATTTCTTTGCCTCCGTGGCTTTTTTGGTTGTTTACCTCGGATTGAGAGTCTTCCGAATGTTGCTGCAAATGTGCACTGGTTGCCTGTGGTGACTCCGTGTTTTTTGCATCTTCATCCAGAGTGTTCCCATCTTCACCTGGCTATACCGTACTGATGATGGCTAATAAGCCCGAAACACGTGTATTCGGTTATCTCCTTGCAGCTTTGCCCTTAACCCTTCTCTTGTATAGTACAGAAATGCCGTGTTATAATTCCTGTTATAGTTAATATAATCCGAATGTTGCTGAAAATGTGCACTGGTTGCCTGTGGTGACTCCGTCTTTTTTGCATCTTCATCCAGAGTGTTCCCATCTTCACCTGGCTATACCGTACTGATGATGGCTAATAAGCCTGAAACACGTGTATGCGGTTATCTCCTTGCGGCTTTGCCCTTAACCCTTCTCTTGTATAGTACAGAAATGCCGTGTTATGAATCCTGTTATAGTTAATATAACTTCCTGGGCTCCGGATGCTCACGCAGGTGATTTCTTTGCCTCCGTGGCTTTTTTGGTTGTTTCCTTCGAATTGAGGGTCTTCCGAATGTTGCTGAAAATATGCACTGGTTGCCTGTGGTGACTCCTTGTTTTTTGCATCTTCATCCAGAGTGTTCCCATGTTCACCTGGCTATACCGTACTGATGATGGCTAATTGCACTGGTTGCCTGTTGTGACCCCGTGTTTTTTGCATCTTCATCCAGAGTATTCCCATGTTCACCTGGCTATACCGTACTGATGATGGCTAATAAGCCTGAAACACGTGTATGCGGTTGTCTCCTTGCGGCTTTGCCCTTAACCCTTCTCTTGTATAGTACAGAAATGCCGTGTTATAATTCCTGTTATAGTTAATATAATCCGAATGTTGCTGAAAATGTGCACTGGTTGTCTGTGGTGACTCCGTGTTTTTTGCATCTTCATCCAGAGTGTTCCCATCTGCACCTAGCTATACCGTACTGATGATGGCTAATAAGCCTGAAACACGTGTCTTCGGTTATCTCCTTGCGGCTTTGCCATTAACCCTTCTCTT